>JAZKJV010010495.1:0-550124 GCA_037367405.1 Ottelia alismoides | reverse complement strand
TTATTTAAAAATAATGCTAATAGGGGGAATTGGAAACCCATGAATAATTATCAATTTCAAACTTCTAACCAACTACTCTAATATAACTTTTTACTTGTAATGGATTTTAATATAAATAAACTACTATTATGTTATAAAGCAACTAGTACAAATAATATATATATATAATATGTATGACATTTGATGGTGCACACGAAAAAATTTATGTCTAGTGTGAATATATGCATTGTCTATGCATTATATATATATATATATTTCAATTATATTTAAGTGTATATAAATATATATTATTCCATTTCGGTTTGATTATCCGATTCAGTCACTTTCTTCTTACCGGTCCGGTTTAATCTGATTTTAAATAATGATGACATCATAATATGGTTGAACCGATTTGATTACATAGTTCAACCCGATCCAACCATTTTGGTAAGGTTTCCGATTCGGTGTCCGATTCGTTTTCAAAAATATTGGTAAAAATAAGCTCTTAGAGTAGTCATTCGTTGTGCTCCAAAAACATATTCAAGATAATACCAAGAGTTTGACACAAGCAAGTAGAGTCGACACCGAGGTGTTCACGGGACATGTACTCGACTAGTTCGTTCATTGACCTGACTCTCCCCATTATTATCGGGTTACGGGTCGACCTGATTCATTCCAATGGGAATTCATATTTAATGGTTACATGTTTCATTTGAATGGGTAACTACTACCGGTGGATATTCGTGAAATATCTCTTTAAAAAAACTAATCTGCACATCATCCATCTATTTACATTTATAGTAACAACTGATGAATCACCAATTCATCATCTTTATTAATCGATTTTGGCTTAAAATCCCTTACAAAATACATGTAAAAATCATTAATTCTTATTAATCACAAATCATCCTATGAATAATGTATATTTATCATTATTTTAACTCACAATAAATAAATAAAGAAAAATAAAGAGAAAAGAAAGCTATATATATGAAATAAATGCAGGTTGATCCTAACCCTGAAATTAGGTCAAGTTTTGGCGTAATCGATAAGGAATAAAGTAGGAAGAGATATGATCATTAATGAATAAAAATCACAAAAGAACAAAGTTCACATGTACATGTTCATCAAATTATTCATATTGTGTATATCTTATAACTATTTTATTTATAATCAAAATAAACTCAAATAAAAATTTTTTTTCTTGAAACCTATATATAAAAATAAGTTGTAAATAATAAAAATAATTACAAAAAGAACCTAGTACAAAATAAAAAGGATAGGACCCTGAAAAGGTCGTAAAGACAAAAATAAAAGATCAATATCTACTCGACGTCTCAAAATAAATCATACTCACTTTAATTATGTTTAACATTAAATAAGCATTAAAATAAAAAGTAATTGTATAAAAAATAGAGTTAAGATGTGAAAGTGAAAGTCAACTTTTGGGAGTGCTATTGTACTTACATGTTTATATTATACATATATTCCAATTTATTTTTTTCTTTAATTTTTGCACGTATCGTATTTTTAATATTTGTACATATTTTACATTATTTTATACAATGCAAATAAAAAACATTATTGAAAATAGTCAAAAATAAAATAAGTATACGTATACTACATGTATGTTTATACATATATTACACATAAACTTAATTATTTAACCTACTAAATTAATTCCTAAAAATAAAATAAAAAATATTTAAAATACTTTTAATTATTTTGTAAATAAAATAAATATAAATAATATATTTAATTGTAAAAATGATTAACTAAAAATGTATATATTTTTATATATAGGTAATTTTATAACTAGGAATAAAGATTTTTATTTATTTTTAACCTTATTAATTAAGTTATTTTAATTAAAAATCACCAAAAATTTTAATTTATAAACATTATCTATTTTGTAAACTTTTTTTATTTAAAATCATTTTCTATTAAGTTTTTATCACTTGTGCCCCTTTGAGATATCGCAATTTCAGTTATACCCCTATCTTTTTGGTAATATCAGTTGTGCCCTTCACTTCTTTCTCTGTTATCACGTGTGCCCTTCCGTCAGATTGACCATCAATGAGTTGACTTAACCATGATTTTTTCAAACCTTGATGCAGTTAAGAGGGGTATTATTGTCCAGGAGGAGGAGGACTTGGGTGTCTCTGATGAGCCCCTCATCGTTGGACAACCCATTGGCGAGGATCATCCCGACGCTGCCGGCCTTCTTGACGACGACCCTTTCTTTTGACATGTCGGCTGCTTCACCACAGGCATACTATAGGAGCCCCTTTCTTTTGTTTTAACAACGACTTCTCGTAGGCAAAGAAGTCCAAAGAACTCCAAGGAACCCAAAAAAGCAAGATGAACCCAACAAGAGAAAAGATGCGATAAATCGATTCAAGCAGGAAATTTGAACCAACTTAATTGCCAGAAGGCTCGGATGCCCAGGATTAGCAGTCAAAATTTGAGGGGGACTTTGTTCCTCATGAGAAATGGTGAAACCAATGGCCTCTTTGTAGGAATTGGTCAAGTCGTGTGCAGTTGCAAAGGTTGTTCGTTGCTCGGTATGGCGAACCCAGGATTTCCCTCCATTGAGGATGCATGGTCTAGACGAAACTACGTGGGGACACGCAGATAAGGCCCTTTATCCAATGAACGACCGATGGCGGCCTATCGAGTTGCCGGGTTGGAGAATGCCCGAGCTTCGTTCAAATCAACCCTAAGATCGGAATGGGAGGAGCGATAGGCCCACTCGGTGAAATGTGGGCCTTGCCTGCCCAAGGAGGTGCTGAAGGGGCTGGCACACGTGCAGGAGGAGCGCCTAGGGCCGGAGGCTGCTCGCCAAGGGCTGAAACGACAAGGGGAGCAGGGGCTGGCTGCTCGTCGGGGCGGGGGGAGGTCGGGGCGGCGGGAGGCTGGGGCGAAGGGAGGATGGGGCGGAGGAGGGGGCAGGCTGGGGCGGAGGAAGAGGGAAGGCTGGGGCGGAGGAAGAGGGCAGGCCGGGGTGGGGGAGGAGTTCCGGGCGGAGAGGGAGGAAGAGGAGGTTGGAGGAGGAGGAAGAGGTTGGGGGAAGAGGAGAAAGAAGAAGAGGATGAGGAAGCGGGTTTTAAATGACCAGTGAATCCTTTTTTAAAAGTAATTCCGCTTATGTTCTCAAAGTTAACGTCCGTTTGCACTGTGGTTGACCCAAAGGGCACAACTGATAAATGGGAAGAAGTTGGGGGTACAACTGATATTACAAAAAGATAGGGGCATAACTGATATTACGATATCTCATAGGGGCACAACCGATAAAAACCTTTTTCTATTTATTTATATATTTTTGTCTTTTATGTTTGGTCTTATCCCTCTGTCCGGATTGATCTACCCGGGTCCCTTGATCCGGGTCAACTGGACCTTCTCCTTCTCTGTCCAAATAAAAGTTAGATCGCTCATATTTTCTTGATTTTTCCCGATTAGATCTGCCTATCGTATTTTCTAATTCTTGCACCTGAATAACCCTCTTACATCTTAGACCTTTGCCCGAATAATTTTCGTCCAAGTCGCCTCGGTTAGCATGCGCTTTTCCAATTTAAAAATCGCCCAAACTCCATCCCTATAAACAAGAACCCCTGAACTTCTGGTTGCAGTCCGTTTTTGAGCTCATTTCACCCCAAGATTGACTTTGATGGTGCCCCACGATCAGGAGCAAGTGAAGGAGCCTCAGGATCAAGATCCATTCGTCCCCTGAGCTGCTCCGACGAGCTCACCTTCTCCGACCTGACGCAGTCAGATCGAGGCCAATACCATCTGCCTTCCACCGTAATTCTTCGTCAGTTAGATTTCCTGAATTTATGCATTTAGTTTCGTCTAATTTTTGTCAATTTCCACTTAGTTCAGTAAGATCCAGATCGACTTTCGATCTTCCAGATTGGAGGTCATCCCTCGTTGTTTATCCCTCTCCTATCATTGCATATCCATAACACATCTTTTCTCCATCCTTCGTACGCAATATGACCCCCAGATCTATACGAGATCCGAGAATTTGATCTCATTCTTGATGAGAATTGGGTATCAAGCTCCACGAAAACTTTGATACCACTTTGATGTGCCGGATCGATGCGTAGCAGGTTGATAGTTGTGAATGGCAGTATAGATAGATAATTTACCGAGAAGAAGAACAAATGCACCAACGGAGATGATCCCTTTCTTGGATCAGCTCTTTTCTTTACAACTAAAGAACATGGTACAAGGATGAAAGCAACACCTTTGTGAGTTCTCGACGCCGAAGTCAAGAGCCCTCGGCTATTGCGCAAAACATCCTACCAAGCAACCACAACACTGGAAAGAATACACGAGGGAGAAGAATAAGTGAAGAGGAACACAACCCACTCTCTTCTTACACACACCTCGCTAGCTATTTCTCGACTTGTACATCAAGAAACGTAGGTTGTGTTATTTATAACCATGGTGCATGGTCGTTTTGCATGGAATGATAATGGTCAATATTGATTGCATCCGTTATGCATGACAATCATGATTGCATACGTTATGCATGACAATCATCAATGATCAATTACTTCATGGCCAATATTGACTGCATCCGTTTTGCATGACAATCATGATTGCATACACTATGCATGGCAATCATGATTGCATAAGTTATACATGGCAATCATCAATGACCAATTACTTCATGACCAATTGTTACACGTCCATTAATCCATTTGCATGGCCATGAATATCATAATGGCCAATTACTTAATGACCCCTTTGATTGCAATATTTGCATGACCTTTGAATGCACATTTGTTAATCCATGCAAGTGCACATATAGCTTGTCCACGTGATTGCTTAATTGTACAACCTCAAATTTGCACATGCGACACCATGTTGGCGCCACCAAAAAAATTCATTGAAGGTGTCCAGATTGATACTTCCTCTTCTCCACAGCACTCCTTGATCCTTGTCGCTATGGGAGATGTCGAATATAGTTAAGTGCGGAGGAAGGCGAGGGAACCCAACAAATTCCCCCTTCAGGAGCCTTCATTCCAGCAATCTTCTTGCATTCTTGAAACTTCAACTGTGGTAGCACTTTAGTGAACATATCTGCTCCATTGTCATCTGTGTCCACCTTGTCCAGCTGCAAATCTTTTCTCTACAATGCATCACGTATCCAGTGGTGTCGCAACTTAATGTGCTTTGATCAAGAGTGAAACGTGGAATTCTTGCTAAGATAAATAGCACTCAAACTATCACATAATAGTACATATTTATCATGTATGAATCCCAAATCATGCAGCAACTTTTTGCACCACAAAAGTTCTTTGCCAACCTCTGTAACAGCCATGTATTCAGCCTCTATAGTGGACAACGCCACACTCTTTTGTAGCTTGGATTTCCAAGCCACAGCTTCTCCTGCGAGAGTGATCAAGTATCCTGATGTTGACCTTCTACCATCAACATCTCCTGCCCAATCCGAATCTGTGTATATCTCCATGTAAGCTTTGCTTCCTCCGTAACAAAGGCTTGACTAGACGTGCCTTTGAGATATCTAAGAATCCATTTTAAGGCCTCCCAATGCTGTCTTCATGGATTCGACATGTACCTGCTTACAACTCCTACGACATGTGCAATATCTGGTCGTGTGCATATCATGGCATACATCAATGATCATGTAGTAGATGCATAAGGTATATGGTCCATACCTTGACGTTCTTCCTCAATCTTGGGTGCGTGATCCTTATATAACCTGAAATGGACTGCATGTGGGGTGCTAACGGATTTACAATTATTTATATTGTATCTCAAGTACCTTTTCCACGTACTTCTATAGAGAGATCCACAACCTGTGATTCACCCTATCACGGGTTATCCTCATACCAAAGATTTGTCTTGATGCGCCTAAGTCCTTCATGGCAAAGGACTTGATTAGATCTTATTTGAACCTGATGATCTCAGTCTTATCCTTGTCAAATATAAGCATATCATCAACATATATGAGAAGGATAAGTTTCTCATGCCCATTACCTCGCACATGCACGCATGTGTTAGCTAGGGTGGAGCATTGGGCCGGGCCGGCCCTGACCCGACCCTGACCCGACCCGCAAAAGCCCGGGCTCGGCCCGAACCCGACATACAAATGGGCCGAGCCCAGATCCTCATTTTTCAAAAATATTATACTTGGGTCGGGCCGGACCCGAACCCGAAGTACAAGTGGGCCGGGCCCGGGCCCTCATATTTCAAAATATCGTATTAGAACTAAATAAGGGATACGGATTTATAGTCATAATACATCCAATATTTCCTTCATACATCAATAGTAATATTATATTGTAACAATACATCCAATATTCATGTGTTATGGACGAATTATATCCATAACAATAAATTGGAATCAAAGTGCAACTTCATGGAATCAAAATAAGTGTGGGTTGAGCCCGGCCCGAGCCCGAGCCCGACCCGAACCCGAGCCCAAACACGCGAGCCTTGGGCCGGGTCTGGGTCCTCAGTTTGCTGAAAAAAGCGGGCCTCGACCCGGCCCAAGGCCCACGAAAAATTGATGGGCTCGGGTCGGGCTTTCCCGGGTTGGGCCGGGTCGAGCCCAATGCTCCACCCTAGTGTCAGCAGTGTTTCTAGTGAAGCCTTGATTTGACATGAAGCTATCAAACCTCCTGTACAAATTTCTGGACGCCCGCTTCAATCCGTATAAAGACTTCTTCAATCTGCAAACAAGGTGAGTCTTCCTCTTGGATTGGAATCCCTCTGGCTACTCCATGTACAACTCTTCCGCAACGTCACCATGGAGGAAAGTGGACTTCACATCCATCTGCTCTAGTTCAAAATCTAGAGATGCAACTAGAGCCAACACCATCCTGATGGAAGTCATTTTTACCACGGGGGAGAAAATCTCATCAATATCAATACCTTGCCTCTGTTCGAAGCCTTTGACCACGAGACATGCTTTGAACTTTTTTAAGCCATCAACTTCGTATTTGAGCCTGAAAATCCACATGTTCTTCAAGGCTCTAGCTCCTTCGGGAAGGGGCACAAGGTCGAACACCTTGTTCTTTTTGAGAGCCTCTATCTCCTCCTGCATTGCCTTCAGCCAGTGTTCCCTGTCGTCATGTCCATTCGCCTCTTCAACGGACTTGGGCTCACCATCATTTGTGAGCATGAGATACTGGTCAGGTGAGTATCTCATGGACGGTCTACTGACTCTTGTTGAACTTCTCAATTGAGGTTGTTGTACTGCTTCTTCAACCGGCTC
Organism: Ottelia alismoides; assembly: GCA_037367405.1. NCBI lineage: Eukaryota > Viridiplantae > Streptophyta > Magnoliopsida > Alismatales > Hydrocharitaceae > Ottelia > Ottelia alismoides. Next base: position 542,896 of record JAZKJV010010495.1, on the reverse strand, counting down.
TACCACTGGTTCTTCAAAGGGTGGCATCCTCCCTTCAACGCAGTCTTCTATGGCGTCGGTTTCCTCCCTTGTGCCATCATGGAGGGCTTCTTCAAATAGGGAAGGCTCATCATTATAAGTCACGGGAGGTTGTGATTTTGACTTGAGGATGTCCTAGATTGTTTGAAACTTGACATCTAGACTTCTCACAATTTTCTTTTGAGTAGGATCCCACAGCCTAGACACATACTCATCCTGACCATATCCTATGAAGACGCACACCCTCATCTTCGAGTCAAGCTTGGTGCGTTTATCACTAGGTACATGAACATATGCAATGCACCAAAGACTTTCAGGTGATCAAATGAGACATGTTTACCTCTCCAAACATGTTCTGGATAGTCTCCATCCAAGGGGTAAGATGGAGAGCGGTTGATCACATATACGGCCGTGTATAGTGCTTCTCCCTAGAAGCTCTTCAGAATATTCGACTGAGAGAGCATGTTTCGTACTCTCTCTCCAACAAGTTGCGATTCATCCTCTCCGCAACTCCATTCTGTTGTGGGGTCTTTGGCACCGTCTTCTCCATGCGGATGCCATGGATTCTGCAGTAGCCCTCGGAGGGCCCTTGATATTCTCCACCGTTATCAGATCGGATGACTTTTAGTCTTCTCCCGATCCCTCTCTCCACAGCAAGGTGGCATGTTTTAAAGATGTCTGGTACTTGGTCCTTCGTCTTCAAGGCAAAGGCCCACACCTTCCTCGATTGGTTGTCAATGAAGGTTACAAAGTACAAGGTACCTCCAAGCGTCTTTACACCTATGGAGCACACGTCTATGTGTACAAGATCAAGTGGGTATCTTCTCCTTGACGTTCTCATCTGAAATCATGTGCGTCTTTTGTTTTCCAGCCATACAATGGCTACAAACCTCTGAGAGGACTCCGGTGGATGGAATGACATTTTTCTTGGAGAGAATTTGCATACCTTTCTCGCTCATGTGTCCCAGCCTCTGATGCCAAAGAGTTGTCTCGTCTCCTTTAGCCGCGTAGGTGCTCCCACATGACCGACCTTGAGTCACGTACAATAAGGCTTCCTTCTTTCCTCGAGCAACTATCAGAGATCCCTGGGATAGTCTCCATTCACCTCCACTAAATTTATTGGTATACCCTTCATCATCAAGTGTGCCAGTGGACAACAAGTTCATGCGCACTTCGGGGACGTGCCTCACAACGTTCAAGTTGAGTTTGGTGTTGTCTGGCATCTCCAGAACTACTATCCCGCGAACAGCAATGAAACAACTTTGATCATTGCCCATCCTCACCACGCCAAAGTCACCAGGCATGTACAAAGAGAAGAGCTCCTTCCTAGGTGTGATATGGAAGGAAGCACCAGAATCTACCACCCATGTGGATTCTTGAAGAGAGATATTGGCTGATCCAACATCCCACATGATAACGGCTTCTTCTTGGCTAGACATGGCTGAAGACCTAGCCTCACCGATTTCCCGTGAATCTTCTCTTCTATGTTCTTTGCAGAACCTCTTGATGTGCCCTTTCTTCCCGCAGTTTAAGCACGTGACATCTTTGCGGGGTCTCGACTTCGAGCGTCCTCGAGACTTGATCCTCCTTTGAGAACCATCACCACGACTCTTGTTGCGACCCTTTCATTCATTCACCAAGGCTTGTGAATGATCCTCACCGTGTTCCTTCCTCCTCATCTCCTCGTTCATCATACTGTCCTTCACGGTGTTGAGGGAGAGCATTCCACTTGACGTGGAATTGCTTAGGGAAACCACCAACATTTCCCATGAATCAGGCAGTGAGCTCAAGAGGAGAAGCGTCTGCATCTCATCATCGATGTCCATCTTCAGACTGGAGAGCTGGTTTACACAATCTTGAAACCGACTCAGATGCTCGCTGATCGAGGAGCCCTATTGGTACTTTAAATTCACCATTTTTCGGATGAGAAATGCCTTGTTCTGGGTCGTCCTTGGCTCATACAATTCTGTAAGCTTCGTCCACAAGTTGCTTGCATTTGTCATCCGTCGAGACATGGTGGAAGACGGAATCCTACACCCACTGGCGAATAAACGCTACGGCCTTGCGATTAAGCTTGGACCATTCTTTATACGATTTGCCATCTGGCTTCTTCTTATCTCCTTCGATGGGGTCGTACAGATCTCTTACAAATTAGAGATCTTCCATCCTTGGCTTCCAGATGGAGTAGTTGGTGGAGTTCAACTTCACCATGGCCATTGTCATCAATTGGTTGCTTGAGCTTGAATTCATCTACTCCTTATATCAACCACCACGCCGTATTCGACCTTGCCCTGATACCAGATTGATGAGAACTGGTTATCAAGCTCCACGAAAACTTTGATACCACTTTGATGTGCCGAATCGATGCGTAGCAGGTTGATAATTGTGAATGGCAGCAGTGACAGATAATTCACCGAGAAGAAGATCAAATGCACCAACAGAGATGATCCCTTTCTTAGATCAGCTCTTTTCTTTACAACTAAAGAACAAGGTACAAGGATGAAAGCAACACCTTTGTGAGTTCTCAACGTTGAAGTGAAGAGCCTCGGCTGTTGCGCAAAAACCCTACCAAGCAACCACACACTGGAAAGAATACACGAGGGAGAAGAACAAGGGAAGAGGAACACAACCCACTCTCTTCTCACACACACCTCGCTAGCTATTTCTCGACTTGGTTGTACATCAAGAAACACAAGTCGTGTTATTTATAATCATGGTGCACGGCCTTTTGGCATGGAATGATAATGGCCAATATTGATTGCATCTGTTATGCATGACAATCATGATTGCATATGTTATGCATGGCAATCCTCAATGACCAATTACTTCAAGGCCAATATTGATTGCATCCGTTTTGCATGACAATCATGATTGCATACGTTATGCATGGCAATCATCAATGACCAATTACTTCATGGCCAATTGCTACATGTCCATTAATCCATTTGCATGGCCATGAATATCATAATGGCCAATTACTTAATGGTCCCTTTGATTGCAACATCTACATGACCTTTGAATGCACATATGTTAATCCATGCAAGTGCATGTATAGCTTGTCCATGTGATTGCTTAATTGTGCAACCTCAAATTTTCACATGCGACATCATGTTGGCGCCATCAAAAAAAATCATTGGAGGTGTCCAGATTGATACCTCCTCTTCTCCACAGCGCTCCTTGATCCTTGACGCCGTGGGAGATGTCGAATATAGTTAAGTGCGGAGGAAGGCGAGGGAACCCAACAATTCCATCATCCTACTGGAGAGTCGGCCATACCCCTTCATTTTTCTTTGATTTTGCACCATAAACACGGTCGAAGCTTCAATTTCGAGCCTCAAATAAATTGCAGGTGGCAGGAGCTTCACCGAGAGATAGAATGCAACATTTGGAGGGTGAGTTGCAGGCCCATAGGAGCTTGAGATCCAGATCCCTGACCAGCATGATCCAGATCAGATTTTCTCTTCAGATCGACATGGAATCGACTCGTGAAAGTATAGACACCATCGGACTTCAGATCAGTTCTTGGAGGAAGAAGATCGAGCCAAATCAAGTTCCTTTAAAGCTTCCTTACTCCAAGTTCTTGCATCAAGATTCAGAGACGTCGGATTAGGAACAAGCCACCCTGGATCCAATTACAACCGTTGCCTCATGCCCAGAAGTCAGTCCTCAGATCAGACCTGCCACGCTTCATCTAGACTGCACAATCAGCACGCGCTCAGCTCGTATTATTGGTGATTTTACTCTTCCCATCCTTTAATTGTAAATAAACCCTAGTCGAACATGTGACATATTTTGGTTGCGTAAATAATTGCGTAGGTGCCCCTGCTAGTTTGGCCTTTTGTATTTTAGTCATGCTGATCTAGATGCACGTGCGTAAGCACACACTTTTTGGAAACTTTGCAATAATATTCCTATGTTTTGTCATTATTTTAATCCTTAAGTTTATAAATTGCAAACAGATCCCTCAAACCCAGATCCACGTACGCAAGTACGTGAATTAGTGGTAATTTGCGTTGTAAGCTCCGTGTTTCTATTGTTTACAATTGTTTAGTCTAATATCATTAAATAATTGCATCTAGGTCATGTTTCTGCAGCATTTTTATTATTTTTAATTGATCTTAATAATTAGCTAAATAATTATAAAATATACCTAAAAAGTTAAGCTCCTGATTGATTGTTTTATTTCTAATAATTTTTATTTGCATAATTAATTTGTTTTGCTATTTTTCAAAAATTCAAAAGCAATTCATATTTCCATGTTTGACATTAAAAATTCTTAAAAAATGGAAAAAAATCTTTGAAATTCTAAAAAATTCATTGTAGTTGTATTTTAGACTATTTTATCACCTTTATAAATTTTGTTTAAAATTCCAGCAGAATATACTAAAAATTGAGAAATACAGAAAGCTTAAATAATTCATTTAAAATCACAGAAAATTTAAAAATATTTTAAAAATACAAATATAGTAGCTTGGTTTTATATTACTCAGCGTTTGCCATTTTTATTCATTAAAAAAACCTTAAAATTATAAAAAGTGCACAAAAATACAAAAAAAGTAGAAAACTATATAAAACACAAAAACACTTTTAATTATGCATATTGATTATTTTCGCTATATTTGAAAAATACAAAAAACTTGATTTTTTTTCTTTATATATCTTTTTATATTTGGTTTTCATTTAAAACTAAAAAGATGAAAAATTGAAAATTAAAAATCATTTAAAAATGAAAATAAAAAAATTAGAAATATTAAATATTAAAAATCTATTAAAAATACAAAATCATTAAAAGGACATAAAAATCACAAAAAGAAAATAAAATTTCCTTTTAATTAGCAATAATTGAATAACTCTCAGATGTTGTAGTCTCCCCGAGTTCGATCTTGATTTGTTATACATGTTAAATAAATAGCAGTGTTCTCTTTGGTAGAATAAAAATAATTTTTATTTGAGACGATTTTAGATTGCGATGACACACTTGTGATACCATCATTTATCATCATTATCTATTTCTTCATTAAAAATATTAAAATCTTGAAAATCACTTTTCAACAATAACATATCAATAGGTTGAACAAGTCATTTATAGAATCACTCTTCAAATTCTTGAATTATTTGATAGTTTTAATAAACGTCGAAGATATAATGGAGACACACATCAACGACAACAACAACAAAGCATTTTCCCACACTTAAGTAGGTCGACTACATGGATTTTTTACCTCCATTCAGATATGTTTTAGGTCATTCTCATATTTAAATCCAAATAAATGAGATATCTTCAGATAGTTTCATTCCAACACTTCTTGACCTTCCTCGCCCTTTCTTAACTAGCTCAACATCTCAAATCTCACATCTTCCAACCGATGCATAAACCAGCCTCCGTTGCAAATGGTTAAATCATTTTAAGCGATTTTCTCTCATCTTATCCTTTATCGGAGCTACACCAACTTTTCTTCTAAACGCATCATTCTGAATTCGATCTTTTTGTGTAAGACCACACATCTACCTTAGCATTTTCATTTTTGTTACTGTCATTCTCTGCATATGTCTATAGCTCACAGGCCAACAATATGATTCATAGAGTATAGCAGGTCTCACAACTGCTTTGTAATTTGACTTTCAAAGGAATCTTGTTATCACAAAGAACAGTAGAGGCTCATCTCTACTTTAACCAAACTGCATTTATTCTATGAGTAACATATGCATCAAGTTTCCCGACTTTTTCAAAATAGATCCCAAGTATCTAAAAGAATATTTCTTCTGAATGGTATCGTATGCAATCTTCACCTTGAATTATTAACCGTTGTTTTCATCAAATGTGCACTACATATGTTCAATCTTAGCCCTACTTAATGGAGAAACACATGGACATCAAAAATTAAAATGTGCATGAATTAGGTTATGTAAATTTCTAGTTAACATTAGAATAATTATACATATACTTGGTCAATTGGAAGATTCAATTGAAATATTATTAATGATTTCTACGCTGAAATTATATATATATATATATATATCCATGGATATGTAAGCTCGAGTGTCTGATTCATTACCGTATAAGTTTATTCATAATTTATTGCAATAATGTTCACTTAAAACATCATTAATGATTTCCATGGTAAAATTATTTATGTCGACGAACATGTAGCCTCTTGTCTGATTTATCACCATATCTGATTATTCATAATTTCTTGCAAGAGTGTTCAATTGAAACATTATTAATGATTTTATGGTGAAATTATTCATGTCCACGAACGTATATGTTCGAGTATGCGATTTACTATCATATATGTTTGTTCGTATTTTACTGTAAGAATGTTCAATTAAAATATTATTAATATTTTCTACGCAAAATTATATCTACTAATGTGTAGGACCGAGTCTTCAATTCACTATCTTATCTGTTTATTCATATTTTGGTATCTGCATCTATATTCATTTCAGAATGGATACATATAGAGATACATGTATTCTTATTTGCACTTAGATGGAAGATAATCTACTTGTATTTTTTTCTAATAGTCGTATAAAATCCGATTAATTTCGTATTTGTATCTGTTTGTAGTACATTGTTTTCGTATTTATTGATATTTGTATCCGTAAACTATATTCTTGTTATAAAATAAATATCAATAACACAACAACAATATTTGTACCATGTTTAATCTTTTGCATACTTTTAAATCAACGGATGAAGTGAAGCTTCCAATCGGGTGCCCAACAAATACTTGATACTCCACATAGGTTTTTTGAATATGGTGGATCAAGACATAATGAGCACATGACTGATCATTTCAAAATGGGTATATGTGAGTTTAGGATCAAAATATACAAATAAGAAAGGATACCTTTGACCCGAATATTTTGAACACTCGGATCCGGCATGTGAGCATTAATTGCCCACCATTCAAAAATCCTCACATGTGTACGATTGTTCGTGATTTCATATTTGATAGATTTCTACTTTTGTGTTTTGAAAATCGGTTGGAAGATGGGGGCGTACATCATAAACTACTAAATTGATCCGATGGGTTTTTTAAACAATAGATCCTAATTCTAAAAGGCCTTTTACACTTTTTGGCAAGTGAAGCAGTATGGTTCCTCAAAAAGGTACAAAGAATTATGGATATCAATGTTATAGTTTCTATATCTATAGATGTTGTATTTTGAAGAATTGGATTTGCCATCCAAAAGGGATTGGCGGCGTAACTTGTTGTCCGTTTCCCATCAGTCTCTCTGCAATAGCTTTAGACCATTTTCGGTTAGGGGTTAACCCCCCTTAGGGGATTTACCCCCACAAACCACCCTTTTTCTCTCTCATGTGGGGCCTACTTTTCCTCTCTTTTTTAATATATTAAATAAATCATTTATCTTTTATCTATTCTAAAAAAACAATATATTATCCCGTCATATCATCTAAAAAATATAAACTACTCAAATTTATCTACTTTTTCAAACTCCAATACAATCACACCACAATAATTACTCGCTTTTCCAAACTTCAATACAATAATATCACAACAAACCCACCTCAAGTTTAACCCTCTATCCAAACACCAAAACATAAAAACGGATTACCCCCTACCAGTTTACCCCGGAGTAACCCGCATACCAAACACACCATTATGTTTATTTGATCGATCTTCATCAACATTTCTCCCCTTCCATTCTTGATAACCAGCAGATCAATCCCATATCAATCTAAACCTACATGAGTTTTCTTTGGTATCATTGGCAAGATATTTTAAAAAAATAACATTAAATATCACATAATATCGGCTTTATTCCCTCGATATATTAGTTTTGCCTAAGTCGACAATTTCATGACCCTCGTTGCCAAGGACGGATTTAAGGGGGGGCAAGGTGGGGCAAGTGCCCCCCCTTAATTTTGGAATTACATAATATATGTATATGTAAATTTTTTCCTATAATTTTTTAAGGTAAAAATAATCATTATATTTTATAATTATAATACCTCATTTGGATTTTTTGAGGGTAAAACTCGTACATGCCCCTTCATTTTTTTTAGAAAAAGTTCAATACTTTTTACCAATAGATAATATGTCTCTTAACATAAATTCCTACCAAAAAATAATATATTTAACCTCAAACCAACCTATATTGGATAATTTCTTCAATTGATCAACTTATAATAGATCCCTACCCTAATTCTATTGGTTATCCATTTTTTTAGAGTTGAACTATAGAATGAATCGATCTTTCATCCAATCTCATTATCACTTATACATATAAGGGGTTTGATTCACAATCTAAAAAAATTAAATTAAAAAAATCATTTATTGTCAAGTCTCTTATATTATTCATTGGTCCTGTTTATTATCAAGTAAAGTGGTCAGATGCGCTTATATTCTTTATCGACATATTTTTCTTCATAGATATTAATATTTCTTGTTATTGATAAAAATATAGAATTAGATTTTTATATTTTTGAGTTGATACAAATTCGGAACAAGAGTAGTTTATGTTGTAATTAATCAAAATTTGTATACTAAATTTAAAATAACTAAAATACTTGAATATAACTTACTTTTTAAAAAATGTATAAATATCATTTACAAAAAAATCATGATATCAATTTATGTAAAATTGAATAAAAAGATATAGTTGATTAAAAAATAAGTTCAAAATTGACTATAATTATATAATGAATAAGTTCAAAATTGATGAAAAATATACGTGAAAACTATATATATAATTTGTCCATAACAATTATTGTTATATAATGATTGTACTGTAATTGATAGAGATTTTTTAAAACCTCGTGCCCCCTCCTCAAAAATGGTCTGACTCCGTCCCTGCTCGTTGCCATCTTTTCTCAGATATTACAGAATATGACAGCAACATATGACTGAAGTTCCTTTTATAAAATGATATGCCAAACAATAATAAAGGACTGTTCGTTTGAGGAATACGGAGGGATATCCTTCCTAATTCCTCTTCCTCTATAAACAGTCAACTTTTTAGTTCTGGTATTCAAGTGAGGAATAAGGTTTTCCTTACTATTCCTCCAATATATGCCTCTTCAGGGACGAAGCTAGAAATTTCTACTTGAGGGAGCCAAATTATTGCAAATATATATAGATAGATTATCATTTTATTATTTCTCATTGTAATTATTAAAATGTGTTTATAAGTTTATTTCACCAAGATACTGTTGTAAACTTACAATTTCACATAAATATCCCAACAAATATTGTATTGACAAAAATATCCTTACAAAATTCTTCAATTAACAATACACTTGCATTAACATGATGTTAAGTTATACCATTAAAATTAAGCTTTTTAAATAAGTATAACTACATCGCCTCCTGATAATTCCACCTTTATATTGAGTTTATTTATTTTTAAATGAAAGTGTTTAAAAAGATATAAAATATACATTTTATAATATGTAAATGCTAATAGTCAAGTGTATTTCTTTAATAAAGGGAATGGTTTACTGCAACAAAATGAGTCTAGATAGATTATTTCAAATCTGTCATGTTTCGTCCATTTTTAAGTATGTAATGACGAATAGTATTTGTTACATAATAATTTCTATGTTAGAATTAATGATGAATGCCATATTTATTGCTATATCATTAGTGAGGGATCATATAGAATACTTATCCATCGTTATTTTTTAGAATTTGAACTAATCGTCGCTAATGAAATTGTGGTAGCTAAGCTTTCTATATGGATCACCAATATTGATGTAACATTGGGTATCGATAGAAAACGGATACCAATCTGTTTTTAAAACGGATATCATTTCTAAAGCATTCCCACATCCTTATCTGTTTTTAAATACAAATGTGAATGTCTATCTAGATGTTGTCGGATGAAAAATGATACCATATCCGTAAAAAATGGATATAGTATGAAACGGATATCAATCGCATATGAATAATATTAGAAATGCTCTATTTATTAGCTTAAATATACTCGTATTGCATGGATTACATATGATAAAAATATACTAAATGTGTTGAGATCATAACAATTATGCCAAATATGATGGAAGAAGGTATATAATTATGTTATATAAAGTTAAAAATAAATGTATAACAACATTTATATATTAAAATGGATATACAGATACGGATATATACATTTGTTGATATGAAAGTGATATCGGTATCCGTATCCATTTGAAAACAAATGCGGATACAGATGTCAAAATCTGTATGATATGGATACGGTGACGGATCAGATACAAATCTATCCATATCTATACAACTTGTAAATGGGAGATGGCGGGGCCATTGTATACAACTTATTGCTGTTTATAGTTAATTAATTTGTATATAAACCATATTCTATTATAATAATATAATAATATATAAAGAAATAATTGGGAGACGAGGGGCCAAGCCCCCTCCCGCCCCCTGTCTCTGTCCCTGGGCCTCTCCCGCCTAAAAAATGCAATAACTGCCAGTTATTTAACAATATTATCTAGCATAACCATGTTATCTCTCTTTATACTCTCCCTCCTAAGAACAGAGAATAGCATAACTATACTTATCCCTCCTTATTCCTCTTCATCCGCTCTATCCAACCAAATAGAAACAATGTCTTATCCTCCTTATCTCTTTCTGCTATTCCTCTGCCGAGTGACCCTTAAAGATTCTTAATTTATTTTTTTAAATCTATTTCACTTGATATGAACGAGCATTGCTTTGTCAATTTTCTCATTTTGCGAATTTGCAAACAACAAGAAACTCTGAGGGTGTGTTTGGGTTGAGGGTTACGGGTTTTCCTCCAAAAAACCCATACACTTACCTCTCTTGTGCGGCCCTCTCAAAGATTACTCTATCTCTTATTTAATACATCAACAATTCATTTCTCTTTCATCCATTCCAACAAAAAAAAATAATATAGTGTACCATAACATCATCTAATAATTATAAAATACTCAACTTCTACTCACTTCTCCAAATCTGCAAGAGTTATTGGAGTTGAGCCTATACCTTCATCTCATAAGGGGATGTTGCCCATAGACTTAGAGGGAAAGTCTTAACGATTGTATCTTTTACCTTCTTAATAAAATAATACACAATAAAATAAATCTCCTTACATCTAATTGCACTTTAATGAATATCCTAATAACTCGACATCTAATTTCTTAAATAAGATACTAACATATAAACATCTGAAAAGAAACTACTAATGCAATACACTAACAAAATAATATTTAAATAAAATATAGCATGTCATCAAACCAACAATGTTTCAAAAATAAAATGTCAAAAATTACAAATGAAAAATAAAGTTAGTGTTTTCAACAGAGTCATTGTACTCCGACTCCTGAACATTGTCCTTCTCGTCAACCTCATCCTCATTGTATTCTTGTTCGTCCTCCTCAACAAAAACATGACCTTGAAAATTCGTACCATTGCCCCCATTGAATTTGCACGGATGTATAAAATTGCGCCATTTATTGTTGCATTTTCGACATTTTATCTTCATGTCTTACTCTTCTTTGGTTGTTTCCAACTACAACATACTCGACTAGAATGCTCAAAGTCCTATTGCTCGAATAAATGCTTCATCAGGAGTGAGAGGTGACCACTTATGTTGTTACTGTCGAGATCAAGATCGAGAGAGAGAGAGAGAGTGACAGTTATCAAAATAGGAATAATTTACTTCCATATAATTTAAATACAAAAAGAATTGATAGTCATTACACGAATTTGGTCATAGGCATACTACTCTCATGAATTCCTCCATCTAAATCGCGACTCTTTGGTTGCTCAAAGGTCAAAATCCTATTTGGTTCTTTGTCATGTTCTTTTATACAAATATATGATATAATAATAAGTGGCACTTTAAATAAAAAACAATTCTTGATTTATATAGAAATTCATCGTGTAATTGTTCGTATTTTCCTACCAATTCTATGAGTGGACTCGAAACCCTTTTACATATTGATTATGGTTTATTTGATAGCTTATGAAGATATTAATCAAATATTAATAATATAAAATAATAAGATATTTTAAATTTATAGCATATCGAATATTCCAAACTTGACCAATATACAACAAGTTCCCTCCATTGTGCTACAACTTGAAACTTGAAGAGATATTCCGAATCAACTGCTCAAAAGAAACATAAGGATTGAATTACTAAAATAGCAAATATTAGCAATATACAATCAAGAGGTACAAGCATATTATTTTGAGTTGCTAACCTTTCTATTAATATGCCTCATGTGCATCTACATGTCCTAATATCTCCTATGTAATACAATGTTTTATATATATAAAGTAAAAAAGGAACAAAGAGGAATTAAAATTATATAGTATGGCATATGCATCCTTCAATACCTCCATATCACATACTCCACCCACACACTAGAATAACTTGATCTAATGCTCTACAACGAGACGAGACAATCCCCTTTGTCTACCTAAACCACCAACTCCTTTATGGCCTGCTTGGTTACCGTGTTACCTCGGGTAACCCGATTTACCCCCATGCATTTTTGGGTTAGAATTGCATCACAAATCAATGTGACTTACGTCACATTTTTTATTTCAATCTTCTCTAACCCTCACCTGTAACATCACTGATATAGGTCTCCGGTCCATTATCGAGGAAAACTAGACTTGACACTTGTTGGATTCGAACCCAAATAAATCTATTGACATCATGTGATTGGATTTAAATCACTATCGATTATACCGAATGGACTATCATGCGGCATCATTTTGTGATAACATTTCATCTATATTTAAATCAATGATTTTTTATTTTGTTCAGGTGATATATGTTACAAACATGACTAATGAAATGGAGTAACAAGTTGGCATATTCCTAGAAGGATTAAAGCCATCTCTCTTTTTTTTATGAATAATCGCAGTCCTATTCATCAAAAGGGTAAGCAGAGGGGCAATGATGTAGGAAGATGCGTGGTATTGTCTTGCTGCTGACAAGCACAACAGACAGACATTTGTGTTGGAGTGTTTGAGAATAGAGGTTGGGCAACAGACAGACATTTGTGTTGGTATTACCAAAGAAATAAGGAGCCATTAGAGTGCTCGTATTTTTTTATGGCACAATTATCAAAGAAATAAGGAGACACGAGGATGGAAGGGTCGGGACAAAAAGTAGGGGTTAAGCTTGGCTTGTATACCACATGGGTCAACAAGTTGTATAATCAGTTGGAGAGTCCTAAGTTTGATGATCGACCTGAAATGAGCAAAGAGTCATGAGTATTAGGCTGGGGAGTCAAGTTGCATCGGAAGTCACTGAGATGTGATATGTGAGGATATCAATGGGAACATTTATTTGAAGCCTTAAGCCAAATTTTCTTTATCCTGAGTATTAGCTGGGGCCCGCTCTACAATGGTTTTTTTTCGTGATTGACTACAATTCAGGATAAATATAGGGTAGGTTAAACTGGTAGGGGTAACCCATTTTTGTGTTTTGGTGTTTGGATAGAGGGTTAAACTGGAGGTAGGTTTCTTGTGGGTTTGTTGTGATATGATTGTATTGAAGTTTGGAAAATTTAGTAGTTATTGTGACGTGATTGTATTGGAGTTTGAAAAAATAGGTAAAAGTTGAGAAGTTTATATTTTTTTGATGATATAATGATATAATATTATTTTTTTGGAATAGATAAAATAGAAATGATTTATTTAATGTATTAAAAAAGAGAGGAAAAATGAACCCCACGTGAGAAAGAAAAAGGGAGGTTTGTGCAGGAAAATCCCCCAAAAAGGAGTTTAACCCGCTAGCCGAACATAACCTTAGGGTTGTCATTTATGGAATCGGTCCAAAGGAGAGAGCAGTTTCTCACTCCCAAGGCACGCAAGCTAATGTTGTGGATGCTATTTGATCCTACTTTGATGGCACACCAAGAAGGAGAATCTCTACTATTATGAGGCTCTAGGATGGGGCCAACTCTTGTATTGTGAAGGCGGTATCTGATTATGGTGGCGAAGGAGGAGCTCGGGTTTTCTCGTACCCTTATCCAAGATCATGATATCATCGCATTATTGAATATTTTCAAGTTTAAGATGCCCCAGCCATCTTTTTCTCTAGGATGTCATATGACCTCCAACGTGCTTGATGACGATTTTTGGATTCGGAGGTTCCATTCTATAAAACTTTCTCCATATTTTATCAATCTTAAGGAGAATGGTCTTTGGTATTTTTAGGGAGGTCAGCATGTGGTGTAAGGAAGGACTTGAGTAGGGAAGCCCGAGAAGGCAAAGTTAACATTCACGACTTCCAATCGAGATGTTTATGTTCAAATTTAGTAATGATGGGAAGCCAATCATTGCACTTCATAGGTTTTGGTGAAAGAGGGATTCCTAGGTAATATAGATGGAAGTGTACTAGTTTCCAATCTAAAATGGAGGCAAAAGTATGGCTTTCACTGGCTGAAAGGTTTAGGGCATGGATCAGCGATTTCTCTTTATTCACAAATAGCACTAAGAACTCCGTAAAAACCTTAAGGGTAAATGTAATGCATTTTAGTGTGTGTGTGTGTGTGTGTATTGTATTTTAGGAAGATGAGCATGTCATCGGTGATTGTTAGATGTTCACCAGGTATGTGATAACCCTCAATTTAATTATTCTTTGCTTGATTTTGCAACATTCCCTCTAGAATATTCATTGTATTTATAAAACAGTAGAGGGGATATAGGGTCTCCTTGACGAACCCCGTATGAAGGTTTGAAAAAACCTGAAATAGAGTTATTAACTTTCAAGGAAATCGTGATGCTTCATAGGAGGGCATTTATCCATGAAGCATTGGGGGCAACCGATGAGGCTTACAGTCTTGGTCACAGAACTCCATTTTAAAGAGTCTGAAGCTTTTTCTAGATTGATTTTGAGTACCATAGTTATTTGTATTTGTGCGACTCCAATGGGTAATGATTTTCGATGTTATCGTGAATGCATCTGAGCCCCTCGGCTTTTGAGGAAGTCACATTGTGAGGGAGGAATGCTCTCATTCAGATCTGAGATCCATCTATTGACTAGAATTTTTGAGATTATACGTAGAGGGAGATTGATTAATCTAATGGTCCCGTAGTTGTCGATATCTAGTGGATCACCTTTTTTGAAGAGTAGGGAAACTGCCGAGTTGTTGACGTGTTTTAAGTAAAATGGAGCGAATTTAGGGAAGAAAAGGTGGTTTACCATTTTCATGAAGCCGAATTATAGAATGGGCCAAAATTTCTTGAAAAATTCGAGAATGCAACTATCGAGGCCCGAGGCCTTGAGGAGTTTCAGGTTGCGAATGACTCCATAGGTTTCACATCTCGAGATCGGTGCAATGAAGTCTTCTGGGTTCGACATCTGGCCAACTAAAGTTTGGTTTAATTCGAAGAGATCGAATGGGTTTGATTCAAGTGTTGAGTACAATTTGTGGTAGAACGTTGTCGCTAGCTTCGTTATTTCTCCATTCAAGTTTGGATTTTTCCATCAAAATTTCCAAGCGCTAGGATGGTATTGCGGCTTCTTTGAGCTGAGGTCGCAGATTGAAGCAACTTGACGTTTCTATCTCCCTCACGTAGCCATCTAACCTTCGTTCTTTGGTTCAACCTTAGGAGTTCATCCTCGTTCAGGCGTTCAAGGTCTTCATGGAGACGACCTAATTCCACAATGATGGGGGGTGAGGGGTCTGTTGATGTGAGATATTGTTCGAGGGTTTCGAGGGGATGCGGAAGTTGAGATGTTTTCTTTTTTCCAGGCATTGATGGTATATTTAAGTCTTGATAATGAGTCTCACATGGATAGATGGTTGGTTTGGGGAGGAAGGGTTGGTTGCTCGTGATCTTCAGAATGGGGTGTGATGTGCTATTCTCTTTCCTGAGGTCACAACAGTCGGATTTTTAAATCTTTTGTAAATATTACAAAATTTTTTGGTGGAATAGGAACCAGTGTCCCTTTTTTCGGGAGTGCTTGGTGATCTTATGAAGGGCTTTGTGTTGTAAATAGGATTACCAGTGCATATATTAAACAATAAATCATCGGATCCAAATGAATTAACAGAGAAACAATATCGAATAAGATTACGTTAAACGTATGTTTCCCAATCATTATCCGATTATACAATGCAAACAGGAACCGATTAAAAGAACAGAAACATAAACACGGGCATGATCCAGAAAGGGTAAAGCAATAAACATATTGCGGCAACCAAAATAAAATAAAGATCAGTTTAGAAGTCACCGAAGCGTCCATGAAATGGATTGTCCTTAAAGAAGATATCGCCCCCACAATACTGGTGCGTAGGGTACTGGCGATCCGCTCCCAGGATACGACGGTTCACGATCATCGTCGGCGCACACCAACGGGATCGTCCTCGATTGTACCTCAGAGAACTGCAGCCGAGAGAGGAAGAAGAAAACGTTCGTCCGTGAGAGGAAGAACCAGAGAGAGAGATGGCGTGAGAAAGGTTTTTCTTGTGAGTCAAGAAAACCGGCGTCTGTTGAGGGATATATAAAGAGGATGGCTCGCGTGCCCTAGCGCGTGGTTTCCTTTGGTTTCTGAAAACGCCTCCCAAAAACGCAGCCTTTCGGATCCCAAAATCGCGCCCATAATGGCGAGTTGATTTCCCATTTAAGTCGGCTTACCAAATTAATCGTGTGATTAATTTGATCGACTTACCAAATGAAACCCGTAGCAAAAGTATCGAGATCCGAGATCCGAATTGACTCTCCCGAGCCGGAGCCCGAGCCCGAGCCGGAGATGGAGCGGAGCGCGCGCGTGCACGTGTGTGGTCCTCCATTCCTCCTCTCTACTATTGCTACAAGAGCTTGGGGTGTAGACTCATATATAAGTCCACCAAAAGTTTAGATCTCTAAGGTATGGTACTAAACTTCCACCCAAACTCAACCATGTTTCAAATTTGGGAATTCCCAACTTTCCCTCCAAACCATTTGGTTTCCCAATTGAAACCAAATTAATACCAAATTGTACTTAATAGATTTTCCAATTAAAATCTATATATACAATTTTAATACAACAATCCCCCAGGAATTCACCAATTTGAAAAAGAGATTCAAAAGGATTTAAAAGACTTCTTTCGGCTGCCCACACTTTGCTTTCAGTAAAGGTACCTTCTGGTTTGAACCTCTATCTGAGTTTACTACTTTCACTTTAACATGAACGAAGTGAAATACGTCTTGAACTTCAGACCTTGGTATTAAAGCATACGGTAGAAACAACAAAGCGTTGTTCTTGGTACAATCTTCAGGGTTGGTGCTCTTAAAGGCCATACACCCTTATCCTGTTTAATGAGTGTGTTCAGGAAAGACCATCTTCCTTTAACTGCGGCCCACGGTAACACTCACATAGGTGGCGTTCTCCAAGGATGCACTGCTAACATCCTGCATAAAGGCTTGAACTCATTCAGAGCCTACGCTCTTCCTAAACTTGCAGCTTAAATGGCACTCAGGCTTCCAGGGATAAGACACTCATGCTTACGCATTAGAGTGCCAACCAGTTCTCCAAACAGCTTGTTATTACCACATTGAACCTACTTTGTGGGATCTCCACTCAGATAGGTTGGGTTGCTACTGTAGAGGAACTCCCAATGGGTCTCAGTCCCATCCCAAGCCTAGACTTTAGGACTAAAGATCTATCAAGTCCCTTAGTCAACGGATCTGCCGTGTTGTCTTTGGATCCAACAAAATCCACAGCCAACACTTCTCGAGAATCCAAATCCCTTAACGTCTTAAGTCTGATTTGTATGTGTCTCCTTGTTTTCTGATTGAACTTTAAACTCTTGATCTTGGCAATTATGGTCATATTATCACAATGTACCGAGATCGCAGGAACAGGCTGACCTACCATGGGAATTTCAGACAGAAGTTCCTTTAGCCATTCAGCTTCAAATCCAATGGTGTCCAAAGCATACAGCTTGGCCTCAAAAGTGGATCGAGCTAGAATGGTCTGCTTCACAGACCTCCAGGAGACTGCACCGCCTCCAAGGGTAAATACATATCCTGTAACACCATTACTCCCAGACTCCTCTATTTTCCCTATCCAGCTTGCATCACTGTATCCTTCTAGTACAGATGGATGTCTACCATAATGCAAACTAAGGGAAATAGTTCCCTTCAGGTACTTCAGTACCCGATCCAGAGCCTCCCAGTGAGTACGGTCAGGACAGCTAGTGTATCTACTCAGCTTTGCAACCGAGAATGAAATATCAGGTCTCGTGTAATTTGCAAGATGCATTAAACTTCCTATCACTTGTGAATACCTTAGCTGGGCTACAGGTACTCCACTTTTATTCTTAAACAGCGTTTTGGATGAATCAAAAGGAGTACTTACAGCTTTGCAATCTTGATATCCAAATTTCTCAAGTACTTTCTCAACATAGTGAGATTGAGAAATTACAATCCCATCAACTGACCTTGTCAGTTTGAGACCCAAGATCACATCAGCAACACCCATGTCCTTCATCTCAAACTTGCTGCTCAAGAATGCCCTAGTCTCAGTAATAATCCTCATATGTGATCCAAATAACAATATGTCATCAACATATAGGCACAAGACAATACACTCATCACCTTTCATCTTGGAATAGACACATTTGTTAGATTCATGAACCTTAAAGCCACATGACAAAATGGTCTTGTCAAATTTTTCATGCCACTGCTTTGGTGCTTGTTTCAATCCGTAAAGGGATTTGACAAGCTTGCAAACCTTTCCCTCATTCCCACGAGTCACAAGCCCATCAGGTTGATCCATATAGATCTCTTCCTCAAGATCGCCATGCAAGAAGGCGGTCTTCACATCCATTTGGTGGATAGAGAGATCATATACAGATGCCAATGCTATGAGCATCCGGATTGTGGTCATCCTAGTCACAGGGGAATAGGTATCAAAATAATCGATACCTTCCTTTTGCCTAAAGCCTTTGACAACTAATATGGCTTTGTACTATTCAATTGATCTGTCAGGTCTAAGCTTTCTCTTAAACACCCACTTGTACCCAATAGTAGAGCACACTTTGGGTAAATCAACCAACTCCCAAGTTCCATTAGCCATAATGGAATCCATCTCAGATTTGATGGCTTCCTTCCATTGTTTTGCTTCAGACGAAGCCATGGCTTCCTTGTAACTTGGTGGATCACCCTTGATCTGGTAGACAACGAAGTCGCTACCCAGATCCTTGGCTATCCGAGGTCTTTTACTCCTCCTTAGCTCAATCTCTTCAGAAAGATCATTGGGTTCAGGTTGAGTCTCAACCCCCACATTCGATATCCTTTCCACTTGATCTGGAATAGATCCTGATGTGGAGGCGCCCTCAATGGTCAGATTCTGAGGAATCCCAGTCTTCAATGGGAAGACATCCTCAAATAAGGTAGCATCACGGAGTTCAACAATAGTGTTGACATCTATGCCCGGTATCTCGGACCGAATTACCAAGAACCTATATGCATAGCTATTTTCTAGATAACCTAAGAAGACCATATCAACAGTTTTAGGACCAAGTTTCTTTCTCTTGTGTTCTGGGACTAAAATCTTAGCGAGACAGCCCCACACTTTGAGATATCTTAAACTCGGTTTCCTATTTCTCCAAAGTTTAAAGGGACACTTTTCCATATGTCTTGGAGGCACCCTATTCAGAATATGGCAAGCCGTATTCAAGGCTTCTCCCCGCATATAGGTTGGAAGTTCAGAACTCTGTAGGAGAGCATTGATCATGTCAGTTAAGGTTCTATTTTTCCGTTCTGCTATCCCGTTTGATTGCGGTGAATATGGGGACGTAACTTCATGAACTATGCCAAAAGATTTGCATTGTTCATCAAATAAGTTAGAGGTATATTCACCTCCTCTATCTGACCTAAGGCGTTTAAGCACTTTTCCTGTTTGTGTCTCAGCCTCATTCTTAAAGATAAGAAATTTCTGTAAGGCTTCATCCTTGGTTTTCATTAGATGTACATAGCAGTATCTGTTGCCATCGTCTATAAAGGTGATAAAGTATTTCTTATTGTCTTGGGTCAACACACCATTAAACTCACAGATATCTGTGTGCACTAGATCCAAGATCTCACTATCTCTAGAGACAGACTGAAAAGACTTCCTAGGTGTCTTAGCTCGACACATATTTCACATTTTTGAGTTTTATCAATAGTGTGTTTAGGGATCAACTCTAAATTCATCATTCTTTTAATCGAATTTAGGTTTACATGTCCCAATCTACCATGCCACAGATCACAAGATTCTAGATTATTCACAACATGAGACACAGAACTAGAACATTCAGCATTCAAAACATTTAATTCATTAATGTATACTGAATCACATCTAATTCTAAATAACAAATCAAAATCAGCCAAATAACCTTTACCATAAAAGACACCATGTCTCAGAATAACAACTTTATTACATTTAAAGTTTAATTCAAAACCATTTCTAACTAAGATAGAGCCAGATAACACATTCTTCTTGATGTCAGGAACATGCAGCATCCTGTGCAACGTCCAGACACGTCCAGAGGAGAACCTCAAGTTGACTTGTCCCGACCCTAGCACCCTGGCCGCAGAATCGTTCCCCATCTTTACAGTCCCACCGCTGCAGGTATGATATGAAGAAAATAACGTTCTGTCAGAACATATATTTACATTGGCTCCCGTATCCACGAGCCACTCATTTGGATCATGGATATGATATAGTTCAGGTTTTACAGAGACATACCCCTCGCTAGCCCTGAGTCCCATAGTGATTATGTTCACTTGTGGACTCCCGTCTGTAGCCTTAGGTTGAGCCTTCAAGGACGGACAGTCCTTCTTCCAATGGCCAACCTGATTACAGTGCCAACAGGGTTTATTCTTTGTCTTTTTCTGGATCTTGCCCTTTGGTTTCATTTTATTGTTATTGGGATAATTTCCCTTCTTATCATTGCCCTTCGAGGTCATAAGATTGACCATAGCCTGAATATCAACAAGAAGCACAGGTTTTTGTTTCCTGTGTTCCTCCTCTATGGCAATTGCCACCATCAAGTCATCCATAGAAATTTTCCCCTTTCTGTGTTTCAGGGTCATACCGAAGTCTTCCCACGACTTTGGGAATTTTTCTATGATGCACATGACCTGAAACTTCTCTGGAGGTTTCATTTCGGCATCCTCTAAACCATGCAGCAGGAGTAAAAACTCGTGTGCCTGTTCAGAGACAGACTTCCCTTCGGTCCTGGAAAACTTCAAAAATTTGGCTACGGAGTATTTCTCAATACCGAGATCTTCGGTGTTATACTTCCGATCCAAGTCTTCCCATAGCCCCTTCACAGTCTGCGTGGACGAACAATATACGTCAAACAAAGTGTTGAACAGATCCAACAGGATGCAACCATGACATATACGGTTACATTCCTTCCACGCAGATTGCGCCTTATGGCTATCGAGTGAGGGTTTTTCCGCCTCCACCGTAGGACAGTCGGTTTCAAGCATCGAGATTAACCCTATGGTGGTTAACCAGATCTTCATGCGTTATTGCCAACGCTTAAAATTCTGTCCACCGAATTTTTCAGGCATACCTGTCATATCTACCCTCGATTTAAACATTGTTTCCGACATTCTAGAATCGGTTCCAGATATCTTCTCTAAGATTGTTGTAAATAGGATTACCAGCGCATATATTAAACAGTAAATCATCGGATCCAAATGAATTAACAGAGAAACAATATCGAATAATATTACGTTAAACGTATGTTTCCCAATCATTATCCGATTATACAATGCAAACAGGAACCGATTTAAAGAACAGAAACATAAACACGGGCATGATCCAGAAAGGGTAAAGCAATAAACATATTGCGGCAACCAAAATAAAATAAAGATCAGTTTAGAAGTCACCGAAGCGTCCATGAAATGGACTGTCCTTAGAGAAGATATCGCCCCCACAATACCGGTGCGTAGGGTACTGGCGATCCGCTCCCAGGATACGACGGTTCACGATCGTCGTCGGCGCACAACAACGGGATCGTCCTCGATTGTACCTCAGAGAACTGCAGCCGAGAGAGGAAGAAGAAAACGTTCGTCCGTGAGAGGAAGAAGAAGAGAGAGAGAGACGGCGTGAGAAAGGTTTTTCTTGCGAGTCAAGAAAAACGGCGTCTGTTGAGGGATATATAAAGAGGATGGCTCGCGTGCCCTAGCGCGCGGTTTCCTAAAACGCCTCCCGAAAACGCAGCCTTTCGGATCCAAAATCGCGCCCATAATGGCGAGTTGAATTCCCATTTAAGTCGACTTACCAAATTAATCGTGTGATTAATTTGATCGACTTACCAAATGAAACCCGCAGCAAAAGTATCGAGATCCGAATTGACTCTCCCGAGCCCGATATAACTTTTGTTGGGTGTGAGTTATCCAGCAAGATATGACTTTGGGGACAATGAGGTTGTGTGTGATTTCAATTGGGGATGACCAGTCTAGAGGTGGTATTCAAGAGTAATTTACGAGATTCCTAAACAAGTTAGCAGTACCGATATTATCATAAAACATATTAATGGAATTATAAGAATATATCAAAATCTAAAATAGTGGTTTGTATCTAAAGTAGCAACAATATACTCAGTAGGCAGAGACACATAATTCTGTTTATTTAAACGACGACTCTTAAGACAGCCAATTTCTATGCCATTGAAAACACTCATCTACTTTTTTATATTAAATTGTTATTTTTCTAAAGAATACGTATTGGTATCAAATAATTAAAACTCCAAATATTTCCAGATAGTCGGTATTTTTTCTTTCGCCGTAAGCGAATTCTTTGGGCATTTTGGATCAAGGAACTTATTTAAAAAAATATAAGAAATGGAGGTGCGGGGAATCGAACCCCGTGCCTCTCGCATGCGAAGCGAGCGCTCTACCATATGAGCTACACCCCCTTTATTTTTCCTGCTGAATTCTTATTATAATATGGGTTAACCAATAAACATAGGCTTAAAAGAAGCATTCCATTTCGTGAAATATATATTTGTTATATCACAAGTCACTGATGAAATGAGAGAGAGTCTGACATATCTGGGTGAACTGCGATGTCACGGCATCATTTGCAGATAAGGTAGGTACTTGGTTAGGAGTATGCACTCCAATATCTATGTCAAGTTTATAGAAATGGTGTGGGGATCATATGAGGATGGCCGTGCCATAAGAGATGAGACAGCGTTGTCAGCAGAGAGCATAAATGTTAATATTGCCGACGACGATGGGTAATCAATTATTTATTAGTGTTGGAATGAGGTGAAATTGCGCTATCTTCATCAGAACGGGAGAGCTGGAGCTGAAATGGAACGCTCTAGCTGGCTATTTTAGTGGGAATCGTATATGCTGCAATCCAAGTTGAATTAAGCAGCAGTTGAGAGGCTATAAGCACCGATCCCTCTCACCTCAGCTCTTAGTTCCCACTCCTCCAACACTTCATTTGTTGATCTCTGCAATCTGTGGCAATGGCCCACTTCTCTGCCATCTTCCTCCTCGTCCGCCTCCTCGTCTCAGTTGGTAATCATATTTCCCATTATTTATTATAAAGTAGATTCAAAGAAAGTTGAGGAGCGTATATGAAATTGGTGTGTATGCTACAAAGGAACTACAGAGTGAGGAAAGACGGTCCAATGTATATATGGAATACGTGTGTGTGTGTGTGTCTATGTTACCATGCAGATGCAGGAGATTGAGGCTGCTGCTGATCAGGAGGATGTGAGGATGTGCAAGAAGCCGAGCAGCCACCTCTGCTACAACGACACGGAGTGCGACCGCGTGTGCGAGAAGGAGGGTTTCCGCGACGGCCGGTGCTACGATTACCGATGCATCTGCCGCAAGCGTTGTTATTGATTCGGTGGACGTACTCAGCGCATGGTGTGATTGCTACGTATCTCACAAAGAAATATATACATAATTGGGTTGCAATCTTTTATATCTTCGTGTGTGATGTGAGGAAGAATAACTGTGCGGCTGTGCCATCTGCATCTATCGATGTAAGAATCACAGTACTGCTGTTATCTGCATTTGCTCGTATATATGATGAGAGCTTGAGCTTTAGATAACTTGTGCTCCACATCATGGTTTTTCTTCAACTGTTGGAGAAGCAAATCATGATTGCATGCTGTCTAATAACATATTTACTAAACTGGATGATCAGCTCATTTCTCACAACGAGTATAATGGTTGCATGTTACCAAATGAATTAAATCCATTATCTAATCTACGAACATTTCATACTTTACATCGAAAGACTTCAATCCTTCAAAATCTGTTTGATGGTGTATGCATCCAACCGTTGATTTGTTAGCCTAAAATCTAGACATTTACTTTCTGTTCGTACCGTACATGTAAAGTTGATAGAGTATGTAAAACAAGTTTAAAATAGTATATGAAACAATGAATAATCATTGCATCGTTACTAGAAACATATATAGCAAAGGATAAGTAATTCGTTGCTAATTTCATGATTTTACAACAAATAATAAAGAGATGCAAAATATATATCGATATAGACTCGTTTTTGTGTAGCAAGAAATATTATTTTATTGATTCTTATTTTGAGAAACAATAATCAACACGCTTATTTAAAACTTATGGACCTCGCTATGACCAAACTAATTACTCATAAAAATCCATTTTCTCGGTTAAATTAGGCTCCATTTTCCGATTTAATGAGTTATTTATATGGTCGTCTAATTGTTGTTTTCTCCTTACCATTTACCTCCCTTGTATTTTCTTCAACTCCAACAGTAAAAAAACTAGAAGATTTACGAATCAAATACATTCGTGAAATCAAAGCTTTTACAGCCAACGGTACACAAAATATTATAATGCGGTCAAAAAGGAGTTAAATTTTTTTTGGATATACGATATTATAGTTATCTATGAATGGATCCTCGATCTTTGATGCATCGCTGCGTATAACTTAATGACAAAAAAATTGTACGAGTGACAGAGACCAAATTTTGGTGCGATTCTCAAGAAATGTCTGCATTTTGCGATTTTAACTTTAACTTCTGATTGGAGGACTGGTTACCTTAATATCCTACTGATATGATTTGCGGAACACTGTTATCCAATATTAGACGACCCATCAACATGTGATTTGATAGTCATTACCATAGAGGTGTCAGGAAAGCTCGTGCGTGATGAGCTTGACTTGGACTCAATTCTATAGAGCTCATGAGTTATGCTCGAAAAGCTACTGAGTAGGACTCTGAGTTGGATAAATGACTTGTTAATTATGTTTATTGAGTCGAGTTCAAGTTAAGGCATGCTCAACTTACTAACTTGGTTCGATAACTCAATTTGAATTTATTAAATTTTTATACATTTTTCATCCCATAGGATGGATCAAAAAAAATATGAATAGGAAATGATGCATCACCAATGAATTTTTAGAGTTATGTGATATTTACCCATTCTCTCACTTAATTCTTAACTTCTCTCTAGTTTTCAATTATATAAGTATGAATATGCTTTTTAAAAGTAACACATTCCCATGCCAAAAACATGTGAATAAATACATCTATATATATTGTCGAAAAACTTAAAAATTATTATCATTAATTTCAAGTGTTTCTTCAAAGAAACATCGTAGACAAGGAATATAACATCAACGTATTAAAAAAAGGTTCGTTAAGAAGTTCATAAGCCAACTCGAACTCAATGAGTTCGAGTTCGAATTAGCATTCCTGGACTTGAAGCTCATCGAATTCGAACTCGAAGACGAGCTTGATTGTCGACCTTGACTCTGAGTCGGAGCTGAGTCAACTCAAGCAACTCGCTGGACACTCCTTAGCTAATCCTTTTCCTTGTCCGTAAAATTTTATAAGCCGAACGAAAAAACAAAAGAAAAAAAATTGTATGATTTGATTAGGGCGAGTGTAATTAATTAATTAATTAATGCGGAGCTATATAATTAGTGGGACTCCCACTTACGTGTTGGGTGCTTCACTTGCATCATACTTTCTCCTTCACACCATTCTCATGTCCCAACCTTCCACCTCTTCTATTGCCGTGCTTTGTCGATGCTCCTCCTTTCTCTCCCCCACGCTCTCCTTGCCAACCCAAAATATTTAATTAATTAATCAAAGAAGAAGAAGAAGAAAATATGTTGTTTCAAATCACCGTAATATTTTTAAGCTTCTAATCATTCAGTGATTAGGTACGCAGATCCCTCATGGAAGCGCACATGCAAATATTTACCAACACTCTCGTGTACGTAAGGTTGGAGCTATAAGAATACAAGGCCACCCAGAAGCCTTCCATTCCATTCCACTTTATAATTAACTGACCTGTTCTTCCTCCATGGCTCCCATCTTCTTCCTCGTCCTCCTAATCTCCACTGGTGATCGACGACCTCTCTTTAGACGTTAATTGATTTCCTCCAGATGATTAGTTGATTAATCAATTAATTAAGCCACAGCCATGCATGCATGCAGGAGAAAACATGGTGGCGGCAAGGACCTGTGAGGCCCCCAGCAACAAGTTCAAGGGGCTCTGCTTAAGCGACAGGAACTGCGCGTCGGTGTGCGAGACCGAGGGCTTCAGCGGCGGCCAGTGCCACGGTGCCCGTCACCGCTGCTTCTGCAACAAGCCCTGTTATCTGACGCAGTATGTGCATGAGACCAACATGTAGTCATCGATTGATCTCAATGTTTCTGTCTATGTGTGCTGTGTTTGTTAATTACGTTGAGAATAAGTGATCATGTCCTCAAGATGATCTGCCGATCTCGAATTTATTTGAATTGGCCGTTGAAAGTTTATTTAAGTTTTATTGGGTTGGTGGGTTTTCATTGGTTCCACTTCTTGTCTCCTTCCCTCTTATCTCAAATCTATTTTATTCTTGAATAGTTATTCTCCTTCTTTATTCTACAACTATTGATAGAATAACTATGTTTATTCAAAATCAGTTATAACTTTTTACCGCAATCTCTCAATGTCTCAATGGTAGAACAACCTTCAGTGACCACATGGTCAAGCAACTGCCAACGACGGTTGCGGTGAGGTCAGGTCTAGTGGAAGATCGTAACTGTCGGGCATTGGGGTGAGGGTAGTTTGTACGAGAGATACACAACTTATAAATACTGACCTCCTCCACGAGGGGAAGATCATCTTGAGCAAACGATGACCTCGCACCAAGGAGACCTCTCCCAAACCCTATTTCAATGGTCAAAGCTTCCATTCTTATTTAAACACTACAACAAAATAACCTTCTGGTGGCAAAACTGTCATGACAGAATGACGATTTCTAGTGACCAAAAACATTGTCTTGACAATCATTTGGTCACCACTAATCCATCATCAAAAGTGGCATCACCAAATCTTTCTTGACAACAAAGTTGTTACAATGATTATTGTGACAACTATCCCGTCACCATAGTCATGAAAGGACAGTTGTATTGACGGATTTAGTCTGTCGCCACAACATTGGCAATCTGGAATTTTTATTCAAATAGCATATACATTGCATGAGAAACCACATACAAATCGAAACTAATACAGAGTGCACGAATATGTAAATCAATAGATATAAAAGTACACATTAATTTCTATTATAATAGTATTTCTCTTCCAAACAATATACACATAGCTTTTACATCTTCAAATATAGCTAGAAGTGTGCTTTATGGAACTTAATCTTTTCACCTCTTCATATATAGTGTGCTTTTGTGGGACTTGATGATTTCTTTCACCTCATATATTGTTTCTAATTGATCACCAATATTGATCTCCATCGATTTCTCCATTTCTTAATCACCACCCTCAATGTATATTTTGTAAATCGCTTCATAAATATTCTTCCCATGAACACTTGGGTTGTTGCATCTTTTCCATCTTTGTGTTGTTCTTCAAGTCCTAACCATTATCGAAGCGAGCCCATTGTGTTGTTGATCCACTTGCAAGTCTATCTTCTTGAGCCATAACCTAATATTGTACTCTTGCAACGTGAGAATTGATCTCATTTTCTGTCATCGTACCCCTCCCTTGATAATGACCAGCTTTTACCTCAGGTCTATAATTTTATCCTCCTCGTGCTAAGTGCTTTGTGGGCATCTTTTTGCTCCTCCTCCGCCTTATTTTCCATTTACATTAGTAGACGAAATGGTTCATGGCAGCATATCTTGACCTCATTACATGGGAGACAACTCCTCAAAGTTCGTCATTTCCTTGAGGGTTGCTACATGAGCTACACGGATAATGCACCTAGCGTTTGCACCATATTCAAAGCTTGAAGTGATGGTCTTGTGTATCTCCTTAAGATAATGGTTGTAATATAAGATCATCAGAATCTTGGACTTGTTATACTCAAAGGAGACCTGCATAGAAAAAAATACAACAAATGTCTATTCAAACAAAAGGATCTATCAAGATAATAAGATTTACCTACAAGAGCATTGTTTACTTGATATCTTAGAATGGGACACGAGAATCTCTGTTTGCAATGGAATCAACCACTCTTTTCAATGCAACATTTCCTTGATCCATCTTAGCATTTTGCATTTATGCATCTCAAATTAGTTATTTATATCAATGTTTTAATCTTATGATATTCTAGATGTTTTGTAAGGCCTAATCACACATGAAGAGTCAAGTATACAACATTGTTTTCTGTATAACTGCATGTCGAAAATAGATAGAAATCTTCAGAGAACAGAACATATTATGCATACTTTCATCTCTCTTGAATAAGAAAGAAAAACCACTATAAAAAAATATGGAGCCAAATCCTTTTTAGTTTTCAGGAGTATATTTTAATTTTAACCAGATAAAATATAATAAACTTTTCACAAAATGGTAAAAATGGGTACATCAACCTATATTAGATTAGCTCGCACCTGCATTTTTGCTTGAGATCCTTAATTAATGACCAGCTTGTTGAATGTTTTCAGAACCAACCATTACTAGCACAAGCCTTCCACCAACTATCAATACGCCTAATATTATCTACGGAAATTCAAGAAAAAAGAATTATAACCACATTTAACAAAAACATGTAATAAGGTTGCAAACCAGGCAGTGGTTCCTTAAACTCCTTCCGTTGCAAAGAGCACTTGTAATGATTCTTAGCTTTTCTACTCTTGCAACTGCTTAGGATTTCTTTCTGGCATCATGAAGATTCAAACAGTTTCTGACAATCATTCATTCAAAGACGCATACAAGCTGAATTATTCGGATCTTCCGTAGATCACGTCAATTACATAGAGAGCATCAAGTGGAATATTATTCTTCATGTCAATTGACTTGTGTTTAAGATTCATTTCTGGCATAGATGTAAATAATTTTTAAGGGATGGAAGGAACTCAATGGTTCTAGTCTAACAAGGCTTTACAGTGTACTATTTGTTATGTCCTAAAATTTAAAATATTCTAAAAAATGTGCATCTTCTACTTTCATTTTCCATAATGTTAGTAGCAAGAAAATAATAGAATAACAGGTCAAGTAATCAAGTCAGGTGAAGTCATCATCTCTTATTACTAAAAAAAGAGATGTAAAAGACCTATAAATAGTCCCCAATGCTAAATACAAAGAAGTGTCAACATTGCATGACTTGAGAGTGGAATAGAAATTGATTGAACATAAGGATAATTAGACTTACCTCACCTTCAATGTATATAAGAGCCATCTCTCACGATGTTTGGTATAATCACAAGGATTCTTGTATAAGACACCATATACCTCATTTTAAAAGTCAGGCTCATGTATTTGTTTATCGTATTTTCTCATCATTAATCTTGCACAACGCAATCTTTGTAAAAGCAAAAGAACACGTATTGAAAAATAAACATTAGAAAAGCAACTCCAACAAATCAGAAAATGTTATATTAATAAAAAAATTGGATAGTCAAACACAAACAAGGTAGATATATACATGTATGCTTTACATATAGTTGATTAGCATATATATTTCCCCAATTGCACACCAAATTAGATGATTTAAGATTTTATGAATAGATAGACTCGCCAAGAGTGTTTTTTTGTGTATGAATGCCTGCCTTTAACCTCTCATATGGTAATTTCGCATGCACATAATTGCAAGACATCTCATGCTGTAAAGCATGATGCCTTAAAAAACTGAAATTTGCCACTTCAACATTTTGTATCTAAGAGAATCATAATATTCATGGGGTATCCCATGGCATGTATTGAATGGAAAAATATACACCAAGTGAGGAAACTTCTCATAAAATTGATTTGAATGGATATGATTAGTTGAGTCATGCTCACACTCAATCCTACCATAGTAGGCACTATCATACCATCGATATTAGGTTGATATGCATCTATACCAGCATCAATACTCATAGTAGATTGATATGCATCTATACCCCAAAAAAGAATCAACTTCTATAAACAATCTTTGAAATTCCTTTTGCATAAAATTATCGGTTATGTCTTCAAGCAAGCAAGCATAATCAAGATGACATGACGTTATCTATCTTTAACATAATAGCATGCACATACCGCTTTAAGATTAGTTTCCTTTGCTTGAAGAGGGAGTTCACTACATCCGGTATATCCTTGAGATTTTGGAATGTCTAGACCATATTGAGATGATGCGATCTCTAAGATTCCACAAAAAACAAGAAGTAGCCACTCTACTATGTTTATTAAGACACATTCAATCTTTTCACTCCTTTTACGAATGAATGCAAGACATGCAATTAATACAAGTCCAAGAAGTTAGCTAGAAGAGCATAAAGAATAGCTTATAAATAAAATGCATAACATTGTTCGAGTTAGCTAGCAAAGAAGATAGATAGCAAGTCCTTTTTAATAAGCACTTCATGATGTGCAAGCAAGCAATGAGTTAGCTAGCAATAAGTTAGCCGCAATGCACAAAAAACCGCATCAGATTCACAATTGCAAAATGCAGAAGACATGAGCAAGCACCAAACTGGAAAATTTAACATCACTCGGGATAACCTAACTAGCAATGAGTACCTATGAAATCTTTGGCAGAATCTTGAATCTCACCAATAATTGAGTGGGTGAAGCAATTCATACGATATGAAGAGAAAGAGTAGTTGTTTCCCATAATAGAATCATAGCAAACATCAAATTCCCATGCTAAAGAGCAGCAAACATATTTCATCATCTTCAAACTCCATATTATCGAGGCTACTTTATTGTTCACGGGATTCTAAATCATGAGTAAACAAAAATCTTTAATTCACAACAGGGAAGAAGGTGCAATTTGGTTAGAAATATTGAAGTAACTTGAATTGCATAAACAATGATTTTGTTATAAGACTCCAATGGAATGAATATTACAATAACAATGGAATACAAAGAGATGATCTAAGGTAGAAGGTTTTAACGAATATCTTAAAAATGACCAAAAGGTTGCCGTGTCCACTTACCAATGTCACAAGAAGAGAAACCTCCTTTCAGCTGCAGTAATTAATTCCGGTCTATTGATCAGTTGCTTGATGACGTACTTCGCTTTAAAAAGTTACCAACAAAGATCCATACATGCTACTATCTTTGAAGCTGCCAAAAAATACATACCTCCAGCAGCTTGGGAAAATATTGTGTTGCATGACAGTTCTTTTTCGATAAAACGGTTCATAGTCATTCGTCTTAAAAAAACCGAGCAAGTTAGAGTTTAGTACAGGCCAAAACATAAAAAAGGGGGAATACACAGTGCCCCCAGTCGCAACCAAATACAGCCATTAGCTAAAGTTCGAGGTAATATAAAATTAAACAAACTAGAGTGATAAGCATAACGATTTCAGCCCAAAAAAGTCCATCCCTATGTTGTGGTCTTCAGCAGAGCGCTTCCATCATGTCCAATGGCCTCATATCAACTTCCGCTAGGTGCGCTTGGAGGATCCGGTTCCTGGAGTCAGCGCAGAGCTATCTTTAGCTGGACAATATCATAGTTATGAACAAGTTATACAAAGTTATTTCATAATGTTATCAGGAGATGAATATAAGCATCTAGTAGTAGTTGTGGGGTAAAGTTAATTTCTATTCTTGCCCCGAAGATGTTAGCCTGGACCATATATCTCCTTCTTGCGTGTCCATCCTTGTCTCGCAGATGGTGCATGCCTCCAAGAGTAATTTATGTTTGTCTATAGGTATTTCCTTAAAGATGAGCCTACATCGACTTTTCCAAAGTTGCCACCAAACCGTAATCTTAAAACATAGAATTCTACCCTTTTTATCCGTGAAGTTCATGGTCTGGTTCCTATACAGCATGTTGAGTAATTCCTTAAAGTTTGGTTCCATGTTACATAAGAGAAATATATCTCTAATTGTTTGACATTCGTCGAAAAGGTGTGTATAGTTTTCTAGCCCATTGTTACACAGGTAGCATCTGTTTACCCACGGTATTTTCCATCTTTCGAAAGAGTCTTGTGTTGTAATCTTATTATGTGCCATCATCCATATGAAATAGTAGGCTCTTGGTTCCAGAGGTCATTTTCTAAATAATGAGTATACTAATGACATGCTACTACATCCATCTGTAAGGAGGTAGTATAATTGTTTTGTTGTGGAGTTTCTTTTGTTCGGTGAGATGGTGGGGAATATTGTTTTGTCTGTTTCGTCCCTGTGTAGATGGTGGAATACATTTGTCAGTGACTCCTTCAATCTAAGCCCTTCGTGCGAGAGTGCTAAAGGTAATTTATTTTGTAGGGCTTTAAACCAGTTGAATCTTGCTAGCCACGAGTTTAGTCTCTTCTTTACAGATACGAAGCGATTCTTGATATATGGCATGATGAGCGGATAAGACTGTTCCAGTGCAGGGGAGCCTCCTAATTGGTCTTTCCACAACGATGAGAGAGTCCCATCCCCGAGTTTTTTATGAATCACCGGTAGCAGTGATTTGAAACCCTTAATATGAGATTTTCAAATCAATGAGTGCGAACGCTTAGGGGTATACCACAGTGTTATGGGACCCCCTTTGAAGTGTGAGAAGCTAATCGTCGATGACACCCAAGGTCTCACAAAATCTGCAATGCGAATTGCCGATTTTGTTAACAGTGCAGGGGAGCCTCCTAATTGGTCTTTCCACAACGATGAGAGAGTCCCATCCCCGAGTTTTTTATGAATCACCGGTAGCAGTGATTTGAAACCCTTAATATGAGATTTTCAAATCAATGAGTGCGAACGCTTAGGGGTATACCACAGTGTTATGGGACCCCCTTTGAAGTGTGAGAAGCTAATCGTCGATGACACCCAAGGTCTCACAAAATCTGCAATGCGAATTGCCGATTTTGTTAACAGTGCATTATTGAAAGATCGAAGGTTAATAATTCCCCAACCATCGTTTAGATTAAGCCTAATTACTTTTGACCATGCCACCTTAGCCTTTGTTTTGAGGTCTTCATCAGTCCCCCATAAGAAGTTTCGTCTAAGTCTGTCAATCTTTTTAACAATACCCTCCGGCATCTTCAGACATGTCATCTCATGTATTATGGTCGGTGTTAAGGCCGAGTTTAGCAAATTTATCCTAGCCGGAAGCGGTAGAATCTTGGATTTCCATCCTTGAAGTTTTGCCGCAAATTTATCAATGGTGGATGACCAATCTCTCATCATCCTCCTATGCTTCGTAATTGTGAAATCAAGGTACTCCATAGGGAAAGATCCCTCGGACCAATTTAGAATGTCCTTGACCTTAGCATTTTCAACATCCGACAAGTTCATCGAATAAAAGGAGCTTTTCTTTTTGCTAATGCGAAGGCCTGACATTTTACCAAAGATTTTTAGTGAGGTGATTACATTTTTGAGGCTCTCTTCTTGGTATTCCAGGAAAATGAGTAGATCATCTGCAAATTGGATATTAGTAATCTAGGTTTGCATTCCATCTCTCATGAATCCCCTAAATTTCTGTCCTTTTACTAATTTGAGCAGCATCGCATCAAGGACTGACATTGAGTGTATGAAGATAAGAGGTGAGAGTGGGTCTCCTTGTCTGACTCCTCACTTAGGGTGCAAGAATCCCGATGAAGTTCCATTGATTTTAAATGAGATACCCATCGTTTTTAAAAGTGTCGTAATCCACATGATGAAAACTTTAGGATAATCTGCCACCCTCGAGACTTCTAGGATGAAGGGCCACTTTAAAGTATCAAATGCTTTTCTGAAGTCTATTTTTAACACTATCGCCTTAATTCTCCTTCTATTCCAATCATGGATAATCGAAGATGTAACAAGGAAGGCATCCGCTGCGGATCTGTTCTTCAAGAAGGCACATTGGGATGGTGGTATATTGTTCGCAAGAAAGGATGCCCATCTATTAGCTATTACTTTGGATATTATGTGTATCGGTAGATTGATCAAGCTAATTGGTCTATAGTTTTCTATGTTTTCCATTCCACCTTTCTTATAGAATAAAGACACAAGGGTATTGTTTAAATGTCTGAAATCCGATGTCTTAAATCCTTCACTCTGAATATTTGATACCATGTCCATAAAATCAGATTTTAGCAAGTGCCAACATTTCTTTACAAACTCAATTGTGAGTCCATTAGGTCCCGGTGCTTTGTTGTTTCTAAATGTTCTAATGGTGTCCTGTATTTCCCTCAGAGATATTGGGACTGTAAAGATTGATGGGTCCTCTAATTTGATTACTAAATCCAAAGGTATTTCCACCACGGGGCCTCTAGAAATCCCATCTTCCTCATCTTCAAATAATTTTGTATATAAATCTACCACAACCCTTGTGATCTCTTCTCTACCCTGTACTATGTCCCCCCTTTCATCTTTCAAAGCCACGATTAAATTTCTGCCCGATTTCTTGGATGCCATTATTTTCATGAACTTAATATTCTCATTACCTTTTTGTATGTAATTTATCTTTGCTCTCTTCTCCCAAATCATTCTCTCATCATTTCTAAGCGATTCTAGCTTACGGTACAATTCTTTTAGATTTTCAGCTGCTCCCAAGTGACCTGACTTTATTACATTCTCCTCCTTCCTTATGTCTTCCTCAATTATTGTTATTTCTTTATTTATATCCGGGATTTGTTGCATGCTCCAGAACTTCATGTATCCACGCAATCTTTTCACCTTGACCGCCCATCTATGGAAAGGGTTGTCGGAGATAACCTCATTTGTCCATGAATCATTGACCATTGTCATAAAAGACTCTTTTTGTAACCAGAAGTTTTCTATCCTAAAGATACGATTTGCTAATCTATATGATCCTCCTCGCATTAATAAGGGATTATGATCAGAAAAAGTTTTTGGTAATCTCCTTGCTTGGGCGCAAGGGAAAACTGTGTGAAAGTGTAGGTTCACCAGGATACGATCGAGAATGGCCCATGATTCGCAATCTGGAGATCCAGACCAAGTGAATGTTGTCCCTCTCTCTTTTTGCTCAATAAGGTTTGAGCTGTTTATCCGCCTATCAAATCTTTTGTCAAATATTTTTAGTGGTTTGTTCGATACACGGTCTGTTCTATTTCTAAGCAGGTTGAAGTCACCTACCAAAATCAACGGGATATCCACTAAATTTATTAAGTCAAGAGAATCAAGGAATTCATTCTTTTTGTCATCTCTTGGCGGCCCATAAATGTTTATGAGTCGACAAATCACGTTATTTTGTAGCAATTTGAATTCAAAGAGACTGAAGAAAGGGTGGTCTATTTGGTTTATCACAGAGATCTTGTGGCAATCCCATCCGGTCATAATTCCGCAAGTCTGCCCAAGTCCGTTTGTATGCCAATGAAATCTTTCCATTGGTGAGTTTATTGGAAGTCTTGGAGTGGTAATTGTTTTTATCTCTTGCAAGCAAATGACATGAATGTTGTGTTTAGTCACCAGATCCTGCAATCTGCCCATTTTCCTTGGTCCGCCCAATCCTCTTATATTCCAACTCAACACAGTGAATTCCATTATTCGTGTATAGTATTTGAACGCTTCAAAGTCTTTGAGATCTTTTAGAAATGAATAACTTCTACTTCAATTTAAGTAATCTACCTATTCATTGCATAGCTCAGTAATAAAATTATTTTTTTCCTTATCATTTTGAAACGCAAAACGGAAAAAATCTAGTAGGTTTCTAATTCTTTCTGCCTTCATAGTTGATTTTTGTGAAAGTTCCAAAATATTGTCTGACGGTAAATAAGGTTTTTCCATACCTTTGCCTTTCGAAGCCATTTTGTTCGGTGTTTCCGATGGGATTTCCTTTTACCTGGGGGTGAGATCCACCACCGGATTTAAGGCACTCTGTATATGTATCTCCATTGTAAGGTTGTCCGATTCCTGGACCTCCGAGGTTGGTAGAATCTTGATGTGTTCCCACATCAATGGGTTTATTGGTTGACCCTTTCGCTCCAACCAATTTAGTGCGCGCTCCAGATGCACTCTTGTAGGCTCCTCCACGTAGTTTGCATGCTTTTCAGTAGATGGGTCCCTGTGTGTTGGGAAATGGACAACATTTAAGTTTATTCTCTCCCAATCATTTCCAGGGCAGAGATTAAACCTTTCATTGATAAGCTCGACAATTGGTCCTGTTTGTTGATTTCTTCTCGACCATTTGTTTGACTTTCCCTGCATATATTCCTCCAGATTGAATGCTCCGAGACCATTCTTGAGTGTGGTTGAATCCACCAGAGGAGTATTGTAGTGGATGAATTTTGTCGATCGAAACTGAGAGACCGGTGAAAATGTTACCTCAAAGACTCCGTCCACCGTGCTTACTTCAATTGCTCGCAGTACATTTGTAATATTCGGTATGTCGACCAAAAGCCTCACTGCCATGGCATCCCCGCAGTCCAGAGAAAGGTTTGGGCATTCATAATCCAGGAGCCTTCCAAACTGCTTGACCATGTTTGCAAGGATGTAAGGGTATCGGTGGTGCAGCGGCAGACCCAAAGCATCCACCCAATATGCAGCAACCTCCTCTACTCTTTTCGCTCCAAAGGAGGGGGACAATTTGAAGAACCATAACCAGTTTCCATCCGAGCAGTGAATCGCAGAGTGGGCCAAGGTCTCAAAGATGCTAGAGGAATCGACCTCTCCCACCAGCTGACGCTCGGAAATTCTCCACAGGCGTCCAAAGGATGCCTTCGAAACATCCCTTGAAAGAATCTCCCTCGCATAATCGATAGATTCAAAGGAGGTCGAATATTCGATGATTAGGCATTTTTGGAATTCTGAGCGTAGTCGCTTCGCTTCCTCACAAATTTCTGATTTCCAGAAAGGGAGAACAATCTTACCAAGGATGTCTGCACGCATCTTTGTTGCCCGCGTGATTGGTCTGACAGTTGACTCCCTCGCACGATTATCCGCAGTAGGGTTTGGGTGGGTGTCGGGGATGTGAGTTTGCATCTCTGTCGCGGTGTTGCTAGAACTTCATCCCTCGATGTTCGGCGACGATGAACGAACCCGTTTATGAGGACGGTTGGGTGCTATGGTTTTTGGAGGGGGGAGTTCTTGTAGAGCAAAACAACAAGAGGCTGCAATATGACCTTGCCGAAAGCATAGAAAGCACCGAGTCCTCTTCATACAAAACCTAATGGTATGTCCCTTCTCGAGGCATCGGAAGCATCGAATGTTGATTTGATGTGACTTTACGAAGCCCAGCGTCGCAGCGTTTGAGTTCCAGGAAGGGGTGTTTGAACTGCGCTTTGATTTGAATAGGGCGGTTTGATTTTGTCCTTTAGCCTCGAAATGATTTTGTGTGATATATGCTTCGTCTTTTTTGAGACGTGGGTCGTGGTTTGTCAGATTTCGTAGCGCGGCAAATCTATTCTCATTAATGCATGGGCGTACCTCCTGAGTTGCGAGCCTCTTTTGCGTCTCCACATTTCTCCATTTTTTGTCTTATACCCCTGTCTCTCTTTTTTTTCGGTTGAACCAGACGCCAACCTTGTGAGTCGACGCTTTGATCAGTTCTTTCCTTGGAATTATCGAGGGTATGATCTGATCTTGTTGGTTTTGAGATTCTATCCACAGTACTCCTTGTCTGTCCCCTAGGCAATGAGCGTTTCAGAAAGGAGCCAAATTTTACAAAGTCGTTTTGATTTTGAAACTTCTTGTACAAGCAATTGTTAGGTACGAAGTTATCGTTGCCTATGTTATTTTCAAACATAATTAGGTTCAGTTTTCTTTCTTTTATTTTCGGTTTCGTTGTCCCTTTTTTTGAGCACGATATGAATTTTGAATGGGCCCAGTCTAATGCCTCACCAATCTTAGAGAAGTCAATATACCATTTTGGCTTATTGAGACCTTTTTTGCTTAATCGATCATTATCGTGGCATGGGTTTATTTTCTGTAACATATTGCACGTCAAGTTTGTGTCTCTGTGCAGAGCTTCTATTTGATTGTATTGAGGACAAATTCTTTGCAACCCTGAGTTCATCATTTGGTCCTTCTGTAACGCTTTTTTAGATTCAGTTTGGATCCAACATGAGGCTATCTTTTTGTCTATCACTCTATATTCAATTTTCCATTGATATTGTGTCTGTTTATCTGATTCCGTAGTCGTGAATGATGTTACATTCATGGTCCGTGCCTCTTCTGGCCTGACCTTCTTCGTATCGTTTTTTATTTTAAGATCAATCTCTTCCTCTCCATCATGGATGGATCGAATTTTGTCAAATTTGTTACCGTTGAAACTTTTGATCTTCGTCAACTGCTTGACTACCTCGTCAGTGGATGTGTTCTTATTCACCTCAAAGGATAAGGAATTTTCCCTGCTCTCACTTCTTATTATCTTTTTGATCTTCTTTTTGAAAGTTGTACTCATCTTGTCTTGCTCAACCTTGTGATGTTTCTCACAGAGATAGTATTCTCTTGTCTTTTTTGTTGGTTCTGTCGACGATGATATTGCAGTATGTGATACAGGCACTGTATTTTTTATCCCTGTGATCTTGTTGGATCGAAGGGTGATTTTCTTTCTGAATCCCTTGCAACCCATACCGTTTTTCTCGTTGAATGTACTGACTTTCCGTCGACTTTCCGATATGATTTGAAGGATTTTGTTGTCTCTTGTTTCAGGACTTTACGCTAAGTAGTAAAATGTGTTGAATTTAGAATACCTGAAGGAGCTCTTGCTTGAAGAATGAGAGCCTCAACCTATTCTCTGAAGGCTGGAGATGTGTGTTGATTAGATGCTCTGTATCCCCGAGCTTTGATGGGGCAGCCGAGGTGGCAGAGATGAGCAAGAGTGGTGCTTTTGACCTCCAAAGGGCTGATCGCTAGTCTACCTTACAGCGAGGGAGAGAGGCTCCGAGCGGGGGAGAGAGGCTCCGAGAGGAAGAGCGGGGGAGAGAGGGAGAGAGGGAGAGAGGCTCCGAGAGGGAGAGCGGGGGAGAGGCTCCGAGAAGGAGCGGGGGAGAGAGGCTCCGAGAGGGAGAGCGATGTAGTATCCGAGAGGGAGAGCGGGGGAGAGGCTACGAGGCGCGATTGTGGTAGTGTTGACATGTGAGAAAATATTGACCACAAGACTGTGCATATTTATGTTAACAATATCCTATATGAAGTCTTACAATGACTTACCACAAAGACAACACGAAAAAAACACATGTTAAGGCATCGCCGGATATTAGAATATGGTCATGGCTAATAACATGCTAGATTATATATTTGACTTCATAGTACTATAACATATAACATAAAGAAATATCAGGAATCCATTGTACAATTCCCACTAGAAGGGGCTTTGTTTACTCAATTAAATTTTTGGTGAAAATTTTTGAGTCAAAGGTTTTTTATAATTAGGTTAAGGCAATCAGAAAATTACTTAGATTGCTCATCAGGAAGAGCTTTTAAAAAAGGTTCAGACATGCATACACAGACACACCACCAAGAGAAATAGTATAACCATAAAAACTCACCGTTCCTAGATTCCACAGAAGCAAGCTCCATCATTGATAAACTTTTTCACAAATTTGTTGCATGGAAACCTCTATGCCATCCATTATTTGATAAGTGAGAATAACTGCTATTTTATAAATAAGAACAAGCATAAAAGCTACAACATGACAAGTTGAAAAGAAAAGAACATGAAACATGAGGCAGGATGTATTCAATCTTACAAAAAATGGTAGTAAATGCACAGTGATGAGAAGATAGCGTGTTAAGGGCATAAATAACACATGAAAAATGAAATCACCATGGCTTTAAACATAATTTGAGCATAACCCCTTGCACTAAACAAAGGGGACATCCTTTATCCCTAATTAAAATCTAATTAGTGGGCACTATAAACTTCCATCATAAAGATCAATGGGTAACTGGTCATATTACCCCGGCTGGAAATCCACTTTGTCCATACACATAATCAGGTAAGCATTATATATGAAGAGCCAGTACATAAGAATGACAAAACTGCCTACAACATGGACACTCGGGTGAGATCTTGAACGCTTACTGTAGTGCATGGGGATGTAGAGTGGGCTAGCATGACATTTTCTTTTGTTGTAATACAATGTATATTAAAAAATAACAATGTAAGATAAATTGGTCCGTCCAACATGAAGTAATTTACCGGTACCGTACTAGCTGGCAATTCAAGGAAGTTTGTTGCTATAGTGTATATCATGATATAAGTTGAAATCAAAATAAATACAAAGCATATCAGATTGGGATCAAGTTTGAGATGTGAATTTGCATCATTCTAGAGCTATGGTATCTCTGATGGGTAGTATTTGCTTTATATATTTTTTCGAAACAAGAATCATATTTAGATGATTTAGATGTGCTAATCAAGTTGAATAAGCACAATGCGTTAGAATCTCTATTTTGTTTTAGGTCATTAATGTGATTGAGTGAATAGTTGGAACTTGAATATTGTTTAAAGTTTAAACCCACAGAAGGGCTTCTGAAAAAATGCATTGGACATTTATGGGAATGGCAGATGTCGATGCATTTGCTCCCTCCATAATTTTACCCAACAATGTTAAAGATGAAAAATCACTTTTCGGTGATGATTATAATGTTTGAAACTTGTGATGTTAAATTAAGCAAACACCATAATAGGGCATCGATATCAAGGTTCTGCATGCACGCACACAAAGGAGGGGGTAGCACCATTTTGTTGACAAATCGAAGGCTTTCATCCCGAAAAAATTAGGGCTTCTCATTGTTTGAGGACTAGATTCCTCTGTGAGAAATATGTGAGATTAAGATGACGAGATCATTACCGAGAGGAGCTTCTAATTTGAGGTATCGACGACTATGACTTAGATGGCAGCGAGAGTCTCCTCGTGTTCGACGAGATGGAGCTCCAGCTGCTGCTCGATCACCCCCACCTACACCACCGCCTCGCCCTCCGCTACCACCACCGTGAACACCACCCCAGTGCCACCATGATCATAACCACTCTTAACGCCACCGCCACAACTAGCACCATCCCAGCGCCACCGCGATCAAAATCACTCGTATAGCCACAGCCACCACTAGTACCACCCCCAACGCCACCGCGAGCACCACCATCATTGCCACCGGGAGCACAACCCTCAACGCTACCAAGTATCGCCATTACTGAAAAGCTGAGAGAGAGGAGAGATGTGAGATGAGAGATAAGTGGCGGCTGAGAGTTTGGATTTTATAGGGTTAGGGTTTTTTTAAGAAATTGGGATGGGAGGAGAGACAGGGCGGAGGGGGAGAGGGTCACAGGACCAACATCGAATTGTCCATCTTGTATTTTTTTAGTTTGTATTAATATGTATGTATTTTTTTACTATGCAAATCGCATGTGAGACTATTACGATGGTTTGTTGCATTCTGTTGTGAGTTGCATGTACTCAGAATATTGTGTCTAATTTACCCTCCATTTATACAATTTCGTAGTCCATGATGCATAGAAAAGTTATCGTTGTAGGGAGATAACCAAAATTACACAATATAATAAAAACAATGACAAAAAACATATAGAAGAATATATGAGTAATTTTTGTAAAAGGCACATGATTGCATTCCGATTGGGGTGTACGTATCTAACAATTTGATAGAGGCACCTTCTATGTTAAAACTCATTTCCATGAGAGGTTTCCATACAAAAACCATTTGTTTAGCACACGATCAGATCATGTCCCTCCTCACATGTTTTTTCCTTTCTATTTATAAAATTATCAAGCCTATTGCCAGCTAACTGATCATACATATAGATGTGAGCAAATTAACCAATAAAAATAGACTATGGGATACAATTTTCTCTCTCTCTCTCTCTCTCTATATATATATATATGAGGGCGACTATCTAATTTCCCCTTTTAAAACTTGTAGAGACGAATATTTCCGTCACCACAAGTTTTTGTTATCACAAATTTGTCACCATAACCCCTTTTCCTTGTAGTGAAACTAGGTGAACTTGTAAATTAATTTTCCTGTCACGTGCCGGGTTCCGGAGCTGGTCTGCTATGGGAACTACTAACCAAGATAACTTGTTGGGTTTAGGTTCAATTGAAGCTCTTCATGACAACACAAAAAGCTTAAAGTCAAGTTGACTAGTATTAGCAGTGCTACTTATAAGCTACTACCACACTTTATAATTACTAAATGTTGTACTATATTTGGAGTGCTACTACATTTACACACTTTAATGCAAAATAATTTTATAATGATGAATATTTTAGGATATATCTTTGTTCGATGTTAAATATATATCAACGAATATTATCATATTCAACAAGATAAATATTTTTTGACTATGGAATAGCCAAGTCTTGGTAACCCAATTTCTATTGCTACAAGTTGAGCAAATGTTGTGGTAACGGAAACTTTTCTTTTTAAAGCAATTTAAATGTAGACCTTATTAGTTAAAATTACAATGATTAGTATATTTATATAGGATAATATAACTAATAAATAAATAAAGTCATAATTGAAAAATAAAGAAATTATATGCAAGCATTTCAAAAGAATATGTTGTAGCAAGCTTGCGCTTGGGGATGGCCTTCACTTTGCCTTCTGGAGGGATGACTGGACGGGTGAGGGAACGCTTTCTCTTCGCTTTCCTCAGTTGTTTGCGCTGGCAGCGGACCAGGATGTTCGAGTTGTTCAATGCTGGGTGGACGGGAACTGGCTGCCGGCTTTTCATTCGAACCTTTCTGACAGGCGCCTTGATGAGCTCCTGCGACTGATTGACGCGCTTCGGGAAGCCTCGGGGCCCTCTTCGGGACGTGACCATTGGGCATGGCGTGGCGGGCCCTTCTCTGTTCGGAAGGCTTACTCTGCGATCTGCAGGCCACCGCCATCTTCATCTGCGGAGCTCGTCAGGGATTGTGCTTTCTTCTAGGGGTTGGGTCTCCCGGAGAAAGTTGCCTTCTTTTTTTGGTTGTTCAGAAGGAAAAGACTCATGACGCGGGACCGTTGTGCAAGGCTTCTGGGCGTGGTCTCGAACAGGTGCCTGTTGTGCGAGGAGATCGAGACTCCGGAGCATCGCTTTTTCTCGTGCCCTTCCGTGCTTCCTGTTTGGGCGAACTCGGGACTGGATTGGATTGACAGGGCGAATGTTGAGGTCTTTTGCAGGGAGTTGGCTACGGCCAGGCATCAGCCTAAGTTGGAACTTTTGCGGCCTCTCGCGTTGATTTGGTCTATTTGGCTGGCTAGAAATGACTTGTTGTTTTCTAGCCAGAGATTCTACAAAGAAAACGTATGTGTTCGTGTGTCAGGGCTGTTGTGCTCTTGGGTTGTCTAAAGCGCTTTTCTTGTTATTTCTCTTTTTTTCGTCTTTTATTTCTCTCTAACTTATTTTTTTAATATATTTGGGGTGAACGCCAATGAGCGTCTCCCCCTTTTCTGGCTTCAAAAAAAGAATAATTTGTAGCATCGATCTACAATATATGTTATGTAATTGTGGCAACAAATACTGAGTTGCTACGGTTTACTCGTGAC
The DNA here is from genome assembly GCA_037367405.1 of Ottelia alismoides. NCBI lineage: Eukaryota > Viridiplantae > Streptophyta > Magnoliopsida > Alismatales > Hydrocharitaceae > Ottelia > Ottelia alismoides. The sequence continues at coordinate 499,121 of JAZKJV010010495.1, read as the reverse complement.
CAAAAGTAGAGTAATCAGGTATTTTTGACAACAATATATTCGTTGCCACTACTCTAGCGATAAATGCACACAATGTCCAATAAATCTATAGCTAAAAAATATGCCTTATTTTGTGGCAATCAAAAGTTCCTTAAAAAATAATATGTTGGTAAAATCATTCATTAACACAACTCATTGCTAATATAACACCCCAACAGAGTTCCATATAGGAAACTGACAAGGTAAGAGAGTGGGATAAAAGAGTGGTGGACCACTACTTGGTAACTTATGTCTAAACATTTTGTGTGGTTGTCAATGGATCCATATGACCCGGAATCCAAATAACAATCCTAAAACCTAAGCTTGGGCCATTACAGAATATCGCAATGCATGTTATGTTTTTATTCCAATATCACTAGGGATAATTCGTAACAACGATTATCCATCAGTTTCGTAATCAAAATTTACTTTAATCATTACTTGAAAATGATGGTGACTGTAAAGCTTGATCACAAAAGCAAAACATATCATTACCATTGTTATGTAAACTGTCACTATTGATCTATCCTCGAGTGTAGCAAATACCAAAATAATCCTTTTTTAACAAGTGCTATTAATAGCAAATACAAATGAGGGTTTTTATCAATTATGTCCCTTCGAGATATTCCAATATCAGTTATGTCCCTCCCTTTTTTAGAATATCAATTGTGCCCCTAACTTCTTACCGTTTTATCACTTGTGTCCCTTCGTTAGTCTAACTGTCAATGAGTGGAACTTAACCATGGATTTTTCAAACCCTGGTGCAGTTAAGAAGGGGCATAATTGTCCACGGTTCTTCTTCTTCTTCTTCATCCATTTGTTCTTCTTCGTTTCTCTTCATAATTTCTCTCTCTTAATTACACCTTCATGCATCCATTAAATCGCTAAAATTTTTACATTTTTATGGATATAGTACTCATTGCAGATCAAATGATGAATTTCACTGAATTTGTTGGTGAGTTTTTATGAATCAAATAATCAAAAATTTTATCCTAACTAAACAAATGATAAAAGTTCTTTCGTTTTAACCTGCAGCCTCCCCCTCCCATCCCCTTCCTCCTCCTCCTCCAGCAACTCGTCCCTTGCAATCATCCGAAGCAGCGGCCTCCTCCTTACGACTGTGACGGCAAGATGTCCCTCGGTAGAGGAGGAGGCGGCGAGGCATGACACGACATGAGGAAGAATTGGGGTGGAGAGGGAGGTGCGTGTGGAGGAGCTCTGGGCGAAGGGGGAGGTGCAGGGGAAGCGGGAGGAGCTGGGTGCGGAGGGGAGGTACGGGGACAGAGGGGATGTGGGTGGGGAGGAGCTCGCAGCAGAGGGGGAGGTGCGGGGGTGGTGGGAGGAGACGAGGGCAGAGAGGGAGGTGCATGAGCGGAGGGGAGGTGCAGGGCGGAGAGGGATGTGCAGGGGTGGAGGAGAGGCACGGGTGGAGGAGCTTGGGGCAGAGGGGAGGTGCGGTGATGGAGAGGAGGGGCAGGCTAGGGAGGAGGAGGTTCAGGGGAGGAGCTTGGGGAGGAGCGTGAGGCTGAAGGGTGTCGAGCTAGGGAGTAGGGGGCAGGCTGGGGAGGAGGGGCGGAGGAGGAGCTCAGGGTGGAGCTCGAGGCCGGAGGGGGTCGGGTTAGGGAGGAGGGGCAGAGGAGGAGGAGCTCGGGGTGGAAGGAGGGGCTGAAGGTGGCTTGGTTGTGGAGGAGGGAGGGGGTGGGATGGCGAGGTGGGCTGGAGAAGGAGGTGCATGAGTTGGCTGGGGAGGAGGAAGAGGATGGGGAGGAGGAATAGGATAGTAAAATGACCTCAAATAACCCGAAGGGCACAAGTAATAGAAGGACAAGAAGTTGGGGGGCAGAACTGATACTCCAAAAAAAGGAGCATAATTGAAATTGCAATATCTCATAGGGGCATAATTGAAATTGCAATATCTCATAGGGGCACAATTAATGAAAAACCTACAAATAATAATCATTTCTTAACGAGTACTATTAAGATCTTGAGCTCCAAATTTGGTAATTCCCTACGACGATACGATCCTTCTCCATTGAGAAGTGGCTTTGGAGCATATGTCGGTGGGGATCATTGAGATGTTTGCATCTACTGCATGTTAGAGTGGGTGATGGTGTCTTCTTTTGTTTCCGGCAAATATATCTGTCATTATAGGTCATCTCGTGAATGCAAATATATCTCTCGTTACCGAAAAATATTAAATCTCAGAAAGTGGAGGTGCGGGGAATTGAACCCGTGCCTCTCGCATGCGAAGCGAGCGCTCTACCATATGAGCTACACCCCCTTTCAGTCATGGTACCTACTTACTTAAACTATTATATATCAGGTTCTATAATTTCCAAACGATGCAGTGCAGCCATTACCCCTGTGATTCAATCAACAATCAACCCTTTGCTTTCGTGGTTTAGAACGATCGGTCTCTTGATCCTACGTCTCTTTTACTGTAATATTTCTAATCCTCTTTGATAAAAAGGGAAGTTAATATCAAAAATGTATTCTCATCATAAATATAAATGCCATAATATATACATAACATCACATTTCCAATACAAATCTTCCAACCATCCAAACACTTGGTATTTACAAAAAGACAAGATTTAATGATGCCTGATGTCCATGAATTTCGTTTTACTTGCCAAAAATCATAGGAGTGGTGTTTGGTCGTGAAACGTGGTGTCACATGCTTCTTGTCAGTAGATTTTAAAATTTTTCTTATGCTCAAATTAAATGTTATTTAAACTGTAGAGTTCTATTGAAATTTGTCCACTGTGTGGTTTATACTTTTAAGTGCAATTTTTAATGGAGTTTAGACCACAACAATACTACACCTCCAATATTATTTTTTTCAGATTTTTCCTTGATGTTTTGTTGTGGTAGAAAAAAATCAGATTCCACTGTTAATGCTGCGACAATTAAAACTCCATAAAATTTAGCAAATCTAATTTAGAAATTCTGAAAAAAAAATTGTTGTCCCTTGATGCATGTAGGTTAGAAGATATATTTTCCATAATTTTTAGATTGAGTTTGCTGTTATTTGCATTTTCTTTGGTTATTGGCCTTCAGATTGAGCAGAAATAGAAACCCATTGAAAACCGCTAAAAATTTTGTAAATTTTGACAAAGGCATGTAAAGATAGTAGAATTTCAGTAATAAATATTGTAGAATGTTAGTACCACTTTGGTTTTGATTTTTTTTCACTTATACTATAGCCATATTTTTTGTAAATTTGAATCCAATTAGATTAATTGGGTTGCAAAGACATAGTTAAAATCACTAGCCCTTTGAAAGGAGCTTACTCCAACTTAGCCTTGCACCCAACCCATATGATATCTCCAACACTCCAACCACCTTTCGAAAATAGCTATCATTTATTCTGGAATTATTGCCACTTATTCCACATTCTCAAGAATAACAATCAATCAAACAGAGAATATAAATAAACTCCATTTTTCCACCTTTATCCTTGCAACAGTTTACAGATGCCGATTATCCAAGTACATACACAAGGTCTCTCAATTGGCCATATGAGAAAATAGGGAAATAATTTACAAACCTTCTGAACTGGTCAACTTTGAAAACCACATCCTATAGCAGTTCCATGCAATTTAATCAGATACTGAGGCAGTTAGATATGGGCATTACAATCATGAGCAGTCAGGTTATAGTTTGGACCATCTTAGCTAAAGGCATCTGACTGAGATACCTGTATCACATAGTTCATAGAACAACCTGCCAAAGATAATCGCATCTCGTGGCCAATGAAACAACCCCACAATCACAACCGCAATGGTCCACGACAAATAGTACCATTTACATCGTAGCTTCGCATAGCAGATGGTGTTTCAGCCAGGCATCAGTTCTACATATATGCCCACACTAAAGCTCAGAATCAGGATGTTAAGCAAACCTCCTGGAAGCAATCCCAAATCCTGAGAGGATTAGATTTAGACTTTGATTGTAAGAAAGCTACAGAGCTAGATCCTGTACACGATCAGCTCGCTATCAGCAGTTGACGACGGTAAGGTTATTTCAAACGTAATAATGAATGGGAACACAAACATAATCAGCTTTAACAGACGTGATACAGCGGCGAACCTTGGCAAACAAATGAATGAATTGAGCAATTCCTGCGACATTTACATCGAACATAATAGGTGTGTAATAGGCTCCCGATTTTTCTAAGGAGGCCTGGTGGAATTGGAGCCGTTATTTTGTTGAGCAACCTGGAGCTGGCCGCTCATCGCTGCTGTGTTCCTGCCATCATACTCACGTTTAAGCTCCTTCAACTGCTTTGACACCTGAAAGATGTATTTAAAGGCGTCAATGACATGATACAAAATACACATAAAAGTGAAATGTGGAAATACTCTGCTGCGTTTCAAAACATATTAGATCTTGTAAAGTCTACATCGACTGAAATACACGAGGATCGGCAACATTATCACAACCGAAAAGAAGGCAGCTTTTTTGTAAGCCTTGCAAACATCTAGCAGGCAATATTGGTTTAAATTACGGAAGTATGATACAGAAATAAAGAGAGAACAATAACCATCCTTTTTTTAATTTCTGACAGAACAAAAGGAAGTATCAGGAATTCAAACAATGGATTAACATTTCTAGACCGAACTTGAGCATTTGCTGATTGGAAGTTACTTCCATAATCAACATAAACCTACTCAATTTCCATTGTCCTGTAAGAAATATCCAAAACATTGAAGGACAACTGAAATAAGTAGTTTTTTTTTCTTAATTTTTTTACCTTGATTGAAAATGCCAGCGGTAGTAACACATTTGGATCCATTATTTCCTCGGGGAAGTTTCGCAGAGCATGCACAAGTTTTTCAAAAGGAAGCTTGATCTGTTATGATAAGAGCTGTCAATAACTGAGGATAAAAGAACGAAAAGAATATCATGCACTTGTACGAAAGTTTTGATGGTGCACACCAGATCATCATGGCAATATTTCATTAGGGCCAGCCCCACTTGAAAAACTACTTTGACACCCTGCTACCAGAAACCACACATCAGAAAAACATCTGGATGTACTCATATTTGCAAAGATGGAAACTTAATCCAATAGGGAAAAAATTTGTGGTTGGGAGTGCAATAAGATTAGGCCCATATTTGTTACACTAGAAAGTTGACGCCCTTAATTGGGAATCAACACGTAGTTGGAACCCTTTTTATCATTAACGTAACTAAATTTAAGCATTAATTTCTTTTGCATACTAAATTTAAGCATTAATTTCTTTTTCATACAAATGTTGTTGAGAATTTTTATGTTATTCTTTTACCGTTTGTTTATTTCTCAGTAATTATTATGTAATTTATCCATTAGGGTTTCTCTATTCTATATAAGAGAACCCTTGAGTCTAGGAACAAACAACAAAGTATTTTCCTCAACATTGTATCAGAGCGGTGGTCCTAGACTGGAGCCCTGAGCCACACCTCCCAACCCTACCTTCAGTCTCGTCTCATCCATCACACCTCAACTCGTAGGCACTTCCGTTGCCTGCACGGCAGCCGCCCACCAACTGCCAGCGGCAGCCCCGCCCAGGAGCTCTAGCGGCAGCACCCTAGCGGCAGCCACACCGCTCCTACTGCCCTAACGGCAGTGCAGACACGTTGTTGCTGCTATAACAACAGCCCAACGGCCCTACAGGTGCCTCCCAGAGGTCCCATAGCCATCGAGCATCAGCCGGCGATGCTCGGTGGCCCTCCTGCGACCCTGAGTACGCAGTTTCAGGTCTGCTTTCAGAGCTTTTTTGTCTGAATTTTCCCTTTTTCAGACCAAATTCAGACCATAGTTCACATATTCTTGCCTAGGATTGGTTGTGGTATGAGTCCACGCCCACAACTACCTATTTTCATGTCCATATAGTCACTCCACGATCTGTCTAAGGTTCTAGTTATTTGTCCATGATGTCAAAAACCAGAGTTGATATGCCATCTACAGGTGCCTTCAAAGGCAGCACCTATTATCAAGATGGACCGCACAAACTATGAGTTGTGGACAATGCAGTTCATGAATCTACTGCAAAGTCATGGTAAGAAGCATATTCCGACACAGGATGAGACGGTAGACAAGATTGGAACCAATGCCTCATGGGAGGCATATAATGTGTATGCTAAGGTATGATTATACGGTACTATGTCTATTGAGATGGTCAATAATATCATGAGTTGACACATAGCAAAGAAGATGCGGGATATCCTTACATGCACATACTTTCAAGCAAGGAATGAGTCGAAGATATTGCAACTTCAGCGTGATATATTCACAACCCAAATAGGGTGATCGTCCTCTTCACGCCATGTACACATCTTTGAGGGGTATGTTTGAGCGACTCCATAGCTACATAGCCTACATACCCCTGACGATCTCACCAGAGCAACATAAGACATATAGAGATTCTATCATGATCGGGGTATTTCTGACTGCCCTCAACACGAATACTACTCAGCTCGCTCTCAGCTTCTCATAGACCGCCTATGGAGGAAGCGTGATGCAAACTGAGCAAATTGGATAGATCCCCTCTGACACATCTTCTCATACATCGTTGGTTATGGCAGCTTCTCGTGGTAGAGGTGGTTCGTCTCCATTCAAAGGACGAGGCACACGAGGAAGAGGTCCACGCCCACGCCAACCATGTTCATATTGTCACCAATCAGATCACTCAGAAGACGCGTGCTACTCCATGTAAAGAATGTATATTCATGTTATTGTGGTTATTTCCTATTTCATGGACTGTCTTGTAACTTTCTTTACTTATGTATGCATTATGTAATTTAACCATAGGCTACTCTCCTATATAAGAGAGCCTAGGGTTATTGGAATAAACAACTTGCTCATTTCTCCCAACATGGTATCAGAGCGACGATCCTAGACCAGAGTCTTGTACCCTAACCCTAGCCCTCTACCTTCTAGCCTCTCGCGCACTCGCCTCCACCGCCCTTTGGCCAGCGGCTTCGCACCTCCGCCGCCTCTTGGTCAGCGGCCCCCGAGGCATTGTCGCCCTACGGCATCGCCACCCTATAGTTCTGTGGCCATGTGGCCACAAGGCCTGTGATTGTGCCATCCCCGTGGTTGCGCTGCCCCGCAACCCAGCGGCCCACGGCACCGCCCAGCAGCCCCCGCTGCTCTGTGGTATTAGCCCCCTGCGGCCCACAGCCTCCTTGGCTCTTGCACCGTCCGCCACCTCTGTGGTTCACATAGTCCCGTCGTCTTCTTCAAGGAAGTTGGTTGCAATCTAAATCTACACATGCAACCAACTTCCTCTGTCAGTGTAGACACTTCTTAGTCAATTCTACGATCCTTGAATTCTACGATCGGCAAGATGTCAAAGAACAAGATTGATATCCCCAGCATGGACGCCTTCAGAGGTCTAGCGCCCATAGTCAAGATGGATGGGTCGAATTACGATCTGTGTGCCATGCAATTCATGATCCTAATGAAGTCAATGGGTAAGAAGCATATTCTTACTGAAGATGAGCCGACGGAGAAGACAGAATTGTATGCCTCATGGGAGGCTGATGATGCTACGCACAAGTCTGGTTATCTGATAACCCGATACCAGATATTGCAAACGATGTTCTGCACCAGCCCACAGCTAAAGCCATGTGGGACATTCTTGTTGCCACACTCATAGGCCAAGAATGAGACAAAGATTTTACAGTTGCAACATGACATCTTTACAATTAAGCAGAGTGGTCATCCATTACATGCACACTATACTGCCCTGCACGGAATGTTTGAGAAGCTTCATAACTTCGTGCATCTCACAACTACTCCAAAGCAGATGAAGACATTCTGCAATGCTACAATGGTTGGGGTATTTCTAGCTTCCCTTGATTCACAATACGAGGCCGCTTCCTCTCAGATACTGGCTGATGCTACCATTCCTCCCATGGAAGAGGTATTCCGGAGGTTGAGTAGGATCAAGGTCCCATCTCCAGTGCCAAATTCATATGCCATGGCAGCCTCTCAAGGGAGAAGTGGTTCATCTCAATTTCGAGGACGGATATCACATGGTAGAGGTGGACGTGGTCCTGGATCACAACGTACCTATTGTCACGGATCTGGTCATACGGAAGATACATGCTACTCCAAGTATGGTTTTCCAGCATCAGCCCGTGTAGCAGAACAAGCCTAGCATCAGCTCTGCTGCTCTTTCATCTGATCAGCGCTATGATGATCTTGAATCTCATTTGAGAGACATTGTGCCCCCATCTGGTACTCCAACATCTGCTTCAAAGAGTAGTTCGGACGTCGCTGCTTTTACAGGAGCTAGCACCTCAGGTAGTGTTCATGATTCTGCTTCTGCTCATGGTTCTGATATTTCGGAATGGATTATTGATTATGGAGCCACACATCACTTGTGTGCAGATAGAGGTCAGCTTATAGCCTACAGGCGAGTTTCTCCAGGACGGATAGTGGTCATTGTTGATGGAACTCATTCCCCTATCACAGGACAGGGGGAGATCACCTTGACACCTTCTATGTGATTGCAGAACATGTTGCATGCTCCTGATTTCCAAATGAATTTCTATCTATCAGTCAAATTACTAAGGATTTAAACTGTCGAGCAATTTTTGACCCATCATCTCTTGTGTTTCAGGACATTCTTACGGACAAGGTGATTAGCTATGGCCGTGAGCAGGGCAGACTCTATCGACTAGTCCACACGTCTGTCGTCTCATTTCACTGGACCGGTTTCTCCTTACCTGTGGCATCTGCGTTTCGGTCATCTACCACTTCAAAAGTTGCGTCAAGTTCTTCCTCAGATTTCATCTCGTTCGTCATTCAACTGTGATGTGTGCCAATTAGGAAAGCATCATCAATCTGTCTTTCCTAGTCGTTAGAGTCAGAGCAGTAGCTCCCTTTTTGAGTTTTTCCATGTCGATATTTGGGGTCCAAGTCGAGTTCCTGATCATCAGGGACATCGATTTTATTTAGTGGATGAGAATGATTTTAGTCGTCTATCTTGGGTCTTCTTGTTAAAGAATAAATCTGAAGCTGGAAATATCATCATAAATTTTATTAGAGAAGTGCAGAATGTGTTTTCAACCTCTGTGAAAACTGTACGGACTGATAATGCGCATGAATTATGTACACGTATATTGTCTCAATTCTTTTCTTCAATTGGTATTCTTCATCAAACCTCGTGTGCCTATACGTCTCGACAGAACGATGTTGCTGAAAGAAAGCACTGTCACCTTCTAGATGTCACCCGTACACTCCTAATATAGAGTTGTGCCCCTCATTCATTCTGGGGTGATGCGGTTCTCACGACATGTTATCTTATTAACCGCGTGCCATCATCAATACTGGGAGAGAAAGCCCCTTTTCACTTGTTTTTCCTGACAAGGAATTGTTCTCTCTTAGTCCACGTGTTTTTGGATCTGTTGCATTTGACCATCGGTTATCTCCGGGGATTGACAAGCTCTCTCCAAGGGCTGTCAAATGTATCTTTGTCGTTCCAGAACCCAGAAGGGTTATCGTTGCTACAATCCGCTACACAATAAATATTATGTCAGTGCAGATGTCACTTTTTTCGAGTATGTCATGTATTTCTCGCCTACAGGTGACAGGTTGGTCACTTCAGATGTGGATGATCAGGTCTACATTCCACCTCCACCCATGTGTCAACCACCTTCATCACCATCTCCACTACCACCTCCTCCGTTACCACCTCCATCACCACCATCACCACCACCACCACCCATTACCATAGTTCCTCCTCTACCACATCATTGCAGTCGATGGTCTGCTCCTGCCCATGCTCCTAGTCCATCGTCAAGCACGCCCCAAGTTTGTTCTGATAGCATTACTTCTAATGATGAGATTAATAATGATTCTCAGCAGGGCTACTCTCAGGAGGATGACGATCGGGGTGATGGCAGGAATGATGATAATCTGGATTTACCCATTGTTACTATGAAACATCAGCGTTCTTGTGCTTTACATCCAGTTGCTTATCATGTCACATTCCAGCATCTGACAGGTGATTTTGGGAAGTTTGTAGCTGCTTTGAATACAATGGCCATTCCACGAACTTATCAAGAGGCGATGACAAACAATAGATGGTGTCTAGCAATAGAGGAGATGGCGGTACTACAGTCTAGAGGTACATGGAGCCTTGTACCTGCTCCGTCCAGGGCATCATTAATGAGCTGCAAATAGGTGTTTACAGTGAAACAGAATGCAGATGGCGGCATTGATCGTTACAAGGTCAGGCTAGTAGCAAGAGGTTTACACAAACATATGGGTGGATTATCTGGACACATTTCCCCCCGTTGTGCGTCACTCTACCCTAAGAACTCTTCTATCTATTGTAGTTATTCGAGATTGGCCTCTGTTTCAACTTGATGTCAAGAATGCCTGCTTATATGGCGACCTTCAGAAGGAAGTCTATATGCAACAGCCACCAGGTTTTACTGCTGAGGGGGAGTGTACACAGGTACGTAGACACCACAAGGCCATATATGGACTCAAGCAGAGCCCGAGAGCTTGGTTCCAGAAGCTATCAGATTTGTTTGAAAAGCAAGGGTCCAACCACTCCAATGCAGATCATTCTATTTTCACACAGAGAACTACCAGAGGTACGACTGTGACTATGGTATATGTTGATGATATTCTCATTACATGAGATGATTTACAGGGAATAAGGATGGCTAAGGACTTTCTGGGCCGTGAATTCATCACCAAGGACCTTGGAAATCTCTGATACTTTTGGGACTAGAATTTACCAGAAATCATCAAGGACTAGTAATGACCCAGAGGAAATATGTCACTGATCTGCTTAGTGATACGGGCATGCTTGGGTGTAGACCTGCTACTACACCTATGGATCCAAGCATGAGGTTGTACAAGAATGATACTGATGAAGTAGACAAGAGAAGGTATAGAGAACTGGTAGGAAAGCTCATCTATGTTCAATTACCAAACCAGATATCTCGTTTGCAATTAGCAGAATTAGCCAGTTCATGGAGCAACCACGTCAGGTACATATGGACTCTATACATATGATACTAAGGTACCTTAAATCATCTCTAGGAGCAGGTCTATTGTTTAGGAAAGGCAAGTCGATCACCGTCTCAGCATACGCAGATGCAAATTATGCAGGGTTCCCCAAGGATAGGAAGTCTACCACTGGCTTTGCCTTGTATGTTGGAGATTCTCTTGTCTCATGGAAGAGCAAGAAACAGACTGTGGTGGCCAGGTCTAGTGTCGAGTCAGAATATAGGGCTATAGCCCAAGCCAGCACAGAAATGATGTGGGTTCGAGCTGTTCTTACAGATCTACACATAAAGGTTCCTCTTCCCATGTCACTGAAATGTGACAATCAGGTTGTTACATTTATTGCGAACAACCTAGTCTTTCATGAACGCACCAAACACATTGAGGTCGATTGCAACTATATACGTAATATGATTCAAAAGGGGTTGCTTTCCACATCTCATGTCATCTCAGGAGACCAAACTACAGATATCCTCACCAAGGCCTTACTCTGAGGACATTTTCAAAAGTGTTCATCCAAGCTGAGCATGATAGACATCTATGCTCCATCTTAAGGGGGGTGTAGAGAATATATATTCATGTTACTGTGGTTATTTCCTATTTTATGGACTATCTTGTAACTTTCTTTACTTATGTATGCATTATGTAATTTATCCATAGGCTACTCTCCTATATAAGAGGGCCTAGAGTTATTGGAATAAACAACTTGCTCATTTCTCCCAACACTCCAAGAACGGATTCCCACCATTGGCACGTGTTGTTGAGCAGGTTTAGAATGTTCTTGATTTCACCGATAATCGTTATGATGACTTCGTTGCCCGTCTGAGACATGCCACCACTCATTGGATCTTTTGGTATTGGTCCATCAGATATTGTTGCTTATGTCTCAACTAGTGCTTCAGGTATTACTCATGCATTTGTCGCTCTAGACGAGATCCTTCAGAATGGATAATGGTAGTGCTCACGAAATCGGCCTATGCGGCCGCATATGCGTGTACAACACCTTCAGCGCACTGATTTCATGAAGTCCTCCATTATGCGTCCATGGCGTGTATGCGGGCCGCATATGCCCTTTGTGCAGCCGCTTTGGGTTAAATGAGATTTTTTATATGTAAATTTTTTATTGTAATTTTTTATATGTGATTTTTTATGTGTTTTTTAGCCAACTATTTCATGTTATTGTTCTGAAACGTATCAAATGTGTGTATGTATGAAATGTATGTTATAGTATGATTTGTGCAACGTTTTTTCATATGTGCCATGTTTTTTATTGTATGAAGAAATGCGCGAGGAAGAAAAAGAATAATGCACCAATAATTTATCAAATTAATTTAGTCAACTTATAGTTATTTTGAATGCAATATATTGGTATATGTAGAATTTGGTACTTTTGTTGGAGAATCAATATTTAATATAATGATAGAGATAAATGACATTATAGTTCAACAATAGAGGCATTTATACAAATATATATTAATATATATTGGTATACAAGTTGCAACAAAGTCAGTCCATTTAATTTATTATTAAGAAGGGCATCATATCATCGTATCATGAATTTTAGTAGACATACATAGTTACAAACTTACAAGTCTCACCTCAACATATTAGAGTTTACCAGTTAAAATATTGTCGCTTGAACATTTATGTTTTCCTATACTATTTTAACTAGTACAATACTAATGTTATTAGTGTTAAATTTCGATTTTTCCTCGGATACTTGCATATTTTGGTGATTGTTGTCAATTATTATGTGTGCTAACTTTTCTATTGAAGTATTGATATTTGATTGATTGAGATTGTTTTGAGCTCTATATGAAAGTCATTTTTTCTAAGATCTTCTGTTGGATCACAAATATACATAAATTTAGTTCAATTGTAGTCAATTTTGTACATATTTATTTATTTTTAAATAAAAAAATTAGGAAACCGTGTATAATCGCATATGCCCCCGCATACCGCTTAATCGCTATTCAGTGACCAGTCCGAACGCATACACATACCGCTTTTCTGAACCTTGGATAATGGACTCTGGAGCATCTCATCATCTATGTGGAGATCACTTACAATTTGGTACAGTCCGCAAAGCCAGGTAGATCATGGGTCATTGTTGATGGGACACATTCCCCTATTATCGGACAGGGGGAGGTTCATTGGATCCCATCCATGCGTCTACAGAACATTCTTCATGCACATCCCTTCTCAATGAATTTATTGTCTATCAATCAGATTACAAAAGATATATATTGTCGTGCTAAATTTGACCCTAGTTTCCATGTTTTTCAGGATATACTCACGGGCAGGGTGATTAGATGTGACCGTGAGTATGAAGGCTATACAGGTTGGCATAGTCTTCTTATGCTAGTGTCACCTCTCTTTCTGCGGATTCGATCTCTCCCTACACGTGACATCTTAGATTTGGTCATCTTCCACTGCAAAAGATTTATTGATTCATCCTTGGCATCTTTACCAAGCCCAATTTCCAATGTAAACCATGTTAACTTGGAAAGCATCATCGATCCAGCTTTCCAAGTCGTCAAGGTCGTAGTAGTCATAGTCTTTTTAAGTTGTATCATCTTGATATGTGTAGTTCGAGTCATGTTGCTGATCATCAAGGACATTTTGTGGATGATTTTTCCAGATTGTCATGGGTATTTCCGTTAAAGAATAAGTCTGATACTGGTACGTTGATTCAGAATTTTGTGATTGAAATAAAGAATATTTTCTCTACCTCTATCAAATACATTCGTTCTGATAATGTTCTTGAATTATGTACTATACAACTATCTCATTTTTGAGGTTGCATGGCATTATCCATCAGACTTCCTATCCCTACACTTCTCAGCAGAACAGGGTTGTTAAACGCAAACATTGTCACCTTCTAGATATTACCAAGACTCTCCTCATAAAGAGTCGAGCTCCTCATTCCTTCCGGGGTGATGATGTGATGACAACATGCTATCTTATCAATCCGATGCCCTCTGCCATTTTGGGTGAATAGGCACCCTTCTCCCTTATTTTTTTCCGAGAAGGATCTTTTCTCTCTTACGCCATGAGTTTTTGGCTATGTGGCATTTGTCCACCTCTTGCATCATGGCCATGACAAGTTCGCTCTTCGAGCTGTCAAATGTATGTTTATTGGGTACTCTCGTATCAAAAAGGTTTATCAGTGTTTTGACCCTATAAAAAGAAAATACTATGTCAGTGTTGATGTTACCTTCTATGTGACCATCATGCACCATTCTCCTACATGTGATAGATTGAGTCCCTTTGAGTCTGAGGATGTAGTTGTTCTTCCACCTCCACCTACACATGTACCTCAATCGGTCCCATGCACCAATGTCTTGCCCAACATCCAACATGCCTCAGGTAGATTCTGAAAATTTGGTTTCAACTTATGGTATTAATGGTGTGCATGATGAACACGGATATTCACAAGATTAGCATGCATATATACATGATGTGCTGGAACCACCACAGGAGAATGATATGGGGTGGTCTATTGCCTTGAGGAAAGGCAAACGTTCCTGTGCACTATACCCCCTCGCTGATCATGTGTCTCTGGTGCGAATTTCGCCAGATTTCAGGCAATTTGTCATGGGATTATCTACCATTGAAATCCCACGTACATATCAGGAGGCTCTCATGGTGAGCCAATGGCACCTAACAATGGAGGGGAGGAGATGGCCATTTTACGGTCACGTGGCATGTGGAGCATTGTTCCAGCTCCCACAGATGTGTCCATTGTGGGATGAAAGTAGGTGTTCATTGTGAAGCACCGACCAAATGGCATCATTGATCGCTATAAGACAAGGCTTGCGGCTCGTGGGTTCACCCAGACCTATGGAGTAGACTATCATGATACATTCTCTCCAATAGCTCGACATTCTACACTCTGGATCCCTCTCTGTTGCAGTCGCATGAGACTGACCTCTATATCAGCTCGATATGACGAATTTGTTCCTCTATAGTGACCTACAGGAGGAAGTCTACATGTAGCAGCTACCTAGGTTCGCTGCTAAGTGGATTGTCAAAAAGTGTGCAAACTTCCTAAGGCAATCTATGACCTTAAGCAGAGTCCCAGAGCATGGTTTCAAAAGCTCTCGGATGTTACAGAGCAAAAGGGGTTCGTGAGATCAACTGCAGATCATTCCCTGTTTATTCAGAGATCTCAGAGAGGTACAATTGTTATAGTGGTTTATGTAGATGATACTATTATTACAGAGGATAATGTGCAGGGCATTCAAGCAGCTAATACTTTCCTTGGTCAGCAGTTTGTAATCAAGGACCTTGCCAGTCTACGCTACTTCCTTGGACTGGAGTTTGTAAGGAACCAACGAGATCTTGTGATGACCCAGACGAAGTATGTTACAGATCTCTCTGAGACACGTATAACAGATTGCAGGCCAGCCACTACTACTATGACCCAAGCATGAAGCTATATGACGATGACACGGAGGAGGTAGACAAGAGGAGATACATGGAGCTCGTTGGGAAGTGCCTGTATGTGACCATCACCATGTCAGATATATCTTTTGCAGGGAGCATAGTGAGTCTATTCATGTAGCATCCTAGACAAGCACACAAGGATGCAATCCGTATGATCTTGAGGTACCTAAAGACCTCATCTGATACTGGTCTCTCGTTTAGCAGAGGCACATCCCTTGTTACAGCATGCACAGATACATATTATGAGGGATTCCCCAAGGACAGGAAGTCTACCTCTGGCTTCGCCGTATTCATAGGGAACTCCTTGGTGTCATGGAAGAGCAAGAAGCAGATAGTTGTCACCATATCTAGTGCGGAATCAGAATACATAGCCATGACACAAAGGAGTACATAAATGATGTGGGTCGGATCTATTTTGACTGACCTAACTATTGAGGTGTCTCTTCTCATGCACCTCCAATGTGACAACCAGGCGGCACTTTTTATTCCCAACAACCTAGCCTTCCATGCGAGGACCAAGCATATCGCGGTAGACTGTCACTGCACTCAAGACATGATCCAAAAATGTCTCATTTCTACCTCTCATGTTAGCTCAAGTGAACAGATAGCAGGTGTGTCCACCAAGGCTCTTGTCCGAGGATCCTTTCAAAGGTGTCGTTCCAAGCTGAGTCTAATAGACATTTATGCTCCAACATGAGGGGGAGTGTTGAGAGTTTTTATGTCGTGTTACTCCTTTATAGTTTGTTTATTTCTCAGTCCTTATTCTCTCTTCTATATAAGAGAACCCTTAGGATCTATGAATAAACAACGAAGTAATTTCATCAACAACAACTAACAAGAGCTCGATTCTCCATCTCAACGGAAGATTGAATTTATGTAACTTTACTATTAAGACTTACATACATATGTTTTAAATATAAATATAGTTTAAATATAAATAGATTCTGATTATTTCTTTCCCAAGTTCCCCACATGTGATGACGAGGTGCACCACTTATCTCAAAAAAGCCAATTGAGTTGAGACACTAAATCCAAAAAATGATACACAGGGTGGAGAGAAACCCACTAGACACCACACACACAATTAAGACAATAAAATCTAAAACGGATGATACACAAGGCGATGAGATAACAGTTAGACATGCCATCCCCAAGCAGGCGATTCATTCAATGACAAATAAAAGAGAAAAAGAAAAGACAATTCGGAAATACTCAAAAAAAATTGAAGGTGTAATATTACAAACCTCATAGAGAAAGACGTCCCATATCCGAAGAGCCAAAGGAAATGGGAAGGAATATGAGAAAACAGTTATGAACCATTGGCTTGCATACATGCTTGGATTAATCATTTCTTGAGAGAAATGTTCCCCTAGATTTGGCAAGTGCTCCTTGAGTAACCGCTCTAACTGAAAAAAGTACTGCTGTACAAGTGGCAAACCAGGCTGTGCAACAGAATGCAACAGGCAAGAGGTTAACATTGTTCTCAAACTTGAATGAAACAAAAGAGAATCAATCAACTTCTTAACACACACGGGGACATCTCAATCAATACAAAGCAATACAATCATAAACGCTAGAAAATTATTCAGTACATCAATCCAAAGATTAAATGCAAACAAATAGCAAGATTAAGTGAAAATAAATTGAGGTGCACAAATAAATTATCCCTCCAAATAATTTCCGATGTTGTTCCATAATCTTTTACCCCATCGGTCACACCCCAGAATCTGTCAAAATATAAAATAAAGCGCATGATTAAGGACAAGAACAAACATAATTTTACAGGGTTTAAAACAGTTATAAAGGATTCCCTACTTCACAGGAGAAGACCTTGCTTTTAGTTTTCATGGATGCATACAAGAGACGCGGATCCTTTATGTAACCTCACCAATAAACCCAGGTCCCACCACTAAATTATGTGGAACTAAACGTATTAGAGGTGTGTAATTATATTTTAAACAAATTCAGTTACCCAATTATCCTAACCTTTTATTATTCTCAAGTTTCTCCCTTAAAATGAAAAAAATAAGCAATGCTCGGTTTGGACAAACTAAAAACTCTCACTTATATACCAAATATATGACAACGTAGACCACCTCAACTCAACACATACTTTCTTGGTTACTGATGACGACTACAATGCATCTCAGGACATGCTACTGAGGACCTCCTGGAGGCATAAACTTTGGAATGATGATCTCTTGAGCAATGTGCTCATGCTCTTCATTTGCATTGATCAGAGCCTCCAACATTGAATGAGTCTCCCTCTTGAATATCTCAGGCCACCTATGTGTCTCATCAATGAAAGACGGTCCCATTTCTCTTCGGGTTCGGGGTCGAAAATGTCGTAGGAATATCCATACATATATATTGAAAATATTCCTTTCTTATACCTATCTCAAAGTTGGTTCTCACTCATGGAAATATCTGGAGTTCGATCAATGGAGGATAAAGCATGCAATGAGCCTATCCAGATAATTCAAAGAATGGTGAAGTCTAAGAAGCTAATCTGGCACTCCCCCTTTTTCATATACTTGTCGGACGCATGAAGATAGCCGACTAAGTCGGGAGAAGAGCAATAAGGGAAAACAAACTTCTCTCTTTTTTATTATTTTATTCTTCATCCATTTTCGGTATTCTTTTCCTCTTTCTCATTTTTTATTTCGCCATATTTTTTATTTCCTTCTTTTTCACCATCGTGGCAAGTTTCCACAATAAAAGAAAATCAATTTGGATTCATGCCAGGTCGCTCAACTATTGAAGTCATTCACTTGTTGAGGAGAACAATGGAGATTTATAGAGCTAAAAGCCAGAACCTTCATATGATTTTTATTGATTTGGAGAGGGCTTATTATTCTGTCCCACGGGAGATATTATGGAGAGTTTTAGAGAAGAGACAAGTACCTGTCCTGTACGGGCTTCATCTTGTGTAAGGATACAGTCTAAGAAGACTGACTATTTTGACATCAACATTGGTCTGCATCAAGGTTCAACGTTGAGTCCATTCCCTTTTACTTTGATTATGGATGAGTTGACAAGTAACATTCAGCATAAGATACCTTGGTTTATGTTATTCGCCGATAATATTGTGTTGATTGGTGAAACTAGAGATGGAGTAAATGAGAAACTTGAGGTCTGGAGATATGCATTGGAGACTAAAGGATTTCGTATAAGTAGGGCTAAGACTGAATATATGGAGTGCACTTTTGATGGAAGCAATGGTGAAGGGATCGAGGTGAAGATTGGTGATGATAACATTCAAAAGAGAGATTCTTTTAGATACTTGGGATATATTTTGCAACATTATGGATAAATTGATGGAGATGTTACTAATAGAATAAATACAAGTTGGCAAAAGTGGGGAGGAGCCTCTACTGTCCTCTGTAATAAGAAAATTCCTTTGAAAATAAAGGAAAGTTTTACAAAGCAACCGTGAGACTTGTTATGCTCTGTGGATCTGAATGTTGGCTTGTGAATCATGGACATGTGCAAAGAATGGCAATAGCAGAAATGAAAATGCTAAGGTGGATGTGTGGACACACACACGCAAAGATCGGATTCAGAATTATGCATTCCGAATGAAAGTTGGTGTAGCTCTGATTGAGGATAAGATATGAGAAAATCGCTTAAGGTGGTTTGACCATTTGTAAAGGAGGTCAACTGATGCACCAGTGAGGAGATGCGAGTTTTGGGATGTTGGGCTAACTAAGGGAGGGCGAGGAAGACCCAAGAAGTGTTGGAATGGGACTATACGAAGGGATTTAGGTTTTATGGATCTAAGCCCGAAAATGACCCAAGATAGATCTGAATGGAGACAAAGAATCCATGTAGCCGACCCTACTTAATGTGGGAAAAGGCTTTGTTGTTGTTTGTTTGTTGTTTGTTTTTCACCAAGGATGCAAAAAAATGCGTAAACGACCGTTTAAACGCATGCGGTCTCCAACCGAACCGACTAAGAAAAGTCTTCTCATATGCGGTATGACCGTTTAAGCGGCATTAAACGGCCATTTACAAGGGCATTTAAGCAACCGTTTAAATCACTTATTAAAAAAAGGTTGACCTAACCCTCGACACCCCCCGCGCCAGAACCCCGCCCCCCATTCGCAAACCCGCGACCCTAGCCTCTCGCACAACCCTCCGCCTCCATAGCCCTCTCGCACAGCCCCGCCTCCTGCCGTTTGGAGCTCCGCCGCCTCTTGTTGTTTGGAGCTCCACCTCTTGCCGCACGCACAGCCCCGCCGCCTCTTGCGGTTTGGAGCCCCGTGCGCATAGCCCTGCCGCCAAGCGCACAGCCCCACCTTCTCGTTGTTTGGAGCCCTGCGCGTTGGAGCCCGTGTGCGTGTAGCCGGTACCCCCGTCGCACTTGAAGTGCCGCTGCCTAGGAGCCCCGTGCGCGCGTCGCAAAAGCCCTTGTTTGCTGATGTTGTAGCTCCTGTTTGCTACTGTCAGGTTAAGATAATATTAGTACTCGTTTTTCTATCTATGTCAGCTTGAGATTTGTCATTAGCATCTTATTTGTGATTTGTCATTAGCATCTTATTAGTACTCATTGAATAACATTATTTGTGATTTCTTCAAATGCATTGAGATTTGTCATTAAGTGGTTTCTTTATTCTTATAATGTTATTCATGCTGATATGTAATATATAACATTGGTGAATAGGTGCAGTACATGAGTAATAGATGGACACTCAGTCTTCTAATCCTGTTACAAGTAGTGGAATGAGGACGGATGCCATGTGTTTTATTCCACAAGGATCTACAGATCCAGGATGGAAGTTTGGTTATATGCTTATAAAGGATGATCAGAATACAATTTTTGTAAACTTTGCAGCAAAACCATCAAAGGTGGAATTTATAGACTCAAGCAACATTTGGCTCATATTCGTAGACAAGTCTCTTCTTGTCCCAAGGTTGATGAAGAGATCAAGAAAGAAATGAAAGAATATTTGGTTGGAATATTAAAGAGAAAAGCTAAAAAGATGAAGGAAATCGATGATATGAGGAATGATGTCGATATCATGGGAGGTGATGCACCAACAATGGGCTCAGCAAAAGAGCCTCGCGTGCTTGAGTCAATGAATGAGACAACTGCTCAACGACAAACGACAATCAAGGATGCATTTTGTAAGGATCAAAGGGAAAAGGTCATAGCATATGTATGTCGTTAGGCTTACAAAGCAAACATTCCATTCAGTGTATTTCAAATGAAAGATTGCCATAAAGCATTTGAAGCAATTGGGCAATATGGTCCAAGAAGTTGTCTGTTCCTCAATTGAACAAGGCAGTTAAGGATGTCAATGATGCCTTAGCACCACATAGAGAAATATGGATAAGTATGGGATGCTCTATCATGACTGATTCGTGGACTGATATCCGTGGTAGAAGTATTATGAACTTGTGTGTGAATTGTTCATTAGGTACAAGTTTTTTGAGATCTGTAGACTCTTCTGATGAGCCACACACCGCTAAATACATTTTCAACTTGGTAGATAAATGCATCCAACAGGTTGGAATTGAAAATGTTGTCCAAGTTGTTACAGATAATGCATCTGCAAATATGGCTGTAGGGAGGATGATGGAGGAAAAGTATCCAATTTTTTTTTAAGCTCATGCGCTGCCCATTGTCTTGATTTGGTGTTAGAGGAGATGGGGAAAGAATCAAAAGTGAAAATGCAATCTCTAAGGCAAGGACGCTTACGGTCTTCATTTATAGCCACACGAAGACTTTAAGTATGATGCGTAAATTTACACACAAAAAAGACATCGTCAGGCCTGGGCAAACTAGATTTGCTACCGCATTTCTTACATTACAGAGTGTTATAGAGAAGAAAGATAAGTTGAGGCTCATGTACTCTTCAGATGAGTGAAAGATTGTATATGGTCGAAGACTAGGAAAGGAGAGGCGGCAACATCTATTGTCTTGAGTCCCACATTTTGGAATCAAGTTACTCTAGCATTGAGGGTTTTTCCTCCATTGGTTCATCTTCTACGCGTTGTTGATTCTGATGCGAAACCATCTATGGGATTTGCGTATGGAGGATTAGTGGATGTAAAGAACGAAAAAAAGAATTGATTCCTTCAATGAAAACGAGTTGTCCTATTAGCATTTCATTGATGCCATCAATTTGAAGACTAAAGGACGACTCGATTCTCTCCTCCATCTTGCAGCGTACTATTTGAACCCCTTCTTCTATTATAAAGATCATGTTGAGAATGATGTTGTTGTGAAAAAAGGTCTTCTTGACTGCATTGAGAAGTTATACCCAGATTTAGATCAACAAGACATCATTACAAGAAAGGAGTTGGTGATTTACAAACATGGTCAAGGATCATTTGGGAAGCCATTAGCAATTAAGCAAAGATCAATAAATGATGACCATTTTGATCCAGGTGAATCCCTATCAAGTTTTTCAATATGATTTTATAGTCTGTATTGATGACATGTAATTGATGTTGAACATGAAATAGCTCGGTGGTGATCGTTACATGGAGGTGAAACCCCTAATTTGCAAGCAATGGCAATGAGAATTCTGAGTTTGACCTCGTCATCATCTGGATGCCAAAGAAACTGGAGTGCTTTTGGAGCGGTAATGAATTTTATATTTGTACATTAACATTCATTATACAATGACTTTTTAGCGTATAATATATATATGTGTGTTTATTTTAAGTTCATACGCAGAATAGAGCAAAATTGAATCCCGAGAGGGTGAATGATTTAGTATTTGTTAGATTCAATTCATTGATTAAGGATCGCAGTGAATGCAAGAGGGATCCTCTTTTATCAAAGGACCACTAGTATGCAAGGGCATGGATTTCAAATGTACCATGTGAAGAAGATGAAGTATTTCCTGGCACAGAATTTACAAGGTGTTCAGTTGCCGAGGCATGCGGAGCTAAAAACATACTTGAGCCAATGAGAAGTGAACGTGCACATTTGAGAGCTTCAAGTTCATCTGGGCAAACTTTGCATGAGGAAGCTGATAATGAGGGAATATTTGAGGATGAGGATGAGGATGAGGATGGAGATGAAGAGCCAATGTTGCTTGATGACGAGCCTGGTGAAGAATGACATTCGTTTCATTATATTTTTGGATGAATGAATGCCAGGCCTTTTTTGTGCTATCCATGACTTTTTTGGAACCATGCTATGAATTGTAGTTTGTAATTATTTATGCTGTCTATTTTGACATTTGGCTATGGATTCTGCTTGTTTATGTTGTCTATTTTGACATATGGTTATGGATTCTGCTTGTTTATGCTGTCTATTTTCAAATTTGGCTATGGATTGGATCCTACTTATTTATGGTGTCTATTTTCACATTTGGCTATGGATTCTACTTGTTTATGCTTATTATTTTCACATTTGGCTATGGATTCTACTTGTTTATATTGTCCATTTTTACATTTGGCTATGGATTCTACTTGTTTATGCTATTTATTTTAACATTTGGATGACAAAATCCTTGAAGTTGACAATATTTGGTCTATATTGTGAATATGTGATTACTATTTTTATAATTTATTTATACTTTTTTAATTATATATATGTAATATTTTTTTATTAATTAAATATGCAAAACCACATAACCCGTTTAATTTCTGTTTAAACTCCCGCATACCGTTTAATCAGTAATCAGTGACCCTACCGATCGAATATTGCATACCGCTTTTTGTAACCTTGCTGAACACATTGTTCAACTTTTGTTTAAAATGTTTGTATGCTACAAGTTAGCTCGATATTTATGGTATTTACATATTTTTCTTTATCTTTTGGAAACCATGTTCATGTAGTTGCTAACATCTAACTCATTTTTATTTGTTTTATTGAGTAAAGTATGAAACTCTTACTTTACAATTTCATTCAGAGGAAGTGAGCTATCCATGTATCTTAATACAAGTCTAAGTTATTGGGTTCATCTTTCATCTCTAACACAAAGGCTTACACTTTGAATGCCTTGAGAATTCCTCCTCGCCTCATATGCAAAAACCGACTCGATTCGCCTTACATTTTTTAAAACATTGGTGTCAACTATTAAGTCGTTTCTCACGGTTTCATCCTTTAGGGTAAGGGGGCAACCAGAGGTTTAATTATGAGAATGTAGCTTCTCACTGTAATGCGCTTTACAATTTCTGGATCTCACGATAATGTACTCTAAACTCTTTTCACTGAAACATTTTTGGCGGTGACACCCACAACGGGGGATCATCCTCCTTACAATAAAAAAACTACTAAGTCGTTGGTGGCATAAACATGCAAAGAACCATACCAAGAAAAAGTGCTGAAAACTACTTGATGGTGGTGAGTCAGATCAATGACGACCGATTGTCCCCTTACCCTCAGTGTCCAAGCCACATCGAGCCATGAGGGTGAAGCACACACACAGCTAGACTTGCAAGATTAATTAATTTCAGTGTTCGAGAAGGCGGCCCGTGGTGTGTGGAGTTGCTATGTGTCCTTTTGATCATTTGCAAGTGAGCAATGGAGGCACCAATGCTGAAGTGACAAGTGATGGTTTTTGGTTGATGATAATATAATGCATGATGAAAAAGATAGTGATCGACACTGTTGGAATATTCTGTTAGAATATTGCTAGAATCTTTTTATTTCTTTATTGTAATCCCTCAGGAGTATTATTATATTTTATGTTATTTAACTCCTTAGGGTTTCATCCTATATAAGGACACTTGAAGCCTATGGAATAAATAAATCTATTCTGAGTTTCTTCACATGGTATCAGAGCAACGGTCCTAGACCGGGGTTCTGACCTAATCTCCCCATCACCACCAAATAGTCGTCATCTTCCTTGCGCAGACCCTCTACCTGATCTAGAGATGTGCAAGGACGTGCATGTCACCGTCAGGGTCTCCAGCCCTCTTGCCGACCTCCACCAATGGTGTCCAATCCTCCTGTCGAGCGCTGCCAGGCCCTCCAGCACCTCCAGGCCGCCTCCACCCCTCCTGTTCAGTATCTTTAGGTCGCCTCCAACCCACTTGTCGAGCACCTACATGCCCTCCAGGCCGCCTCCAGTATCGCCAGGGCCCCCAGCCCCTGTCGCACACTGCACATGCCTTCAACGTGCGTGCTGACAAGCATGATTTGAACCTATTATGCCATAAAAGAGTCTCCAAAGTTGTAAGATTTTTTTGTTCAACCCACTATTTAGGCATTTGATTCTCATCATTCTTCAAGAGTGATTAAGGGTTCTTTGTTATATGATTATTCTTGCTCCTGATCACGATGGCATCATCTAACACCGTGACAAAGATCCTCTTTTCAACATTCAATGTGATGATGTAGGGTACTTCTATCAAATTAAAAGGCACTGAGAATTATGTGTTATGGTCTTCATCATTCAAGGTATTCATCATCGGTCAGAGAGATCTCTATCTTGACTAAAGAACCCCCAAAGAAGATGACAAGGATTTTGAAGCGTGTCAAACAAACAATTATCTTGTAATCAATTGGTTGACGAATAGCGTCGACCCATAGATTGCGACAAATCTCCTGCACAAGGACACTGCCAAGGAGACATGGGAAGAACTAGCACATACATATTCGCAACATACAACCAAGTCCCGTCTAACCGATATTTATATGTGGACTTGGTCCGAATCTCAGGATGAGACTTCTCTGGTAGAATATTATCGTCTACTTACATACTTGTATGAGGAACTCGCCATATTCCAGCCAACCTATTGTATGGAATAGGTAATAGAGAGATAAAAATGACATGTTAAATGTTCCTTGCTGATTTACATCCAAGGTATTAGAATGTGAAGGAGCAGTTTCTCACATTGGACAATCTTCCATCTATTAAAGCCATCTTTGGACGTCTGCAACAGATTGAGAATTCCAATACGCATGCACAACCATCACAATCTATGAAGAATTCGGCATTTGTGGCCTTATCAGGGCGAGGAGATCGTTTCGGCTATTGAGGTGGATCATCTAGAGGAGGCTGTGACTTCGGTCATGGTCGTGGTTGTTTTCATACCCCGTATATTCACTGCCACAAGATGGGCCACCCATCTAAAAAATGTTGGGCAAAGTTTGAGAAACCTCCACAAGCAACATGGCCTCTCATTATGATCATACAACAACAGAGGCAGTAGCACATGACAGTAATGAAAAACAGTTCAACTCTAAGCCTCTGAGCATTTACGTCTAATGGGTATGCTGCAACACTCAGAGGCTCCATCCAGTGAGCCAACTTCTACTTCTCATCTTACAATTCCACCAGGTACCATTGCCAATACTGCAACTGCTCATCCTCATGCCCGGATCATCACTCGGGTGTAACATATCTGTACTTGTTTTTTTAGTTAAATAAATTTGCGGTGGATTCCAATATTGGGACTACACCCTCGTTCTCCTAAAAAAATCTTCGACTTGGGTGCATCCACTCATTTAACGGGAGAAGGTAGCTTATTAACATCTTCATAGCCTTCATCCATTGTGAAGTTAGTCAGAGTGGCCAATGGGTCTCATTACCATGTTAGCTCAGTTGGAACTATGAAGTTCTCCAAACTCCGTCTTATTGGGGTCCACTGTGCCCCAGATTTTCCTCTCAGTTTACTTTATGTTCGTAAGTTGTGTGCTGAATTAAATTATCGTGTGATTTTTTATGAGCTATTTTTCTACTTTCAGGACATCCAGATAATAAAGATTTTTGGTGGGGACGTGAAAAGGATGGACTCTACTATCTTGATGTCCCGACAGAATCGACCTTTGCTGGTGTTGTGTCCATTTCTTCCGACCCTCTCCTATGGCATCACCGTCTTGGTCATCCGTCCGCTCAGTCTCTCTCCATGATGTTCCCCGAACTGTCTCCACTAAAGTTTTTTGAGTGTGAAGCATGTCGGTTCAGAAAACATCGTATGGCATCCTTCCCGACAGAGTTGAGCCTCGCCTATATACTCCCTTTGCATTGCTTCATTGTGATATATGGGGACCTGTCCCATCCGCTATATAGGTGGTCACAAATATTTTTTCGTTTTTGTTGATGATTACAACATATGCTCTTCGGTTTATGTCATAAAGGAGAAATCTGAAATAAATAAGATTGTTAAGTCTTTCTTTCTTCTCATTAAAAATGCTTTCTCAAAATGTATTCAGATTTTCAGGACGAATAATGCTCTTGAATTTACTTAACTAGATTTGGTTTCCCTTTTAGATTCTCAGGGGATCGTGCATCATACCTCTTGTGCATATACCTCTCAACAAAACGAAATTGTTGAGCGAAAATTTCGTTATCTTCTTGATATTGCAAGCTCTCTTCTTTCACATATGAGGGCTCCTAAAACCTACCGGGGACATGCCATACTCACAATCAAGGTTTTAAAAAGCGTGAGGCGTATCGAGGCATTTTCCCAGTATTGCCTCGAGGCGTAAGCCTCGAGGCGTATCAAGGCGTAAGCCTCACTCGTGAAAGGAAATTTTTCAGAAAACATCATAATTAACTGTAATTACAATTTTCAAGTTTTAGAAATTAAATAGTTATGATTAAATACATAACTCCATGACATTTCAAGGCTAACATCATGGTTTAAACATCCAATTTGTTATATAATTCTCTTTTTTGGACTCTAAATCTGTAAGGAATCAAGTAAATATGGATATGCAAGCACAATAATGCGTAACTCTCTGCAAGATTTGAAGTCTTGGATAAAATTTACTAAAGGGACTAGATGTTAAGAGGTATACTAAAGAGTAGAGGCATTAGATTTAAGAACTCAAGACCCAAATTTTTGTTCATGATTTATAAAGAACATGCATAACAATGTAATAATAAGCTTAATACGTTAATAAACTAAAAAAATGCATTTCAGTGAATTGTGAGCTTAAGGACTTGAAAATATTTGTCTATGAAAGATGAAAAGCCCACAATAAAAAAGAAAAGAAAAAATATTGCAGCAAAAATTTAAAAAATCAGCACACAAATGAGGCAACGCCTCGAGGCTAGGCGTATGCCTCGAGGCGCGCCTCATAAGCCTGAGGCGTAAACCTCACTGTGGCTGCATGAGGCCATAGCCTCGAGGCATTTTTCCTTGAAAAACGCCTCGAGGCGTACGCCTCAATGCCTCGAGGCGCGTTTTTAAAAACAATGCTCACAGTTGTTCATCTTATCAACAAGGTATCTTCGTCTATCTTAAAGGGTGTTACTCCTTTTTCTTTATTTTATCCTAATGAAATGCCGTTTACATTGCCACTAAGGATTTTTGGGTGCACAACATTTGTTCACAATTTTCACACTCCAGATAAACTACCTGCTTATGCGGTAACATGTGTCTTTCTTGGTTATTCATGAACACAAAAAGGTTATAGATGTTATGATTCGGTTGGACGCATATGCTGATGCAGAATATGCAAGCTCTCTAGATGACATCCGATTTACTACATGGTATACTATGTTTGTTGGATAAAATCTTGTTACTTGACGTAGCAAGAAGCAGACCGTTGTACCCAGGTCAAGTGTTGAAGCCGAGTATAGAGCAATGGCTCAGGCTACATGAGAGATCACCTGGTTAACCTCGTTTCTGAAAGAGATTGCTCTACCTACTACCATCTCAGTTTCCCTACACCGTGACAACAAATCTGCCACATATATTGCAAGCAACCCGGTTTTCCATGAAAGAACTAAACATATTGAAGTTGATTGCCATTTTATACGAGATGTTGTACGATAGGGGAAGAGCTGCACTCCACACGTGTCTACCAATCTATAACTGGTTGATATCATCACAAAGGAACTCCCCAAGAAGCGAACACTTGAGCTTATTTGCAAGTTGGGCATGATTGACATTTATGCTCCAACTCGAGAGGGAGTGTTGAGATATTCTGTTAGAATATTGTTAGAATCTTTTTATTTCTTTATTGTAACCCGTTAGGGGTATTATTGTATTTTTTGTTATTTAGCTCCTTAATGTTTCATCCTATATAAGGACCCTTGAAGCCTATAGAATAAATCAATCTATTATGAGTTTCTCCGAGTTTCTCCACAGACACAAAGAAGGTGCAACCGTGCAACGTAAATGATTGATGACGATCAGGCGACGTCCAGTGGTGACATGAGAAAAAACTGGAATTGTCGATGGGTTCCTGTTGGAGAACCCCCTACTTTCATTCGTGAGGAAGAGCCTCTTCGCATTAATTTCTTTTGTTTTCAGGTTTAACGGGTCTTAGCATAAGTTGCGATTTGTTTTTTCGTTTCCACCTTTGAGCCTAATCAAGGTCCTGACTCACAGTGAAAAAGAATAAAAAAGGATATAACAATAACAAACCAAAACAATGGACGATGGTGAAAAACAAGGCTGCAAAAAGTGGTATGCGGTATTCAGTCGGTAGGGTAATTGATTACTGCTAAAACGGTATGCGGGAGTTTAAACGGAAATTAAACGGGTTATGCGGTTTTGCATATTTAATTAATAAAAAATTATTACATATATATAATTAATAAAAAAAGTATAAATAGATTATAAAAATAGTAATCACATATTCACAATATAGACCAAATATTGTAAACTTCAAGGATTTTGTCATCCAAATGTTAAAATAAATAGCATAAATAAGTAGAATCCATAGCGAAATATAAAAAAAAGACAATATAAACAAGTAGAATCCATAGCCAAATATGAAAATAGTCAGCGTAAACAAGTAGAATCCATAGCCAAATGTGAAAATATACAGCAAAAAGAAGTAGAATCCAATCCAAAGCCAAATGTGAAATAGACAGCATAAACAAGCAGAATCCATAGCCATATGTCAAAATAGACAGCATAAACAAGCAGAATCCATAGCCAAATGTCAAAATAGACAGCATAAACAAGTAGAATCCATAGCCAAAGTCAAAATAGACACCATAAATAATTACAAACTACAATTCATAGCATGGTTCCAAAAAAGCCATGGATAGCACAAAAAGGCATGGCATTCATTCATCCAAAAATATAATGAAACCAATGTCACTCTTCATCAGACTCGTCATCAAGCAACATTGGCTCTTCATCTTCATCATCATCCTCATCCTCATCCTCAAATATTCCCTCATTATCATCTTTCTCATGCAAAGTTTGCCCATATGAACTTGAAGCTCTCAAATGTGAGCGTTCACTTCTCCTTGGCTCAAGTATGTTTTCAGCTCCACATGCCTCGGCAATTGAACCCTATGTAAATCATGTGCCAGGAAATGCTTCATTTTCTTCACAAGGTACATTTGAAATCCATGCCCTTGCATACTAGTGGTCCTTTGATAAAAGAGGATCTCTCCTCTTACTTTCACTGCGATCCTTAATCGATGAATTGAATCTAACAAATACTAAATCATTCACTGCGTATGAACCTAAAATAAACACGCGTATATAAGTTATACACTAAAAAGTCATTGTATAATGAATGTTAATGTATAAATATAAAATTCATTACCGCTCCAAAAGCACTCCAGTTTCTCTCGCATCCAGATGATGATGAGGTCAAACTCAGAATTCTCATTGCCATTGCTTGCAAATTAGGGGTTTCACCTCCATGTAACGAACACCAATGAGTTGTTTCATGTTCAACATTAATTAGATGTCATCAATATGGACTATAAAATCATATTGAAAAACTTGATAGGGATTCACCTGGATCAAAATGGTCATCATTTATTGATCTTTGCTTAATTGCTAATGGCTTCCCAAATGATCCTTGACCATGTTTGCAAATCACCAACTCCTTTCTTGTAATGATGTCTTGTTGATCTAAATCTGGGTATAACTTCTCAATGCAGTCAAGAAGACCTTTTTTCACAACAACATCATTCTCAAAATGATCTTAAAATTAGAAGAAGGGGTTCAAATAGTACATTGCAAGATGGAGGGGAGAATCAAGCCGTCCTTTAGCCTTCAAATTGATGGCAACAATGAAATGCTTATAGGACAACTCGTTTCCATTGAAGGAATCAATTCTTTCTTTCTTTACATCCACTAATCCTCCATACACAAATCCCATAGATGGTTTCACATCAGAATCAACAACGCGTAGAAGATGAACCAATGGAGAAAAAACCCTCGATGCTAGAGTAACTTGATTCCAAAATGTGGGACTCAAGATAATGGATGTTGTCGCCTCTCCTTTCCTAGTCTCCGACCATCTACAATCTCTCCACTCATCTGAAGAGAACATGAGCCTCAACTTATCTTTCTTCTCTAGAACACTCTGTAATGTAAGAAATGCGGTAGCAAATCTAGTTTGCCCAGGCCTGACGATGTCTTTTTTATGTATAAATTTACGCATCATACTTAAAGTCTTCGTATGGATATAAATGAAGACCGTAAGTGTCCTTGCCTTAGAGATTGCATTTTTCACCTTTGATTCTTTCCCCATCTCGTCTAACACCAAATCAACACACTGGGCAGCATATGAGCTCCAAAAAATTTTGGATACTTTTCCTCCATCATCCTCCCTGCGGCCATATTTGCAGATGCATTATTTGTAACAACTTGGACAAAATTTTCATTTCCAACCTGTTGGATGCATTCATCTACCAAGTTGAAAATGTATTCAGCGGTGTGTGGCACATCAGAAGAGTCTACATATCTCAAAAAACTTGTACCTAGTGAACAATTCACACACAAGTTCAAAATACTTCTACCACGGATATCAGTCCACGAATCAGTCATGATAGAGCATCCCATACTTATCCACATTTCTTTATGTAGTGCTAAGGCATCATTGACATCCTTAACCGCCTTGTTCAATCGAGGAATGGACATCTCATAACGAGTTGGAGGTTCGAGTCCTGGACCATATTGCCCAATTGCTTCAAATGCTTTTGGGCAATCTTTCAATTGAAATACATTGAATGGAATGTTTGCTTTGTAAGCCCAACAGCATACATATGCTATGGCCTTTTCCCTTTGATCCTTACACATCCTTGATTGTCGTTTGTTGACCAATTGTCTGATTCATTGACTCAAGCATGTGAGGCTCTTTTGGTGAGCCCATTGTTGGTACATCACCTCCCATGATATCGACATCATTCCTCATATCATCGATTTCCTTCATCTTTTTAGCTTTTCTCTTTAATATTCCAACCAAGTATTCTTTCATTTCTTTCTTGATATCTTCATCAACCTTGGGACAAGAAGAGACTTGTCCACGAATATGAGCCAAATGTTGCTTGAGTCTATAAATTCCACCTTTGATGGTTTTGCTGCAAAATTTACAAAAATTATATTCTGATCATCCTTTGTAAGCATATAACCAAGCTTCCATCCTGGATCTGTAGATCCTTGTGGAATAAAACGCATGGTATCCATCCTCATTCCACTACTTGTGACAGGATCAGAAGACTGAGTGTCCATCTATTACTCAGGTACTACACCTATTCACCAATGTTATATATTACATATCAGCATGAATAACATTATAAGAATAAAGAAACCACTTAATGACAAATCTCAATGCATTTGAAGAAATCACAAATAATGTTATTCAATGAGTACTAATAAGATGCTAATGACAAATCACAAATAAGATGCTAATGACAAATCTCAAGCTGACATAGATAGAAAAATGAGTACTAATATTATCTTAACCTGACAGTAGCAAGCAGGAGCTACAACAACAGCAAACAAGGGCTTTTGCGACGCGCGCATGGGGCTCCAAGGCAACGGTGCTTCAAGTGCAAGTGCAACGGGGGTACCGGCTACACGCACACGGGGCTCCAACGCGCGGGGCTCCAAACAGCGAGAAGGCGGGGATGTGCGCCTGGCGGCAGGGCTATGCGCACGGGGCTCCAAACAGCAAGAGGCGGCGGGGCTGTGCGTGCGGCAAGAGGCGGAGCTCCAAACAGCAAGAGGCGGCGGAGCTCCAAACGGCAGGAGGCGGGGCTGTGCGAGAGGGCTATGGAGGCGGAGGGTTGTGCGAGAGGCTAGCGTCGCGGGTTTGCGAATGGGGGTGGGGTTCTGACGCGGGGGGTGTCGAGGGTTAGGTCAGCCTTTTTTCAATAAGTGATTTAAACGGTTGCTTAAACGGCCTTGTAAACGCCCGTTTAATGTCGCTTAAACGGTCAGACCGCATATGAGCCGACTTTTCTTAGTCGGTTCGGTTGGAGACCGCATGCGTTTAAACGGTCGTTTAAGCCGTTTTTTGCATCCTTGGTGTTCAGAATATGCTGAAACAAAAGGAGGATGTTTTTTGTATTATTTTGTAATTTGTAATGTGAGAGAAGTCTTAAATTTGGCAGGAGATACTACAAATTCTAGGAATGACAATGAACTTGTAAATGCTTTTGTTTGAATTAGTCAAAAGAACGGTCTATTATTCTCAATTTCTCATATCTAAAGATATATTGACCATTTCTAGTAACTTCTAAAAAAGTTCATCCTTGAGGAATAGAATCTCCTCGCAAATTAAAGACTTTTTTTGAGACCAAAAAAAGGGGGAAACGCGCTTTGGTGTCTGCCCTGATATATTAATTAATTAAAAAATAGAACAACTTACAAAAGCCATGACTCAAGCTGATTCTTAGAGTGTACACAAGCATTCTCACAATAGAAATGGTGGCCAGAAAAAAGAACATCATTACAGGCCAACCAGAATGGCCCACACCACCGCTAGCGGTAAAAGAACCTCTTTTCTTTGACGATTCCGCGCCCCAAAAAGAAAAGACCAGGAGGAGTCGAAAGCACGGGTGCAAATCCAATCCAGACCCACATCATTCCACGTCGGCGAGGAGACATGGCATCGGAAAAAAAAAGGTGTTCCAGCATCTCAATCTCATTGCCACACAGGGGACATCTATCCGAAACCACCTCAAATAGTTTGGCGCCACGATCGAGGGTCATAATGCGCTTTCGTCCAAACAACCACAAGAAGAAACCAATCCTCTCCGGTAGTCCCAACCTCCAAATGAGATCACGGTCCTGAATCACAATGTCCATAAGAGAAGGTGGAGGTCTACAAATGGCACCATAAGCCTTCCTAACCGAGAAAGGCGCATTCTTCCAAACCCAATGGTCACATCCAAAGGAGGGCCTACCCACTTGGCCAAGAGAGTCCAGAAGACGCAGGAAATCCTACATACACTGATCAGAAAAAGATGATCTGAAAGCCAGTATCCAATTACCGTTCTCCCAGCAATCCACAACACGAGCATCAGAGTTGGCAGCCAGGGCGAAGAGGCGAGGAAATCGACTACAAAGGGGGTTTCCCTCCATCCAGTCATCCTTCCAAAATCCAAATGTAGCACCACACCCAAGAACCGAGCTAAAAAGCTTGTAGAAACGAGACAAGACCTTCAATATCCCCTTCTAGAACAGACTGATTAGACCCCCACCGCAGCATACCAGGACGCACCAAGGAAACACCATAGAGACACCGAATAAGGCGACAACACATCCCCTCATCTTTACCCCAAATCCTACTAACCCATTTAAGTAACATGGCCTCGTTCAGGGTCTCCAAACTCTTGATTCCTAGTCCACCACTCTTCTTAGGCAGAGTAATGGTCTCCCAATCAACCAGGTGTATGTCATGTCTCTCATGACCAGACTTGTTCCATAAAAATTTGCACATCAACTGCTCTAGACGTCGTCTAATGCCCACTGGCAGTAGGAGAGAAGAAAAGAAAAAAAACGGGATCGTAGAGAGAACCGCCATAATCAGAACCAAGTGGCCTCCACGCAACAAAAGAGAAGCCCTCCAACCAGACAATTTTCTCTCCATCTTCTCCACCACTGGCAATTAGTTCGACACCTTAATTTTATCGTCCATGAGGGGAAGCCCAAGATAGCATAGAGAAAGGGAGCCACAAGCCGTGCCCAACTCCAAACGGTAAGAAAGCGCCAACTCCTCCGACATGCTAAATGGAACGACAGTGGATTTGTTATGATTCAGCACCAATCCAGACAGCTCCCCAAATATCTCGAGAGTGATGGTCATGCTGCCAGCCTCCTCTTTGCCACCTTCAATAAAAAGAATCGTGTCATATGCATACTGAAGCAAGGGGATAAGCACATCCCCACATCTATATCCAGACACAATGCCGCCATTCTGTACCCCATCAATCATGCATGCAAGAACATCAGCTGCAAGGACGAAAAGTAAAGGAGCGAGAGGACACCCATGACTGACCCCTCTCTGCGGTTGAAAGAAACCTTCTTCCGGACGGTCATTGACTAGCACCGAGAGTGACGTTGTGATGATACAACGTTTCATCCAAGATATCCAAAGGTCCGGAAAACCCCTCTTGTAAAGAACCGTCCACAGGAACTACCAGTCCAAGGTGGCAAAAATTAAAGAATTGTCATGATTTGTTTGAGGACCATATATTAAACGACAATTACTCTAATTAAAATGTTTATATGGTCTAAATTTCATAATGTATGATCTTGATTAGGTAAAACGATATAGTTTCTCACTTAAAGAAGTATTTCCCTTCAAATCCAAGTGAGGCAGCTAAGTTTTTTTTCTCGTTGCTTTGAAATTACCTCGCTTAACTGAATCTCAAGCCTCAATTTCAACTCACCGCCTAGACCAACTGAGGCTTAAACCTCACTTCATAAACTGAGGCTATAGTTTTGAGGCTATTTTGTCTCAAAATACCTTGAAACTTGTGCCTAAAGGCTAGTTTTTTAAAACCATGGTCCTTTATCGCTAGTCTTTTTCTCATTACAACAATTGCATCTTGAAGATGATCTCAATGCCAGCACCTAGCAACTCCCTATCACCTTGCATAGTTCTTTTCATGCATAACTACATATGCAAAATGCCTTCATGCACTTTAATCTTTGCATCAATCAATCCTCTTGAATCAAAGAACACCAGCATCAACATTGCTCTAAACTCCGTTGCTTAATTCTAATTGTTACAATCTCCCTACAAAGATAACTCCATGAATACGAACTTGATGAGTGTGCATCATCTTACAAGACTTTTTGAACTTCACAAATTCCAAGGATAATGAAAGTAACACTCCAAAAAGAATCAAAAACCTCGAGAATGAACCCTTGAACAAAGTCCTAGAATCGACTTACTTTGATACCATGTGGAAGTATATAATAGAAGCACATAATCAAAAATAAAACGAGACATGGACATGCACGGTTTGTTATGATCCCGAAGGATAGACTGACTCCACAACTCCACAGGAGAAGATCATGCGGGGTCCAATCTTGCTAAACCCTTTATATAGGTCTGCCAACACACCCAAGTCCCTAAACTAGACAATTTAGGACACAGTCTATTAAATGTTTGTAATTATATGTTAGATGGATCCTTTAGAAAATAAAATGTTGAAAATAAAATGCAGAAGCAAATCAAGAGCAAAAAAGATGAGAGTTGATTTTTATGTAGAACACTACTCCCTAAAGAGCAGGATAAACCCGTGGAGAAAGCCACAAAGGATTATTTCTTCTATATTGTTTCTCAATGCATATAATGGGTAAAGGGCTTTATATATAGACCCACCAACACTTCAAAGTCTCATTAATAATCAGCATAGGACTAAACATGAAAACATTTTAATTGATCTTAGAGAGATCCATCATCCAATTATCTATCCAAATCAAACTTTAACACTCCCTCCCCTCAAGCCGAAGCTGAAAGGTTATAGAGAAAGTATTCAACTCATCTTTACTCCAAACATATTTAAAGGTTTAAGGAGTTGAGAGGAAACTCGCTCGAAGTAATCGTTGCTGGGAGGAAACATGTATGGACGAAGGCACTAGGTGGAGACATATGCCTAGCGTGGATGCTCGGTAAAGATGGTTGATAGGCAGTGGATGCATTTGAGTGTTGATCTCCATTCATTAAATTAATGGGCAGCAGAAGTCTAGAATGATCTTACGCAATAGAAGAAGTCCATACGAAGTTGATGCCAAACATCAGAAGTAGAGTGGTTGTCTCCCATACAAAGATCTCGAGAGTCGACCTCTCCTATATGGAAACTCTGAGAAAATGCCTCTCTCACATAGAAGTCATCATTGCTTCTCTCATGTAAGGACCTCAAAGAGTAACTCTCTCATATATGGACCTCAGGAAGTCGGTTCTCTCACGTAGGAACCCTGACGATGAGATCTCTTTCTGAGGAGCCACAAGTAGAGGAAGATGGACATGATACAAAATTTATGTTGGGCAAATCTCATATAAAAGATAAATATGCACTCTACTATATTACTTCCCCTTTCTCTCAAATATGATAAAAACATGATGATAATTGACAAAGTTGAGAGAATATACATGGCAAAAACAAAATTAGGCTCTTCTTCTACTTCTCTATATTTTCTATGTTTTTTCATAAATGTTTTTATCTCTACCTATTTAATCTTTTTCCACGGTTATTTTTTTCTTCTTCCTCGATCTTCTCTCCCCCTTTTTTTCCTATGTCCCTTCAATTTTTTTATGAGCAGATTGTTAGAGATGTCTTTATGTTTCATCTTATTTAGTTGTAACTTCTCTCGGTTATTTATATAGTTTCTTGTTTATAAGTGATCTAGGGTTTCATCCTATATAAGGACCCCTAGACCTCATGAATCAATCAATTCGTTGTGTTTCCGCAAAGCATCCACATGGTATCAGAACATCGATCCTAGACCAGTGCTCTGACCTAAATCTCACCACCAACAACAAGCATAACGTCCCATCACACGCACAAGAGGGCTCGAGCCATCGCCTCTAGGCACCCTAGCACCTTCGTAGTCAGCCGCCAAGAGGCCCAATGCTTCTGCTAGGCAGTCCTGTGACCTTGTGATGCATCGTCAAGGGGTGTTGCTCCCTCGTGGTGTGCCGCCAAGGGCTCTTGCGAGCGCTTGGAGCTTCGTCAAGAAGCACTCAAGGTGTCCTAGCACCTTCACACACCTCCGCCAAGAGAAGCTAGACGGTCATGCGGCTTCGTCGGGCGCTGCCAGGAGTTGTTGCTCCTCCGGCGGCACCTGGAGCTTCGCCATGAAGCATCCCATGTCCTAGCATCGCTCCAAACATCTACCAGGAGGTATTGTACATCCGAAAGGTTGTTGTTGTGCCCTAGGATCCTCCGTCAAGGCATAATATGTCGATGTGTGGCATCTCAAGTCATAGTTCGCTGATACAGAAGCTTGAAAAGGGTTGAAATGGTGACTTAGGTAACCTCTATGCTTAATTAAAGCCACTAATCTTCTTCTAGGTCACTTCTTTTTTACCTATGTGACCGCGATGACATCCACCGAGACCAAGCCCATGTACTTGACTTCCTCTATGATGGCACATGGCACTTCTATCAAACTAAAGGGCACAGAAAATTATATGCTATTGACTTGATCCTTCAAGGTGTTCGTCAGTGGTCAACGCAAGAACCATATTCTTAGAAAGGATCCGCTCAAGGAGACGGACAAGGACTATGACACATGGTTTGCAAACAATTGCCAGGTTATTACTTGGATGACCAGCAGTATATATAAAAATATTACGACAAATCTCCTCTACAAGGATTCTGTGAAGGCGATGTGGGAGAACCTTGAACATACTTACTCCCAGAAGACAACCAAGTCTCGACTCTCAGATGTTTACATACGGGTCTGTTCATCCACTTAAGGAGATTCGAGTCTAATCGATTACTACATGTTGCTAACTAGCCTTTATGAAGACTTCCTCATTTTCCAACCAGCATGTTGTGATCAACATGTGGGAGAGCATGATGAACGCCAAGTCTATAGATTCCTCTCTAGATAGAATCCATGATACAAGCATGTGAAGGATCAATTTCTGACGGCGGACACCCCGCCATCCATTGAGATCATATCTTTGGTCATCTGCAGGAACTTGAGACACCCGTTGAGCATCCTCCCATCATACCATCTGTAGAGAATACAACCCATTATGCATCGTTAAGGAACAGACATCGTCACCATCAGCTAGGTGTTAGAGGATCTCCATTTCTTCTTCTTTTTTATTTCTTCTAAGGTTTCATGGTGTGGCTTGCTTGATGGAGCCACCACGTAGGTGCTTCATCCCTAGGGTTTTGCTGGGAACCCTATAATCTTTTTTATACACGATCTTCGTATGGCTTCCTAAGCATTGGGTTGATAATAAAAAAACATGGATTTTACATGGAACCATGCGCCCTAGGGAACGGGATGAAAACATGGGATAATGCCACAAACGGATGGATACTCTAGTAAGTTTTTGAAGAGATTACAAGGGTGTGGAGCTATATATATAGCCCAACAATACACCAAATTCCCATCGATAGTTGGTGTAGGAGTCAACATGAGATTAATGTATTTGGATTTTGGGGAAATCTGATTACCCATTTAAATAAGATGTTACCGTATTCAATTACCCAATTAAACTAAGCATTCATTATTCTCAACAAAATCTCCTACCAAATGTGTCGTGTTGCATCGTCATACGGCTCTAGAGTGAGTATTTCCAATGAGCACTGTAAACATATATTAGTTTTCTTTGTATTTCCATGTTATTTTTCTTTTCTGGCGTATGCTTTATGTAATTTACCCATAGGCTACTCTCCTATATAAGAGAGCCTAGGGCTGATGGAATAAACAACTCTTCTATTTTTCCCAACATGGTATCAGAGCGACGGTCCTGGACCGGAGTTCTCGAAACCCTAACCCTAACCCTACCCCACCCGCGTGCCTCTCTCTCCGCCGCCGGCACATACCCGCGCCCCCTGCGCCTCGTGCTTGCGCATGCGCGCACTCGCACCCTCACGCCCTCACGCACTCGCGCATGTACCTGCGCGCATGTGCACCCTCGCGCTAGCGCGCCTGCGTGCTCTAGCACGCTCCAGCGCCATCCTGTGCACTCCAGCGCGACCATGTGCCCTCCAGCGGGCACCTTAGAGCCCTGTGTGTGTGCCCTTGAATCAACCCTACATCTCTAGAGCGCACACCGTCAACTAAATAGGTTTGGTTGCTTGAGGTCTACACATGCAACTAAACCTGTCTATGTCCGTGTAGACAAATCTTATCTTCAGTCTATCGCTCCAGTCTTCGATTTCCAGTATGTCAGAAAGCAAGGCGGATATTCCATCTATTGGCGCCTTCCGTGGTCCAGCGCCTATCGTAAAGATGGATGGTACGAACTATGAACTGTGGGCGATGCAGTTCATGAGTATGATGAAGTCAACTGGTAAGAAGCACATTCTTACCGAAGAAGAGCCTGCTGAGAAGACTGGAGCCAATGCCTCATGGGAGGCCGATGACGCATACGCCAAAGTCTGGTTATCTGGAACTTTGTCGATCGAGATTGCCAATGATATTCTACATCAACCCACGGCCAAAGACATGTGGGATATTCTGACGGCCATATACTCTCAAGCGAAGAATGAGATAAAGATTCTGTAACTCCAGCATGATATATTCACTATAAAGCAGAATGGTCGCCCTCTACATTCACTCTACACATCCCTACGAGGGAT
This sequence comes from Ottelia alismoides, assembly GCA_037367405.1. Lineage (NCBI taxonomy): Eukaryota > Viridiplantae > Streptophyta > Magnoliopsida > Alismatales > Hydrocharitaceae > Ottelia > Ottelia alismoides. The sequence goes on along the minus strand of JAZKJV010010495.1, from coordinate 459,236 downwards.
GTTCGAGAAGCTATACAGCTTCATGCCCCTGACAGCCACGCCAGAGCAACAGAAGACCTACCGGAATGCGATTATGGTGGGCGTTTTCCTTGCTGCACTTGATCCCGGGTATGAGATGGCACGATCCCAGATCTTGGCTGATTCTACTATGCCTCCCATGGAGGAAGCCTTTCACAGACTAAACCGCATCACCGTCCCTTCTACGGCCACAAATCAGAATGCTTCAGCCATGATCGCCAACAGGGGCCGTGGATTTCATCATCAGACCCGTGGACGTGGACCTCGTGGCAGAGGAGGCCGTACTCGGCCAACATGTACCTACTGCCATCGCGTCGGACACAATGAAGACACATGCTACTCTAAGCATGGATTTCCTGCATCTGCACGAGTCGCCGAGCAGATAGAGCCTCCATCTGCTGCCTCTTTGGATCAGCGGTTCGATGATCTAGTTACCCGTCTAAGGGGCATTATTCCACCATCTAGCCTACCACCCACTACTGAGAATCAATCTGATGCTGCTGCATCTACCTCTGCGTCTACCAGTGCATCAGGTAGCATACTTGCATTTACCAGTAGTAGATCAGATACTTTACCTTGGATTATGGACTCGGGAGCCACACATCATCTATGTGGAGATCAGAGTTTACTTCCAGGCCGAACAGTGGTCATTGCCAATGGTACACATTCCCCACTTGCTGGTTAGGGGGAGATTAGACTGACATCTTCTATGCAGCTCAAGAATGTGTTACATGCGCTTGATTTTTCAATGAATTTATTATCAATCAGTCAGATTACAAAGGATTTACAATGCCGGGCAATTTTTGATCCATCTTCTCTTGTTTTTCAGGACATCCTTACGGGTAACGTGATTGGTCGTGGCTATGAGCAAGGAGGCCTATATCGCCACAATCAGACTCCCTTTGCTGGAACTTCATCCCTACCCACTGGACCCGTATCTCCTATGTTGTGGCATCTGCGCTTTGGACATCTACCGCTTCAGAAGTTACGTCGTGTGTTACCCCAGGGTCTGCCTCACACATCCATCCAATGTGAGGCTTATCAGTTGGGAAAGCATCACCGGTCTACCTTTCCCAGTCGTCCGAGTCGGAGTAGTACCTCCAAGTTTGAGTTATTTCATATTGATATCTGAGGTCCGAGTCGTGTTCCTGATCATCAGGGATACAGATTTTATATAGTTATTGTGGATGACTTCTCTCGTGTGTCATGGGTATTTTTGTTGAAAAATAAATATGAAGCAGGGAATATTATTATCCATTTTCTTAATGAGATTCGTAATGTTTTCTCCACATCTGTTAAAATTGTGAGAAGTGATAATGCCCTGGAATTGTATACTCATGTCCTAGCCAATTACTACTCATCCCAAGGGATTATCCATCAGACATCTTGTGCGTATACCTCTCAACAAAATGGGATCGCTGAAAGGAAACATCGCCGTGACAATCAGGCAGCCTTGTTCATTGCAAACAATCCAGCATTCCATGAGCGAACCAAGCACATTGAAGTTGATTGTCACTTCATACGTGACATGATCCAGAAGGGATTCATTGCTACATCTCATGTTACTTCAGAAAATCAAACTGCAGATATATTCACCAAGGCATTACCACGAGGCCCATTCCAGAAGTGTGCATCCAAGCTGAGCATGATTGATATCTATGCTCCATCTTGAGGGGGAGTGTAAACATATATTAGTTTTCTTTGTATTTCCCTGTTATTTTTCTTTTCCGGCGTATGTTTTATGTAATTTACCCATAGGCTACTCTCCTATATAAGAGAGCCTAGGGCTGATGGAATAAACAACTCTTCTATTTTTCCCAACACTCACAAGACTCGTTAGTGAATTAATAAGCACACGATTTCAGCCTTTCGCTTTTGATCTTTTATCATCATATATTGCATGAAAGTCACTCCATGTTTTATAGAATGGTAACTTTATTGGTTCCCACTTCTACATGTATGCAAAATAAATAACATAGCTCATGCATTTTTAAGATGTCGAATATACATTTTACAACTCCGAACTTAATTGTTATGAATCCGTTATCATCATATATTACATGAAAGTCACTCCATGTTTTACAGAATGGTAACTTTATTGGTTCCCACTTCTACATGTATGCAAAATAAGTAACATAGTTCATGCATTTTTAAGATGTCGAATATACATTTTACAACTCCGCACTTAATTGTTATGAATCTGTTATTACATTGTACTAATTTATATTCATTTATTAAGCATTTATTTATTCCGAATTTTCTAATCCAATGGTAAAAAATATCAAGGAGCCTAGCAAAATAATAAACAATCTTAAACATTTACTCTCAATGAGGTTAAAAATACCTAGTTATACTCTTAAAAATACCTAGTTGAACTCACGTGACAAAAAAGCAAATTCTTATCCTATAATTACACTCAATGTTCAACCCACTACAGTGGACTAGCAGTTGGGTAGAGGACCTTCCATCCAAAACAAGAATTCTAATCTTTACCTAGAATAAGAAAAAAACTAACATTTCACCCACATGCATGGGCACTCCTGGATAATACAACTGAAAAATGCAACTATATAAAGAGTAAACATTTGCAAAGAAGAATCTAAAAAGGCCCGAACTTCAATGATCACATAAATACCTGATACAATCCTTCCATTGGTGCATGAATGGCTCCCTTTAATAAAGCAACCAATAACCAAAACGCATCCTCTTCACTCATATAAAGAAGTAACAAACCAGCTAAATATCCCATTCCCTGCATGTTTGCCGAATTTATCAATGTCCCAACTCCATTAATTAGCAAAAAAGAACTTAGAAGATGGGGAAAAAACAAATCAATACATACAACTAAATGCAAATTAAAGGGACCAAGTATTTTCAGACCTGAACATACCCAACATTTCTGTCAAACACGGAGTATGCTTTCAGAACATTGTACAAAGACCTTTGACCTTGACCATGCCTTTGTTGAAAGAACACATGAGATGGGAATGTTCGAGATATGTCTTTAATAATGTCCAATTCAGCTGATGATGTTTCATATATCAGCAGTTGCTGCAGGGAACAGGTTAAACAGTGCAGCATATTCAGAGTAATCAAGATCTTGCCAGCGATAAATATAATATAATGGTCAAATGGAACAAAAGTATCGAGTAAAACTTCAAGGAACAGGTATCCACAAACTTGAAATGCAATATCAACACAATTAAATGAATTTGCATTCTCAAAAGTCCTGCAGATCAATTGACTTCAGTGCTAAGGAAAAACTGAAATATCAATGTTTTACTCTTTGTGTTTTACAGCCCATGACTACATATCTTTAATTGAACAGAGCTAGCTCTAATGACTCGTTGATCTAAAGCCCAATTATCTGAGGAACATCCCAAAATGGTTAATCAAGCAGTAAGTGTCGACTCCTAAAAAATTCCCATACCATCATTTCCGAAGATTGAAGCCTGGGGTTATATGAACCCATAAGAATTAGTTCACAAATGAGAATGGTGTAAAACCTGCATACTCCTTTTTATTGAGGAAATAGTTATTTGTGGGGTTTAAACCATGGTCCTTTGGGTGCAAGGCACGTTACGCAACCACCAAACCATATTCTTTCCGGCTTTTTTCTTGGATATTGCACTACAAATATTCTCATTTGTAGAAATATATTGTTCAAGAATGAATTCTATGTATATAGACATAAAGAAGCATGTTTTTAGAAACTAAAGTATTTCTAATGGCTACTACCATGTTACCATACCTCAAAAACACCAGGATTCATTAGCAAGAGGTCTCGACTTCCAGAAATAAACTGCCAAACTACACCTCTCAGAGAATCTGGAATTCCTTTCCTTATACGCCTTTTGACAACATGAGGTTTCCTTCGAACATACTCCTTCCAATCACTGCCACCAGTACCTATCATTTTCCTCCATTTTTTTATTCTTCTTTCCTCCCTGCAGAAAATGCAGTTTATAGTAATGATACAGGGAACACAGAACACTAGGACGGTTGCACCAATAATATCATATTTTGGTTAAGCGAATAATCATGGTTGGGGAGAAACAACTTCTGGGCCCTTTCAAGAACAGACATCATAAACAAAAATTTGGTCCATGAAAAAGTGGAAGGAATCGTGAACTATAGAAAGGACTCTAGTCATGTTGGAAGAAAAATAAGAGATGGATTTAATTCGAAGAACCCTATGCTCTCTTGAGGTAAATTACATAAGGCGGAAAAACAGAAATACAAATAAGCAAATGATACTTACAGATATAGAAATACACAAGTATCTCTACACTCCCTCTCAAGATTACCGGGACAACGTTCTTATCCATTGTTCGCGTCTTCTGGATGACTGGTGTGCGGTGTAGGCCGCAGTTTATGTTTTTGGGGGGTGGTGGTGTATTGTTCTTTATTCGATTTTTCTGACGAGTGTACTACTGTTTTTTATTTTCCTTCTTCCCCTTCTCTGTAATATTCTTTTCTTACTTTTTTAATATATTGGGGCGAACACCGTTGAGTGTCTCCCCCTTTTTGGAGCCTCAAAAAAAAAGATATCAATCATGCTCAGCTTGGACGAACACTTCTGGAATGGTCCTCTGAGTAATGGCTTGATAAGGATATCCGTTGTTTGCTCCCCAGAACTAACATGAGAAGTAGAATCAAACCCTTCTGAATCTTTTTTTTTGAATAAGAAAGACGGGGGTGCCCTCCCAAGTCGGGAGTCACCACACCAACACATTCATTGATCAGCGAAAATTTACATCAGTTGGATAACCAGAAATTGTACAGGGCATTACATTTAGCTAGTGCATTTTCAAAATAAAACCGTTGGTCCTTGAATATTGTATCATTCCTGGCAAGCCAAATAGCCCAGAGCGCGGCAAAAGGCTTGCAGACATCGCCGGATGACCCAATACCAACCGCCCGAATAGATCTCCAAAACTGCTCCGCATTGGATGCCCGAACCCACGAGAGCCCCAACGAGCCCCACAGGCCACACCCAAGCCGACGTCCTGCATCCAAAAAAGATGTGGTTCGCATCCTCCATGCCATCCTCTCATCTATCACACCTCGTATCCATCGCACCCAGCAACCTTCCATTTCTCACTTTGTCACAGATCCGGTCCCTTCTTAGGCACCAAAGGAAGACCTTAACCCGAGTAGGGATCTTAGCCGCCCAAATCACCTTCAAGTCAGTACAAAGTGCCTCGCCACGCTCCACCATCCCAGCAGTTAGCTTCCTGTACGCATTCTTCACCGAGAACTTACCGTCCACTCAAGCAAAATGATCGGGGTCCCCGGACATCTCGTCGACAGGGGGAATCTCCGACAGCAACCGCAGAGAATCCTCCATCCTCTGATCCAAAAGAACCGCAGCGAACCTAGGCGCCCACGACCCGGAGTCAGCCACCTCCGCCACCCGCGCCCCCCTGTCAATGGCAAATGCCATCAACCTAGGAAAGCGAGAGGCCAACGCCCCCTCCCCGGTCCAGTCATCCTGCCAGAAACGGAAACGAAGGCCATTACCCAACTTCGGTCGAAAAAAAGACCTGAGCCCTGAAATCACCGCACGAATCCCACTCCACAAAGAGGACTCGTGACGCTTCCTCTCAGCCACCAACTCCCCCGCAACACCATAAATCTCCCTCAGCAAACGCAGCACCGGCGCGTCGGATGGACCCCAAATGCGTACCACCCACTTGGCCAACAAGGCCCTGTTCATTGTATCCACATCTCTTATACCAAGGCCCCCTTCCGAAACAGGCACGACGATATCCTTCCAGGCCACCAGGTGCAAGCCCTTCGTTTCCTGCCTTCCATCTGATCAGAAGAAGGATTTCATCAAAGATTCCACCTTCCTTCTAACACCAACCGGCATTCTCCTCGTCAAGAAGAAGAAGATCGGAATGGCGGAGAGAACATGCTTCAACAAGGTAAGCTTCCAACCCTTGGACAAAATAGTAGCTTTCCACCCTTCTAACCGCTCCTCCATTCTCCGCAGAACACAGTCCCAGTCGGACTTCCGCAGCCTGCCCTCTATCAGTGGTAACCCCAGATATGTTATCGGCAATCTCTCCAAGGGGCATCCAGCCCACGCCGCCAACATGTTGCTTTCCTCGCCAGCCATCCCCATAGGAACTAGGACCGACTTTTTTCTGTTAATCTGCAAGCCAGAGAAGCAGCCAAACACATCCACCAAAATAGCCGCATTGTGATTCTGCTCCTCCGTCCCCCCCAGGAAGACCAGTGTGTCATCCGCATATTGCAAAACTGGGACGGAGATGTCCCCCTTCTTGAAGCCCTCACACCAACTCTCCTCCACAAGCCCGTTGAAACAAAGACCGCAAGGCAATCCGCAACTAACACAAATAGCAGTGGGGCAAGGGGACAACCCTGTCGCACCCCTCTCTGTGGTTGGAACCAACCACCCTCCGGTCTCCCATTGACCAACACTGAGCAGGAACCTATGGTCACACATCTCTTAACCCAGGCAATCCATTCCTCCGGAAATCCCCTCTTCTGCAATGCAGACCACATGAATCTCCAGCTGATACAGTCGTAGACCTTGGCATAATCAATCTTCCAAACAGCCCCCTTCTTTGCAGTTTTCTTCCATTCACGACAAATCTCCGAGGCGGTCACAATGCCATCCGCCATACACCTGGGTATAATGACAATCTACCTCGATATGTTTTGTTCTCTCATGGAACGCAGGGTTGTTTGCAATAAATAGAGTAGCCTGGTTATCACAATGTAACTCTATGGGTAGAGGAACCTCTATATGCAAGTCAACTAATACTGCTCGAACCCACATCATTTCTGTACTTGCTTGCATCATAGCCCTGTATTCGGATTCAACACTTGATCTCGCTACAACTGTTTGTTTCTTGCTTTTCCAAGAAACAAGAGAACTGCCAACAAACACTGCAAAGCCCGAAGTCGATTTTCTATCCTTAGGACAACCTGCATAGTCTGCGTCAGCGTATGCGAATACTGAGAGAGTTTCTCCTTTCTTGAAGAGTAATCCCGCACCTGGAGACGACTTTAGATATCTCAATATCATGTATGCAGCATCCATATGTACTTGTCGAGGTTGCTCCATGAACTGACTCACTCGGGTCACTGCAAATGCGATATCCAGTCTGGTGATTGTAACATAAAGAAGTTTTCCCACCATCTCTCTGTATCTTCTCTTGTTGACTTCATCTGTATCATCATCAAATAGCGTCATGCTAGAATCCATAGGAGTAGTAGAAGGTCGACACTCGATCACGCCTGTCTCTGCAAGCATGTCTGTAACATACTTTCTGTGGGTCATCACAAGACCCTGTGCATTTCTAGCAAATTCCAACCCTAAGAAATACCTTAGGGTACCCAGGTCCTTAGTCACAAATTGACTGCCCAGAAAATCTTTTGCCATCTTGATTCCCTGCTCATCATCTCCTGTAATAACTATATCATCAACATAAACCATGATAGCAACTGTACCTCTGGATGTTCTCTGCACAAATAAGGAGTGATCTGCATTTGACCTCTTGAACCCCTGTCGTTCAATCAGATCTGAAAGCTTTTGGAACCATGCCCTAGGGCTCTGTTTAAGGCCATATATTGCCTTATGGAGCCTACAAACCTGTTGACACTCCCCCTCAGCAGCAAACCCCGGAGGTTGCTGCATATAAACCTCCTCCTGTAGATCTCCATACAAAAATGCATTTTTAACATCAAATTGGAATAGAGGCCAGTCACGTACCACAGCAACGGAAAGAAGAACACACAAAGTGGAATGTCGAGCAACCGGAGAGAACGTGTCCATGTAATCAATTCCATAGGTCTGCGTAAAGCCACGTGCCACCAACCTTGCTTCGTAACGATAAAGGCTCCTATATGCATGGTGTTTAACAGTAAACACCCATTTGCAACTGACAACAGACGCTCCAGGAGGAGGAGAAACTAGACTCCATGTGCCGCGGGACTGCAAAGCGGTCATTTCCTCTTCCATAGCGAGACGTCATCTGCTATCTCGCAATGCATCCTAGTAAGTCCGTGGAATTTCCACGGCAGAGAGAGCAACTGCAAATTTTTGGAAGTCCCTTGTAAGTCGATGAAAGGAAACCTGAGAAGCAATCGAGTAGGTTGCACAAGTACGCCTCTGCTTCCTAATGGCGATAGGTACGTCCAGGTTATCAGGAACATCATCCTGCATTGATCCCTATATAGAAACATCTACAGAGCCATTGTTAGAAATCATGTTATCAGAACAAAACTGGGGCATGCTAGTTGACTGGCAATGACCATGAGCAGAAGGTGGACGACAAGTATAGAATTTTGGTAATGGTGGAACCACGGTCACAGGTATCTGAGGTGGTGGTGGAGGTGGTGGTGGTGGTGGTGGTGGTGGTGGTGGTATGACTGATACCGGAGATAATTGACTCGTAGGAGGAGGGACATGTAGATCTCAGTATCAGATTCGGAAGTGGTCATTTTGTCACCTATAGGAGAGAAAAACATCACATATTCAAAGAATGTGACATCGGTGCTAACAAAATATTTTCCACGTGCAGGATCAAAGCAACGATATCCCTTCTGAGTTCTGGAGTACCCAACAAACACGCATTTGACAGCCCTGGGTGAGAGCTTATCAAGACCAGGAGCCGACTAGTGGACAAACGTGACAGAGCCAAATACACGGAGCGTAAGAGAGAACAACTCCTTCGTAGGAAAGGGTATAGAGAAAGGAGTCTTCTCACCCAAGACAGACGAGGGCGTGCGTTTGACTAGATAACAAGCTGTGAGAACGGCATCACCCCAAAAAGAATGTGGAGTACGACTCTGAATAAGTAAGGTCCAAGTGATATCCAGTAGATGGTGATGTTTCCGCTCTGCAACACCGTTTTGTTGTGAAGTGTAAGCACATGATGTTTAATGAAGTATACCACGGGAGGAAAAGAACAAGGAAAGAGTACGAGTACAAAACTCCTTAGCATTGTCAGAACGCACAATTTTCACAGTAGAAGAGAAAACATTTTGAACTTCAATGATGAACGTTTGGATCACATTTCCTGCTTTAGATTTATTCTTTAATAAAAAACACCCGAGACAAGCGAGAAAAATCATCTACTGCAACAAGATAAAACCTGTGTCCTTGGTGATCAGGTACACGATTGGGACCCTAAATATCAATAAGGACTAACTCAAAAAGAGAGCTACTGCTCCGACTCTAACGACTCGGGAAAGTAGACCTATGATGCTTTCCCAACTGACACGCCTTGCACTGGAAGGACGGCCTTGGAGAAATATGTGGCAAAACACGACACGTCTTTTGAAGAGGTAGATGACCAAAACGAAGGTGCCAAGTATATGGAGAGGCTGATCCTGTAGAGCGAAGTGATGTGTCGACATAGGGAGTACGGACCAGACGATAGAGACCATTCTGCTCACAGCCACCCCCAATCACTTTGCTCGTGAGTATGTCCTGAAAAACAAGAGACGATGGATCAAAAATGGCTCGACAGTTCAAATTCTTCGTAATTTGACGGGTGGACAGCAAATTCATAGAGAAATCAGGAGCATATAATACATTCTGTAATCGCATGGAGGGCATTAAAGTAATCTCCCCCTATCATGTAATCGGGGAATGTGTCCCATTGGCTATTACCACAGTCCGCCCTGGAGTAACCTCTCTAAATGCAGTAAGCTGCTCTTTATCCCCACATAGGTGATGTGTCGCTCCAGAGTCCATAATCCATTCTGTAAGCATAGAGCCATCACAAGAGGTGAGAGCATAAGAACTACCTGACGTACTGGCTATAGCGGATGTACTGGTAGAAACATAGGCTGCCACATCTGATTGGCCTGCTGGAGCTGTGTCAGGAGGCATGATGTTCCTCAGTCTGGCAACGAGATCATCGAAACGCTGGTCCAAAGAAGAAGGTGTTGGTGACTCAACTTGTGCTGCTACTCAAGCCGACACTGGAAACCCATGCTTAAAGTAGCATGTATCCTCAGAATGACCACGACGGTGACAGTACGTGCAGGGCTGACGGATCCGACCCCCACGGCCACGAGGACCACATCCACAAAAAGTAGATGAGACACCTCTTCCTCTGGAAGCAGCCATCGCTGAAGGTATCTGGGTAGTAGTGGAGCTCGGAACGGTGATTCGACTAAGTCGGCGGAAAGCTTCCTCCATGGGAGGAATAGTGGCGTCAGCAAGGATCTGAGAGCGAGCAGCACCGTACTCTGGATCAAGTGCAGCTAGGAAGACACCCACCATGGTAGCATTCATGTATGTCTTTTATTGCTCGGGAGTAGCCGTCAAAGGCATGAAGCTATGTAGTTTCTCAAACATTCCTCGCAGGGATGTGACAGTGAGTGGAGAGGACGTGTTTGACCGTAAATATATCATGTTGCAACTGTAGTATCTTGGTCTCATTCCGCGCCTGAGAATATGTCGTGGCTAGAATATCCCACATTACCTTTGTCGTGGGCTGATGCACTACGTCGTTGGCGATCTCTATCGTCAACGTCCCAGATAGCCAGACTTTGGCATACACGTCGTCTGCCTCCCATGTGGCGTAAATCCCTGTTTTCTCCGTCGGCTCATAATCGGTAAGGATATGTTTCTTACTGTTGGACTTCATGAGGCTCATGAATTGCATAGCCCAGAGCTCATAGTTTGTCATGTCAATCTTGACAATCGGTGCCAGAACTCTGAATTCTGAAGGCACCTGTGGCGGGTACATCGACTTTGTTTTCTGACATGATGCCGAATGAAGATCACAAGGTATGTAGACTAAGAGAGATTTTGTCTACAATAACATATGGGGATTTGATTGCATATGTAGACCTATGCAATCAAATCCATCACCCGAGTCGCGCGAAGAAGGCGGAGGTCAACAACAGAGACCGACGGCCTAGGCATTCTTCAAAGGGCCTGCGAGATTCAGCGAAAGGCAACCAAGGGCTGGGCGGTGATGCCGGGGGCCTGGGCGAGGCGGCGGGACCCCCTGGCGGCGGTGCTGAGGTTGATGGCGGCGCCCGGCAAGAAGGGGAAGGCCTTGGCGGCGGCAGTAAGGGGTCGGGATGGCCTCGACGGCATGGGCGGAGAGAGAAGGGGGGTGAGGTGGCCTCGGAGGCGCAGGCAGAGAGAGAAGGGGGCTGGCAGGTGGGGATCTAGGGTTAGGGTATAGGAGCTCCGGTCTAGGACCACCGCTCTGGTACCATGTTGGAAGAAAAATAAGAGATGGATTTATTTCTGAGAACCCTAGGCTCTTTTATATAGAGGAGAGACCTACGGGTAAATTACTTAAGGTGGAAAAACAGAAATACAAATAAGCAAACGATACTTATAGAATATAGAAATACACAAGTATCTCTACAAGTCACTGTAACAGGAAACATGCTTCTGAAGGGTTTTTTTTACAAAAAAGAAATTAAAAAGCTTAGCATTTTGCCTAACAAGAATTCTTTCATAGTGCTGAGGAACTTCAACAAAAGGCCACCAGTTAAGAAATATTTACAAATCATATTATTACAGAATCAACAAAAGAAGAGATCGGACAAGACTCTTAAAAGAACGGCCTCACAACCTATCCTATTGTAACTGAATGTTTCAGAACAGACAGTTGGTGAGAAGAAAATGAAGAAGTGATATGGATCCCAAGTATAATTTTCTAAGAACAAGGCCAGTGTAGATCAACCAACTTCAAAATCACAAAATCGTATGGATGATTTTTTGGTTAAATCCATGCCCGCATACATGCCCCTATTGCATGGCTAGGAGAAACTATGGACAAAGCTAGAATCATGGTACATATCTCATGCATATCAAACCAACAAGTGGTGTGCTTGCTCAAAAAAGTGAAACTGAGGTGATGCTTTTATCAATCAACCATCCAAAAGGCCATTAATGATTTTCTCTGCAATTATAAAGGCGTTAGATTTCTCATATATGTTCTTAATTATGGATAAGCTGGTAAAGCACATCCAATTATCCAAGCCGTTGTGCGCAATAGAGAATACTTTTTGCAAATTGAATTGTCTTGGTATACAAGAAAAGAGAATAAGTCCAAAAAACGCTTGACTGTCGGATGGAAGTCCTAAAAGGTAAGAGATTTCAACGTATTTATATAAAGATGAAATATATAGAACATAGCTCAAATGGAAAAGGATGTCAAATGGAAGAAACAAAGAATGCAAGTTGAATGTCAAAGAAAATCGAGATGGGGCATAAATGAAGCGAGAAATATTGCATTCCGAAGAATATAACTTTATATGCTTGGTGTCAATTTTTGAACATGATGTAGAAGTTGATGCAAATGTTAGGAATAACAAGTATGAATCTCTAACAGATTCATCATTAAGAAGGAATCATTACAAGCTCGCCGTTGAAGCTACATACATGGATTGCTTTATAATATTTGATTACTTAGCTATCCGCAGATTAATAGGTTCACATCAGTTGTAAATTAAAATTAAAAGCGTGCAAGCATCTTGCATGACAAACAAAAAATAGATCCCCGTATATGAGGAAATTAATGTATATAAAGTCTTTTCTAAGGAAAAATAAATTCATTATTCCATGATGTAATATATTGAGTCCATACCTTATAGCATGCATTAGTCTGATAATTGAGAGATATAAAGGAGCCAATGTTTTATAGGAAAGTGGGTTATTAGAGGATTGGACTGCAACTTCAATATGGGAAAGATTGCATATGGGATTAGTGAACATCAGAACATGTTATGCATGACAAGAGAATGCCTTTAAAGGGGAAGATAAAAATATAAAAAAAGTAAGACACGGTAGCAAATGCATATATATATATATAAGCAGACCATTGAGACATTAATTTTTTACATGTGGAAGCATTTAATAGAAACAAAGATGCTAAAATAGATGTACCGGCATACAAATATCATGTTACAGTAATAAGATTAACATGATAAAGATTATCCGAAGAAGAAAATAGTGCGACATCGTAGAAGAAAAATGTGACTGGTGTGCTTATCTCAAGGGAAATGCATTTATACATTTTAATTGCAGTAAATGACCCAAATCAGGGAATGGTTAATAAAATACCTTTCTTGTTCGATATTTGTCTTTGATCTCATAAAGGTCTCTGGAGAGTTGGTTTTTTCTTGCTTGGCAAATCCAACGTGGTCAAATGATCTTTGCAGTAGAGCATCCACTGTCCCATCTTCATCACTTTCATTTTTTCTCTCCATTGTACAAGCCCAGGCTTCCAATCAAAGAAGTTGGCTATATTTTTAAAAAGGCAAAATCTGCCATGAATAAAAATGAAATAAATATTAGAACCTTGTCAGCTCAGAAATAAGATCTCTTGTGCAGAAAAATAACAAAGACCATAAAGGGTAATTTTGACAAGGATCGTATTTAAATCAGGTCTATTTTGCGGAAAGCCCACTACCCAACCAAGATGCAATAAACTGATAATTGATATAACCCAAGAACATTATATTAATTCAAATGACACAACATAGATCAAAGCTCTGAAGCGCCTAGCATGAGTGGGGCATTGCTTTTAGATACTTGTGATTAATAAAAATAATAATACACCTCAATAACTTGGGTACTGTAGAAACAGTCTTTTTTATCATTTGTCCCATGTTGATTTTGTTTTGAAATCCAGTATAATGGCTGTTGAGTTTTGTTAATTTGAATGTTGTAATATTAGCTGGAATATTCTTGATCTTGAATGTCATAGTCTCCCCATTATCTTCTTGAGCCGTAGATGACCACAAGCAACCAAAAAATAAAGAGCAGAGGAGAAGAATTCAACTCACATGGAGGCCAAGAGAGACCTCAACAATCGTCACTTCACCAGTCACTGGGAGAGCAGGAGATAAAGGCGGATGTGCACGGAGGATCCGCGCACAGGAGGCAGGGCCCGCGCACGGCGAGCTGGAGATAAAGGCGGGAGGCGCGCCTAGGGCCAGGGCTGGAGGGCAGGAGGTGCGCTCGCCTAGGGATGGGGGTCAGGGCTGGAGGCGCGCACTGCTACCAAGGGGCTGGGGGCTCGCAGGAAGTACGCAGCTCGCTGAACAGGAGGCCGCCCGCCGGGGAGAAGCAGCGGAGGGCGGATGGCTTTCGCCGCGGAGAGAAGGTCCCGAGAGGAAGGCCCGACGTCAGAGACACGATGACAGCCCAAAAATAGGCTCTGATACATGTAGAATAATAACAAGATCAACTCAACAAGAGAAGACAAAGATTTACCGGAGAAAAATCACGGGGCACATAAACCCTAATTTCGACATGAGATTAGAGCTCTCTTCACTAACTTAATCAGAAAGAGGGAGGGATGAGTGCATAAATAAGAGCTCGGGATAAATGCAGATCCATTTATCCGTCCAATTATAATACAAAACTCAACAATGCCGTTTTGAGATATGCATGTCACAGAAGAAATGAATCCCCAATGCATAGGACGTGTTTGGCAATAACACAATCGCAATTCAATCATCCATGGAGTGGAAAGAATGAATGGAAACGATTCACTTCCACATTCCATTGTTTGTTTCACTGAATTAGTGGAATCGTAAAAAAGGGATTGATTCCTTTCGAGCATTTGGCATGGAGATGAAATGAGCGTATTTCCGTTGCCGATCTGAATGTTTCGTAGTTTTACGAAAAAGCGAATACTTATATTAAAAATGAGGAAAAATGATTAGAGGGATTTCTAACAGATGTAGCAATATTCCAACTACTCACTAGTCAGTCCATAGCTCCACACATAAGATGAACACAAAATATCCTTGAAACCTTAACTTTTCTGTAATGTCCTAAGTCATGACGAACCTAACAAATATTGTCTATGCTTCATTTTCAGTACCCAAATTTTTAAATGACATACAGTGGGAGTCGATCGATTCATTTAGATCAAATTCATCATGCCATAAAAGGTCTTATGTGAATCGTGGCACGAATACATAGAGCTACAGGTGAAATTATATTGTAATTGATGATTTGATGGATACAAAACACTTCAATCTCATATCCTAAAGCCAACCCAACTGACCATTCCAAGGACCCTATCCTCGTGCTAACATTCTCGAAAGTAAGTCCCCCCATGGATAAACTTACTCACAACTGAACCTTCATCTCTTTGTGATGTTTACTGAAACAAATAGTTGATCTTGAACTGGAGATTGCAAATGTCCCGCCAGTTAAGAACCTCCATCTTTCACTTCCCTGAGAACATGCGTGCATGGAATAATAGATGTTGGAGTATTTAATTATGCGCCACTTATGTGGGATATGGGTAAATGGATCCCTCCAAGATACATTTACCACATCCAAATCTTTAGTCCCACATCTACCAGTTGGGAGATGTGGAGACTCGGTGGAGGCTATATATAGACCTTCACACCTATTTGGATTCAGATGAGAGAAAAGTTCGATAGATTATAAGCCCTTTGAGGCATTCTCTCGTGGTTTCATCCCGATCTTTAGGGAGTAGAGTTCCACGTAAAATCCCGATGTTCTAATGTTTATTTATTTTCTCTGATTACTGCTTCTGCATTCCTATTTTTTAATATGGTAACAAAGTCATACTATTTTTAACATGGTATCAGAGCGGGTTCGATTCTCAAGATTTTTGTGTTATTTGTTTGAGATTCGATTTGTTTTTTTCCTTGAAGATTATTCATGTTCACATATTGGTCAAAGATCTGTTCGAGAAATTCTAGGGTTTCCCACGAAACCCTAATCAAGATCTCAAGGCTGCAGATGGCCGCAGAAGGCGCGCGACATCCTCCAAGCATACCGTCACAAGGCAGTGTTGCAGCGCCTCCATTCTCCTCGCCGCTCCGCGTAAGGCGGCATCTCTTGCGGGCAGCAACTTCAACCGTGAGCCCTAATCCAGGTCTCCACCTCCATCTATGTTCACGCAGGGGGCTACATCTTCTCCGAGCAAAGGAGGAGTCTCTCCTCCTCCGCGCATGGCGACAATAGCCCCTGCAGCCCGCCCTACGCAACTTGAAGCCCTGCTCCAGCTGAGGTCCTCGTGGGCGACGGTGCATCCCAGGTCCAAGAGACGGTGTCGACCTCCTCTCTACCTTGCCAGCGCGCAAACTCCGATCGTTGCATCCTATTGCCCTTCCTCGGTCTCCAGTCGTCTCTCCAAGCTCGTGGCGGCACCCCATATGTGTGGCTCCAGCACCACGTCCAGGCGGCATGATGCAGGCAGCGTGCCTACATCTCCAGGCACCGTAGAAGATGGCAGCATCTTCCTTGTGCCGCGGCAACTCCATGCGCGCCAGGCGATCACCCTCTCCTTCGGCGCTCCCCTTCTCCAGACAGCGGCCTCCCACAAGAACAGGGACCCCATCGGGGGTGGCGCACAAGAGCAAAGAGCCCCTGCGGGTGCAACGGCGGCGTTCGTGTGTGGATAAGAAGAGGGTTCCCATGACGAGGGGTGATTGCAATTTATTGAAAAAATACATTTTTTTCAGGGCCCAAGTGGACTGCTTTGAGAAGAAGAAAAAAAAGAGTCCAGCAAAAAAGGGGGCTGTTGGGCCGAATTTTGCAAAAAAATGATTTGAGAAGCCAAAAAATGTGAAACAACTTAAAAAATGCTAAAAGTGAGAAGAAAAGCCGGAAAAAATGAAATATGATTATCGGCTTATTAATATCATGTTTTTCTTGTTATTTTGTCTTCTCCCAACTTAGTCGATGACATATATTCCGATTAGTATGGGAGAAAGGGGAAATATTGTGTAGAGTCACATGTATGTTCCACATTCAGATGTCAGACTCTCCAGACCAGCCAAATTTTCCAAACTCTACAGTTCATATATCCAGAC
This sequence comes from Ottelia alismoides, assembly GCA_037367405.1. Lineage (NCBI taxonomy): Eukaryota > Viridiplantae > Streptophyta > Magnoliopsida > Alismatales > Hydrocharitaceae > Ottelia > Ottelia alismoides. Next base: position 442,397 of record JAZKJV010010495.1, on the reverse strand, counting down.
TCGACATTCATATTCCGAGTCCTCAATTTCAGACACGCACATGTATGCAGCCTTTTTTTAGATGTGCATATGTTTAGCATCATTTTTTGTGGTCCCCATCATTCATGTTTTCGACTAGAATTTTCATGTGTTCCACAGGGACTCAAGAGTAGAGATCCCATCTCCTATGCATGCTGGTTATGGTTTCATAGGGACTCCAGAGTAGAGTATCATTCTCTATGTCAAATGGGAGAGACCCAGTTCTCCAACCATGAGACTTTCAGACTCCATTCTCCAGCGAATCACGAACTCTAGTATGAGATCCTTCCGAGGTTCCTATGAGAGAGAATCCACTTTGAGGCCCCTATGAGAGAGACCCGTCTTCAGAGGTCTACATATGGATAACTAGCGATGCTCTTTTCGGCCCTTTTTAGGGATTGAGCAGTTGTCCACATGTTGTGGTAGGCTAGAGTACTCCGACGAGAAGACTCATTTTCAGTTGCAGTGACTCTGACAGATGCAGTACAGAGCACATGCTCTCCGCTGAGGAGATTCAATTTGACTCACACTCCAACCCGTTCGTCCTCCTCACATGCACGACATGAGAAGCAATGTCCTCGACATCAGCCGACAGTTGTGTGCGTTGAGTTGATATTGTATGTAGTGTCTTGTAGCATGAGTTGAGATTTTCTTTCTATTGTCTAAGCTGAGCATTGCATGCTCCAGCTTAAGGGAGAGTGTTGGAGTATTTAGTTATGTGTCACTTATGTTGTAGATGGGTAAATAGATCCCTTCATGGTCTATTTACTGCATCCAAGTCTTTAGTCCCACATCTACCAGTTGGGAGATGTGGAGACTCAGTGGGGGCTATACATAGACCCCCACACCCATTGTATTCAGGTGAGATAATGTTCAATAGACTATCAGCCCTTTGAGGCATTCTTTTCGTGGTTTCATCTCTCTACTTATGGAGTAAGGTTCCACGTAAAATCCCAGTGTTTCAATGTTTATTTATTTTCTTTGATTATTGCTTCCACATTCTTGTTTTCTAATATGATATCAGAGTCGTCCTATTATATAACAAGAGAGAATGACAAGGAGAAAGAACATGTTAAGAGAGAGTGTTGGATCAATTAACAATGAAAAGATACCCCATAATGAAAAAAGGAGTCCAAGGGACTACCTGGATGGTAATCCCCCATTTATAGGGATTGCCAATCCCTTGTAATAAACAAACCGACTCACTTTTATTGTACCAAATAGAGGACATGAATTAGACTGGTGTTCCCAACCAAAGATTCCTATGTTACCATGAATTTAAGTTACATAGAAAAGAGATACGGCTAACGGGTTTCTGACACGTTCAATCAGGATCGCCCTCGACCCATGTTATCAGGCTAATGGATCGACTTGACTCATTCCAACAAGTATCTGGTTCTAATGGGTGCTTGGATTATTTGAATGGGTAAAGGGCACATGTTGATATCCGTGGATCAGTACAACAAACATCCAAAATGTGATTTAGAGTTGACTTATTAAAAAACAATTTTTGACATTAGTTGCATCTGAAGGAAAAGTAAGACCGGCAAAAAATCACAATCATAGAATCATAGTAAAACACATACTACATATCAACCATCTAAAAGTTGTCGCTGCAAAAACCTAACAGATTTAACATAGCCCTACCACCCAACAGACTTGCCCATATTTTTATAGGCATGTCCTATAGCTTCCAGATATCATAAAGATGGATTGTAATCTCTTGTTTCCAAATTCCAATAATGCTATCATCCAAAAACCTCTAGCATGTTCTTCTGATAAGGTGATAATTACACCAAGAGAGTAAAAATAATAATCCGTTGTCTTATAAGTGCTTTGATTTACTTGTACATTTGTCTTATTTCCACATTTGTATGGGCTTTAAAATAATACTCACAAAATCTCAATAATTTTTCCATGCAAACTCTTGTGTGTAAACTATTTTAGCTACTGGGAACACATATTGAAGAAAACTTAACTCAATGGATATCAGAGAAAAGAGTACACTCTTACTGTTCAATACCCATCAAAACTGTACAGAGTAGTTTTTACAATGTTTTTTTTGAGAAATATGGGATGGACCTCCACAGTTTTGCAATGATGCAAAGTCTTGCTGAATTCTGAGATTCTTACGTAACCCTAAAAATCCAAAAGCCGAGATCTACCCCCCCCTAACCCCCAATCTAATCAATTGCTACTAACCCCAAATCTGAAGAAAAGAAAACATCAAAGACGGAGATAGGTGTCGATTCCCTCATCCTCGTACATGGCAATGGCAAGCTCGATCTAGTTGCGGGAGCCCTAGCTGTAAAATCGGGGGTATCGGATGTGTTGCGGCAAGAGCTTGAGGGTGGATATGGAGGCGGAGGTAGGAAGAGGCGTATATATGGGATGGTGGGAGGTTGGTTGTTGGTTCGATATCAGATATGTATGGAAAGTATCCATAAAAAGAAATTTCATTCGAAATTTCATCCAAATTGAACAATATTTGTGAAGGAAGACAATCATATTGGTGTTTCTTTACAAATTTTGGTCTCGTACCAAAATGGAAATTCGATGAAATTTCACTGATATTTCACGAAATCTAAAACCAATCTTGGGGGATGAATTTCTCCTATCGAGTGGATAAGCTGCTTATAGTTACCTAATCTGATCATTTTTATCGAGTACCTATGAGATCGAAATAGTCGGATTGGATTTGACCCAATTTGAATCGAATATTTTGAGCACTCGTAGTTAAGATAAAAAATGAAGACAGATACATTGACATGACAATGCAAAGAAGTCAACTTAAATTCTGTGCTCAAATGTCCGAGCAGTCATGTAATACAATGGATAATACTCATAGTCAAATGTAAATTGAATACAAGCACAAAAAGATAAAATAAAGAAAAATTATTCAACAATGCAGATTAGCGAGAATGATTAAAGAACTTGGATAAGGCAAGAAAATTTATATAAAGGAGCATGTATATGGCCACACAAAATAGAATATTTTGGTAACTTGTAGAAATTTGCGAAAGATTTCTCACTAATAGTAAGTTCCAATAAATCACCAACAGTTTGAATATGACATCAAAATATGTAGTAAGTAGTTAACTACGTGAAATAAGATCTTACTCTTTGGGCAATAAAGGAAATGGGGTAATGGACATGAACCCTAGGAGATCAATCACATATATATAAAGAAAAAATAGATGTGACAATTGGTTGGAGGCTGACCACCACGATATTGGTGGTGACGTCGAAGGTGCATCACTGGGGCTCTAATAGCTACAGTGTAATGTCCCCGGCTTAGGCCCCCGATCCATTATCGAGGAAAGTTGGTCTTGACAACTTATTGGGTTCGGGTTCAAATGGATTCGTTGACAACCATTCAAAATGCTTAAGCTCAAGTTGTCAAGTAGTAATCCCCGCCACTCATAACATACTCTCAAATTTGTGAATTTTAGATGTGGGACTATGTTTGGGTGTATGGATGTTAGATATGGCGTCACTTGATTAGTCAATGATGAAGACTATCGTATGAAGGAGTGATTGAACGTGGATGTCTGTTTCAGTTGTGGCAGGTAATGAGTTTTATTGCAGTGGCAAATGGAAGAATAGGTAAGGGAAGTGAATTAAAAGAGGTATGGTGTAGGAAGGGATAGAAAGAGAGTTGGTATGGAGGAAAAAATATGAAAACGGAGGAAGTTTTATCTATGGTGAATGGGAAAAGATAGTAAAAAGAAGATGGAGGATGGGAAATGATGAGAAGGAGAGTTGACGATAAAATGGGTACAGGGATTTCTAGGATAAGGATAGCTAGGAGAACATGTGGAGAGGATCCAATAGAGGGAAAGAAAGGAGATGGTGGGGTTTTTTATAGACAATGTGTGAAGTTAAGCAAGTTGACCATAAAGAAAACAATGATCAAACTCTCCATCCAGATTCCCACACAAAATACAAGAAAAGGGACCAGTTATTTAAGGGTTTCTCTAAATGTAAAGAGGTAATTACTCTAGGGTTTTAGAAACTTTTTGTAAAGATAATGTTTTTCGGTTATTGCAATGTTAAAAAAATTTTAAAATAATATAAATACAATGTACATACATGTATTAAGAATGTGGTGTGCTCTTATTGAAACCTATTGGTCACACATGTATCAATGGGGCCAAGATCGATATTATAAAATAATGTGTATGCATCTCTTCTTATCTCAATAAATTATATCACTGACTACTGACATCTATATATCACCCTTTTACTTCTGGAAAATGAAAGAAAATTCCTACTTTCAATGTTACAACCTGGATCCCAATTTAATATATAGTCCAACTCCTCAGTATATTATTACAACAACAACAAAGCCTTCTCCCACATTAAGTATGGTAGGACTCCCTTGACCCACACAACATCTCAAATCTCGCATCTTTTAACCAGTGTATTAGCAGACCTCCTTTGCAAATGGTCAAAATGCCTTAAGTGATGCTTTCTCGTCTTATACTCAGTAGGAGTTACATGAACTTTCATTTTAATCGCATCATTCCGATTCTGATCTTTTCATGTGTGACCATACAATTTTCATAGCATTTTCGTTTCTATTATTGTCATTCTATGAACACATATATGGTTCACATGCCGACATTCATATCCGTAAAACAAAGGATTTTTCTTACCACATAAACAATGGAGATTCCTATCCACGTCAACCAACATGCATTTATAATAAGATCCCATTGATTTCCCATCATGTTGCAAATAGATCCCAAGTACCTAAAATACTATTCTTATGAATGTTATCTACTACAATCTTTACATTGAGTCCTTCATCGGTGCTTTCATCAAACACGCACTCCATACTTTCACTCTTAGCCATAATTTATACGAAATCTTTTAGTCTCTAAGGCATGCCTCCAATCCTCAAGCTTCTCATTTACTACATCTCTAGTCTCATCAACCAACACAGTATCATCAATAAACAACATATGCTGAGGATATTTGACTCGTTAATAATAGAAGTACAAAGGAAAGGCATCAAGGCTGAACATTGATGCAGACCGATGCTGAAGTCAAAATGGTCGGTCTTCCTAGACTAGATCCTTGAACAAGATGAAGCCCATCGTACATATCTTTTTATAAGATTAATGTGCAAGTTGTGCAATTGTCTTTTCTCCCAAAACTCTTCATAAGATCTCTCAAGGGACTGAAGTATAAGACTTCTCCAAATCAACAAAAATCTTATGGAGGTTCTTCCTTTTAGCTCTATAAATCTCCATCGTTCTCCTCATCGCGTGGATACCTTCAACAGTTGAGCGATCTAGCATGAATCCAAATTGATTTTTCTTGTTACTTTGAAAACTTGTCTCAGTTTTCTTTTGATCAAATGTTCCCAAATGTATATAATACAAACTTTTTTTAGAACAGAATAATTAGTCGGAGCTTCATTAATTTAAATATTCTCTTAATTACTCGCACCAATAATATGTAGTTTATAAAGGGTATATACACCACTATGCCATAAGAAAGAGCAGTTCATTCATTCTCAGTTCATCGCTCAAGACATCAACTCATGTACTAGCTTGCCTTCGTTATGATACAACCATATCACAATAGTTAGTTATTTGACGAATCCACATTTCATCATCTTTATTCTATCATTTTGGCCTCAAAAACCCTCATAAATGCATGTAAATACCCTTAATTATAGCATCTTAGCATTCATACATGTGCATGTAAATAGTGTGTAAATTACTGTAATTAAAGCCAAAATTATAGAATAAATAAAATAAAAGAAAAAGAATAAAATATTGTAAATATTTTAAACCCAAAACCCCGAGACCTAGGCATCTTGATGAATAGGTCGACAAGGAATAAAGTAGGGGGAGATAAGGGCCAAAATACAGTCCAAATACATGTACTTTTTAATTCATTCTTTATTCATTTTGGGACCTATTTTTGGTTCCACTTTTTATACCTCAAATAAAAAAACTTTGTACATGAAAGTTGTAGATAATTAAATAAATAAAAATACAAAATTTATTTTACTGAAAAATAATACACAAATCAAAAGTTATGGTCGGAATAAAAATCCAGAATCCCAACTTCCCAGACCCGTATCTCACAACTGAAAACTCCAAATGCATCAAACTCACCTTTAATTGTATATAGAATAAAACAAGCTATTTAATGACGGTGGTTTCGCATTTTGCGGAGCTACGGTTTGAAAGTTGAGTTTTGGACCCACATTGTACAATTATACAGATTAAAATATCCACTTTATTATTTATTCATTATTTTTTATATTTTTATAATTATGTAAATATTACTTATAATAATTATGTACATTAAAATCAGAATAAAAATCTAAATCAAATACAAAATAAAAATATATGTATATATTATACATAGGTAAACTACCTATACTTATACTTGTACATTATATACTTTTATTTTATTAAGCATATAAAATAATTCAGAAAAATAAAACAAAAATATAATTAAGTATGTAAAAGTATTTTATAATTTTATAAAATAACAAATAAGATTAAAGAAATTAAAAATATCAAAATAAAAATAAAAGAATAATATATATAGGTATTATACCTATAAGGGGTGTAAAAGTAAACTTATAAAAAGATACCTCATAAAATTTATTAAAAATCATAATAAAATACTAAATAAAATAACAAATATTTTTTATTTAATAATCATAATTTAATTCGGCCTTTTTCTATTTTTAAATGAATTAATAAAAGTCTTAATCAAGGTTTTTCCTGGTTGGTCCACGTGGACCAACCAGGTTTCAGCCCCAGTTGACCTCGGTCAACTAGTCGTTCTTAGCCCTGTAGCCCTTGTCGACACTAGGTTTGACCCCTTTTTCTCCATTTTTTTCCGATGCCTAGTCTTGCATCATCTCGTGATAGACTCTTCTTGGCTTTTGATCCTCGATCAATGGGCATGGCCGCCCTGATGAAACCTTGGTCAAAGGACCACTGTACCCACTGCTTAGCCTCGTTCTTTCTCCACTGACAGTCAACCCCATATAACCCGGCTCAGATTCCCTATTGAATTTTGAATCGCACTCCACACAGATCTTCCCTCCTTGGTCGTGCTCGAGATACCTGGAGGTGACAGCTCCAAGTTCCTTGCTTCACGGTGGCGGAACGTCAACTGATCTGGGTGTGTTCCACACCTCCGGCGAGCTTTCCCGTAGAGGTTCATTCCCTCTGGCTCCGGCCATTGAGGCTGTTCATCCATTTCATTTTCACCTTAGTTACATTCCTGACAGTCCTAGGTCCATCTAGATCCTCGTTTCTCGTCCAATCATCCATAGAATCACATCTTCGAATACCTCACTGGAGCGCAACTCTGGCCGAGGATCCACATCACCATACCGTGTCTTTGAGAGCCAGCCAAAGGTCGAGGCACTTTGCCCTCGACCTTCTTAACATTTTTGGCATGTCCAGGAGCTGCAACGCATACCGGGGGACGATTTTGAAGACCGGCCGAGGTACCTGGAGCCCAGTTGCTCCGCCAACCTCGTGCCGCCGCTCCGAGCTTTGCAGGAGACTTTTGTCGCCCTCCTCACCTTGAGGATGACCAGAGGAATCCAGCTGACCATTTTGGAGCACTAGAGATAGCCGGAAAAGGAGGATCGAGCCGGAGGAACCTCGTTGTGGAGGTGTTCTTCCCCGTTCATCCGGTTGCCTCCGCAACCATCGGATCAAGCTCGTTCTTTGTGAAGCACAACCATCGTCGGATGGAGTAGCCCCAGCACCATTCGATCATCGTCCAGATTCTAATCAGGGCCGCACATCCGCGAAGCGGTATCGTGAAAGGAGGTGGCACCACGTGTCCAAGTGAAGACCCCCCTGCCGTCAAATCTCCTGAGCGAGGGATTTTTGCAAGTATACCCTCGTGACTTTTGTAATTTTCTTTTAGTCCTGAAACTTTTCTTGGTAGTTTAAATTTTCTGTAAAATTTACAAAAAGGACCTCGTATTTTAAGTATTTACACATAGGTCCTCTGCCACGTCACCTCACGTGACCTGTTCACGTGAGGTGTGGGCATTTTGCATCGAGGCCCTCGGCCCTTCGGTTATTTCGTTTTAATACCAGATTTTGTAGTTTAAATGTTAAACTTTTGTAATATTGCGTCTCTGCCCTTGCCAGGTCACGTGTTTCTACACGTGGGCTTGGAAATTTTATAGTTCAAATCCTTGCGGTTTTCAGTATTCATATTTAATCCAAGAACTTTGATAATTAGTGTATTATTTTGTGGAAATTTGCTTGTATGCCCCTGGACTTTTGTGTATTTGCATATATACCCCTGCTAGGCTGTGACATTTTTGTGTGCTTGTTCTATTTAATTAAGGCATTATTCTAATTCGAAAAATTCTCAAAAATTCAAGTTAAGCTCCTCTGTGCTTGTTCCTTAACGCCATATTTTTAGTTTTTGATTTTAACGCATTTTATCATTTATTAAAAATAAAAACTTGCCATTTCAGTACTGTCTAGTTTAGAAAATACCAAAAAATAGTAAAATACCTAGAAAAATTCCAAAAAAATTACCTACTGTGTATTTTGACCTATTTTAGTATCAGTCCAAAAATCACTAAAAATATCAAAAGAAAAACCTTAAAAATTCAAAAATACTTAAAAACTTCAAAAAAATCCAAAAAATTATAGAAACTCAGAAAAATGGAAACTCAAGTTCTGTAGGTTCTATATTTTATTATCTTTATTTAAAAAATAGTTTGGAAAAATTTTATGGCTGTTTGTTATTTTTAATGCCTATTTTACCCTCAGCCAGTAGCTAATTCCCTGTTTTCCTTTATTTTGCTATTTAAAAATATCAAAAACATTTTGAAAAATATCCAAAAATCACAAAAATAGTAAAAAATCATAAAAATACCAAAAAGATTTTATTCCTAAATTTTTGACTATTTTTGCATATTTTTATAAATATGCTATCTTCTCTTTTATTATATTGCTCGTATATTCCAATATTTCAAAAGAACAAAAAAATATAAAATATAAAATATAAAATCAGAAAATTAAAAATTAATATACAAAATTTAAAAAAATATTAAAAATTAAAAATCCACAAAAATATTTGCATTGCATAGTGTAGACAACACTCACATTCACTCACACACACACTTGTCTGATCTACCTTGTTTACTCCCTGTGTTCGAACTCTCTACGTACTTGCTTGCTATACACCATTTATGTAGAGTTAAAAATAAATTTTAACTTCACATTATTTCTTATTGCTTGATCTATAGTGTGGGTTAATTGTTGATTAAATACGGGATTTGTTGAGGTCAAGACTACGACTGCGGTTTCTCCTTGTGTAAACCGTACGACCCTCGAATTCCGTGTTTATCAAATGGCGCCATTGTCGGGGAGCAACAACGAGTAGTCATATTTTTCCTTGATTGTGTTTGTTGTCTTCATTATTGCTTTCTCTTTTATCTCCCTTATTTTTGATATATACTATTGAGCTTTCTGACCATTCTTTTCTTGTCTTATTGTGAGGGACCACAGAGCGAGGCGGATTGCCTAGGGGATCCGAAGCAACCACGTGAAGCAGAGCTGGCTTTTCTTAAGCCAAGCCGGCAGGAGAGAGCGGGAGGAGAGAGTGAGAAGAGTAGTAGTTAGCTTGCATTTTATTTTGTGAGAGAGTGATTAATTTGTAATAATACAGGGACTTGGACTTTCAGACACTTCGGGCCTAATTTCCGGGTGTTTGTTCACCCGGGGGCTCACCGCGGTTTTCATCGCGTTTTTCGACAGTCATTTTCCGGTTTTGTTTTCATTTTCCATTTCTTTTGTGGATTGAGCCCTTAGACTTTAGGCTTGCTTGATCTATTAGATTAGGTCTAAACACACTAATAACCTTTTCATGCACCTATAGATCGTACTTAGACTTAGTCTAATTAAACAGTTAGTCATTAGTCTTCGATCCGCGCGCCGCGAGTTCATCCCGCCAAGCGCTTCTCCTAAACTCGATGTGTCGAGAGAAGGAGGGGTGAGCCTAGACCGGACATTAGGATTGGAGGTTAGTGGTTAGCTTGTAGTTCTTCACGCTAGCAGTTGCCCATCTTAGGACGATTTCCGCATTGCATACCGGCATGTAGTTACGTTTACAAATTCTGCTTTGCATCCCGCATGGAGAGAGCTGGGATTCGCTGTAAGTCTTCTCACTTTGCATCCATCATTTAGGCACAAAGGTGAGATTTCCACCTTGGTGTCGACTTGCATTGGCTTTTCCGACTCTATTCTCCCTCTGTTTTTGGACAAAGTAGGATCAAATAAAATACAAAAATCGTTAGGCGCTTGTTTGAATTTACTCAAAAGAAGTGATAACACAAAAAAAAATTAAAAAAGGGACTGCTAAGAAAACCTTGACCAAAAAATCGGTAATTGGATTCATTGATTGGGGAGAGTCACACCCTCATTTGTTTTCAGGTTGCATGGGAAGGTCTCCTTCCAAGTGAGTTGAGTGCTTCGTAAGGATTAGAGCCCAAAACCCAACTTGTGGCTGCCTTGTGTATCGCATGGATTTCCGAAGTATTGGCGCTACTATCGTACTAAGACGAGTAGGGCTTGGTCGTCATTGGTGACTCACTATTGTGTGAGCATCGACCTTGTCCGAAGTACCGAGTATAGGCCACGCCTTCACGGGTATGTCTGTCTCACCGTCTGCGTCCGAGTAGGATCTTGCACGCTCACGGGTGATTCCGTTGCGAGCGAGGTCCGAAGTATCGGTTTCGCCTATCGGCTTCCTCCCTCTATTTCTTTGGCTGAGTAGGGATCCAGGAAGGGTTACAAAGACCTTAAAAAGCGCAAGTTACAGGTTACACAGGAGGAGGACAAGTACGGGAATACTTTTCCGGCAGTACTCTCTCTCCTTTAGGCGTAGCGTTCTAAGGACTCGTGACAAGATTAATTCCTGAAATCAAGCTAAAATTGACAAGATAAAAGCCGAACCTTCACGGCTTCATGTGTTGAGTTGGTGAACTCACCCATGTTTTGTGTTTGATTGCTAGTTCTATTTAGGTCAAGATCAAAAACACAACACAATTGTGCGTAATTTTGCTTCTCCTTTCTTCCTTCTTCTTCTGCATTCACCCCGCTCTTCCCAATAATCAAGATGATGGGACGGAGATCTCTTAGGCCGACTCTGTCAGCACCGCTATCTAGCACTCCTCCTCATTCATCTAGGACTACCTCGGAGAGTCCGCTCTCCGAGCCTGAGTTTACCTCCACCCTGTTCCCCCTCGACCACCCATCTCATTCTCCTTCTATCAGTCCAATAGTTTCAGAATTCAGTGCATCGCAGAGCTTAGAACATTTGACGGTACCTGAGATGGGTTCTTTTGCTTTTTCAGAGAACCCAGTGATGGCTGACAGAGACGAGCATCCAGATGACCATGGTCACCCTCCATTCTTCATTGATCAAGCCGCCATCAACAATTCACTGCTAGCATCCCTGGAGACCATGCAGAGGCAGATTCGTGACCAGGGAACATTCATGGGTGATCTTATGAGAGAAATCACACAGATGAGAGAAAACCGACTTGGGGGCGGTGGCAGTGGTGGAGGAGGAGATGGACCTAATGCAGGAGGAGGTGATCCCGACCAGGAGAGGTCGCCGCAGACTATCATGAGGGAATTGCACAACCCAGCAGCATCCCTCACTCATCGTTGGATCAGACTTCTGCCTATCCATGGAGATTTCGAGCTTCGGCCCCATACCATTCAGCTTCTACCCAAATTCCATGGGTTGCCGACCGAAAAGCCACACCTCCGCCTCCAAGAGTTCGAAATGATCTGCAGTACCATCCATGATAGGCTGATGACTGAGGACACGATCAAGATGATCGCCTTCCCATTCTCCTTGGTTGACAGAGCCGCGTATTGGCTCAAACACCTGGGGCGATTCATCGACACTTGGGCAGATCTCCGGACCGCATATCTGAAGAAATACTACCCTCTCGGTCGGACTAATGCAGCCAGAGCGATGATCAGCAACTTTGTCATGATCCCAAATGAACAATTCCATGAAGCCTGCGATCGATTCAGAGAGCTCATTGACCGTTGTCCACATCATGACATCTCCAAGCCCAACTTAGTTCAGAGCTTCTTTTGTGGGCTGACATCGGAGCTGCAGGGGCTTGTCAACGCCTCTTGTGGTGGGTCGTACTTTTCCAAAGGTGAAGACGATGTTTGGGCCATCTACGAGGGCATGGCAGAGAATTCAACTGTGATGGCCCAAGCCCGTGTTTACACACAACAGAAGCCCCCGCAAGGAGCGGGATCATTTCAGAGGATCGCCCGCATCGATGCCGGTCCTAACACATCGTCGGCAGCCGCAGCCGAAGCTGAATCAGCCGCAGCCGACATGGGAATCATCAGTGAGAAAGTAGACCGCCTCGAGATCCTCGAGAAGAAGCAGATGCAAGGCATGGCCCAGATGGACCAAATTGCCAAGACCATGAGTGACCTGAAGATGTAGATCCTTTGCGTCCAGGAGGCACAAACTTCTTCCCAGCAACCTCCCAGGTCACGGGCTGACCCCAGCAGTAGAAGTTCCAACCAACCATCTGCCACGTACCGCTAGGTCAACCATATCCAGGCAGAGTCGGTTCCACTGCTACAGTACTACCCAACTCAGCCGCCATCTCTGGTCACTCAGATGGTGGTCTATATGCCGGAGCAGCCACTGGTAGTTCTTCCTCCACCCTCCTTCGAGCAGGAACCATTGATGGAAGTCAATGGGATTTGGTACGACCGGGATTCGTCGTGATCACCCCAAATTCCGTTGGGGCAACGGTGGCTCCTCCTCCCAGCTGCAGAATCCAGCTCAAGGATAGCAGAGCAGCCAGCAGCACAACAGCACCAACAACCCCAGTATGCCCACCAGCAACAGTACCAGAGTGGTCCTCATCCCGCTTATCAGGGACAACAGTGGAGGCAGCGTCAGCCGCCTCATCAGTCTTACCCCCATCCTCCCCAGTATCAACCACAACAACATCAGCAGCCTCATTTCCCGCAAGGGAACCCGTTCGGTTCTCAGGCCCCCGCCTTTGAGAACCCAGCATTAGACGATCTTGCACGCTTGCTCTTCGAATAGCGAGCATCCTTCAGGCAAGAAATGGATGAATTCCGGTAGGAGATGAGGGAAATCATCAAAGGTAAGGCCACCATACCCGCTCAGATTGAACCTAATCCGAACAATCTGAAAAGGAAGTCTGAGCAGGTAGAGTTTACAGAGGATAACTCTCCTAGTGACTATTTGAGTGATATGTCTTATTCTTTGTATGATGCTGATTTTGTGACTACTAGGAGCGGTAGGATGCCAGCCGGCGGCGCCTCTTCTGAGCGACAACCACCAGCTAAACCAGGAGCACCAGAGGATCAGAGTAGCGGTGCTGATGCCGCTGATGATGATGTTGAAGACGGTGGTGCTGAGGCCACCAATGATAGAGATCCAGACGACAGTACTGAGGCCGTCGTGATACCAGATGCAGACGGTGATGCTGATGCCACCATTTTGGACGCAGAGCCAGAGCGCGGTGCTGATGCCGCGATGATAGGTGACGGTGGTGGTACTGAGGCCACCACATCTACTTTTGTTGAGCCCCCATCTGTGATGTTACCACCTTTTGTATCTATGGACTGTGGTAACAAAAAGAAAAACAAAAATATGAATAAAGGAAAGGTTTCTGTTCACATTACAGATCCATATGTGTTGAATGATGATGATGGTATGGATTCTATTCCTTCACAGGCACAGGGACCCCTTCCTAGTCCTCCATCTGAGGAGGCCCCCACCATCCCCTTCCCTGAGGCACTCCGCCGAGCGAAGGGGAACAAAAGAGAAAATCCAAAAAAAAAGCAACATGTAGAGTTCCGCAATCAGATGATTGACAGATTCCACATTCAGCTGACTCTACGGGAAGCATTTGAGCATATCCCCTTCTTAAAAAAGAACTTGAAAGAGACAACTACTGTCCGTAGGAAGAAGAGGTACAGAGATCAAATCCATATGCTCACTCATGATACTTGCTGCGCCATTCAGAACACTTTGCCAGCCAAAAGACCCGATACAGGAGCTTCCTATATCAGATGCGAGATTCAGGAGTAGCGGTTCGATCGTACTCTATTAGACAGCGGCTCTTCGATCAACCTCCTTCCGGCAGCCTTACTCAACCGATTCGAGTTTGGTCCTCTTCTTCGGAGCAGGACGGTCCTTTAGTTTGCTGACAGGTCGATTAAGAGGCCGAAGGGGTTGTTGAAAGACGTGGTCATTACCATTCAGGGCCTGAAATTCCCCGTGGACTTTGTTGTACTGGACATGGAGATCCCTGAATCGGTAACCGATGCCCCCATCATACTTGGACGCCCATTCTTGACCACTGCCAAGGCGGTATCCGACCATGATAGTGGGACGGTGTGTTTTCGCGTCGAGGGCGAGAGCATACAAATAGAAACGATCGACAAGACCAGAGCCGGAGAATTGGCATGCTCAGAACAATCCAGCGAAGCTGAGCAGATGACAGAGGACGAACTAGACATCCACCAAGAGTGTGACTTTGTGATGACTGATGATGAATCTACTTGGATAGATCCCATAGCACAGACCCTTGCCCTGCCTTCAGATTCACTATATCTAAAGCTAATGGCAGTCGAGAGCCTGGAGAGCACACCCTTGGATGAGGATACACTTGAGGCTGACAACGTTGTGACGAGTGGTGCCGATGATTTTCATTCTTGCTCATCTTTTTCTGATCCCTCGGATTCAGACATTGACTGGGATGATTTTGATGACTATTTACCTTGTCTGATTCCTTCTGAGCCAACAACCATGACAGAGTGCAAGTCAGTGCAGTTTATTGATGATTCAGCAGGCCGCCCTTCGTCAGGAATCCATGCAGAGCGAGAGTTCTCCCATGCAGACCTGGTAGCTTTCACACAGACATACCACAAGCAGATCTGCCACCTCCCAGTTGTCCAGAACTGAAACCTCTGCCGCAGTCGCTGAAGTATAGATTCCTTGCGGGTGAGCCAGATATGCACCCAATCATTATCTCAGCAGGTTTGACTGGAGAACACGAATCTCGTCTGATGGAGGTTCTTGAAAGAAACCGCAAGGCGATAGGATGGAATATAGCTGATCTCCAGGGGATTAGTCCAGCTCTGTGCTCCCACCACATCTATCTTGAGGATGACGCTAGGCCGTCGCGTGAGTTCCAACGATGGCTGAATCCGAATCTTCAAGATGTGGTCATGAAAGAAATATCAAAGTGGTGGAGCGTCGATTTTATCTACCCCATCTCCGACTCCAAATGGGTTAGTCCACTACATGTGATACCCAAGAAGATGGGTATCACTACAGTTGTCAATGAGTCTGGAGAGGAGATCGCTACCCGAGTACCCACTTCTTGGAGGGTCTGTGTGGACTACAGACGATTGAATGAGGCCACCAAGAAGGATCACTTCCCGCTGCCATTCATTAATCATATTATCGAGCGGCTAGCTGGGAAGAGTCATTACTCCTTTCTTGACGGGTACTCTGGATACAATCAAGTGGCCATTGCACCCTAAGACCAGGAGAAAACGACATTCACCTGTCTGTTTGGGACTTATGCTTTCAGACGGATGCCCTTTGGTCTATGTAACGCCCCGACGACATTCCAAAGGTGCATGTTGTCCATATTCTCGGACATGGTGGGTGATTGTTTAGAGGTCTTCATGGATGACTTCTCGGTCTATGGCGACGAGTTTGATGCTTGTCTTGACTGCCTAGACCGTGTGCTTCAACGCTGCATAGAGGTCAATCTCGTATTGTCTTGGGAGAAGAGTCACTTCATGGTGACTCAAGGGACGGTCCTTGGTCATATCGTCTCCAACAGGGGCATGGAGGTCGATCCAGCCAAGGTGGATATCATTAGAAAACTCAATCCACCGTCCAATCTGCGTCAGTTGCGGTCTTTTCTGGGGCATGTCGGTTTCTACCGACGGTTCATTCAGGACTTCAGTCGAATTGCCCGACCGCTTACTGATTTGCTGACAAAAGACACCGAGTTCATTATCAATGATAAGTGTCTTGCGTCTTTTGAGACTCTCAAAGATATGGTTGTTTCAGCTCCTGTCCTTCAACCACCCGATTGGTCTCTTCCATTCGAGATCATGACGGATGCTTCAGATTTTGCCGTTGAAGTTGTACTTGGATAAAGGAGGGATGGTGTACCTTTTACCATTCACTACGCCAGCCGCACTTTGGATGCCGCTCAGCGGAACTACACTGTGACTGAGAAAGAGATGCTGGCCGTAGTCTTTGCTTTGGATAAGTACAGATCTTATATTCTCGGATCTAGAGTGACAATTTACACCGATCACACCGCCATCCGATACTTAATGGCTAATAAGGATGCCAAAGCGCGTCTTACCAGATGGATCCTTCTGCTCCAGGAATTTGATATTGAGATTAAGGACAAGCCTGGAGTCAAAAATGTGGTGGCGGACCATCTCTCCAGATTGGAGAATCTTGAGGAATCTGAGCCCAGCGCACCTATCACATAGATATTTCCAGATGAGGCGATCTTGGCTGTCACCTCGCTCCCGTGGTATGCTGACATTGTAAACTATCTTGTTGCCAAGACGGTCCCACAAGGTTGGCCCATGCAGAAACTTGAGACCTTCCTGGCGAAGGCCAATTTTTACCATTGGGAGGATCCCGTCCTTTATCATGAAGGAGGGAACAGTATCTGGAGGAGGTGCATTCCTCAAGAAGAGCATCATAGCGTCCTCACATACTGCCACAAGCTTGAGGCGGGAGGACATCATTCTGGAAAAAGGACAGCACATAAGGTGCTTCAATCCGGCCTATGGTGGCCTACTCTCTTCAAGGACTCTGGTGAGTTTGTGAAGAGATGTACTGACTGTCAGAAAATGGGAACCTGCGGACAGAGAGACATGATGCCCATGCAACCCATTCACTTTTGTGAGGTTTTTGATGCATGGGGGATTGATTTCATGGGCCCGTTTCCTAAGAGTCAGGGATTCGAGCATATTCTGCTTGCTGTAGATTATGTCAGTCGATGGGTTGAGGCCATCCCCGCCCGAGCCGTAGATGCTAAAACCGTGTGCAAATTTTTGAGGAAAAATAACATTTCACGGTTCGGGGTACCTAGAGTCTTGATTTCAGACAGGGGGTCGCACTTCATCAATGACAAGGTTAGGGCCCTTGCAGATGAGTTCGGCATTGACCATCGTGTTGCCACACCATATCACCCTCAGACTAATGGTCTTGCCGAAGTATCGAACCGGGAGATAAAAATTATCTTGCAGAAGGTTGTCCGCCCAGACTGAAAGGATTGGTCACAGCTTGCGAACTCGGTCTTGTGGGCCTATCGGACCTCCTTCAAGAATCCATTGGGGACATCTCCCTTTCGTCTCGTCTATGGCAAGCCGTGCCATTTGCTAGTGGAAATCAAGCATAAATCCTTTTAGGCAGTCACTGAGTTACTGTTAGATCCCGAGAGTATAGGAGACCAGAGAAGTGCAGAGTTGGCAGCCCTGGAGGAGTTGAGAGATACAGCCTTTTCGAACAGCCTACAATACAAAGAGAAAGTGAAGACATGGCATGATTCCCATATCAGCCATAAACAGTTTGAGCCAGATCAAAGAGTATGGTTGTTTGATTCCAGGTTAAAATTATTTCCAGGAAAATTACAGAGCAAGTGGAAAGGTCCATACGTGGTCAGGAAGGTACATGACAATGGCAGTATTGACATATCCGAACCGTCATCTTCCTCTACCTTCCGTGTCAATGGTCAACGCCTGAAACTATATCTAGATCATGATCCGCCGACCATTGACGTTTCCCCCATTCTTCTGGTATGAGATGTCTTCCTTGACTTCTATCATCTGCATCTCATACATGGTGATCACTTCCATCTTCCGATGTACATAGCATCTGTCTATATCATGCTTTCATCTACTAATCTCTTTTCTTCTTTTCTTCTTTTCTTCTTTTCCTTCTTTATCTTCTTTTTGTATCAAAAAGGTGCCGCCCTTGTAGACAGTTTTCTGTACTTAGGACGTACTTTGTCCTAAGTATAGGGGGGTGTGCACCCCGAGTTTTCATTCTTCCCGATCCTTTCCATTGTCTCCTCTTCTTGTCTATACTTAGGGATATTTTACCCTAAGTATAGGGGGAGACAATCCGAGTACGATCTGTTCATTCCCACCCTTGAACCTCCCTGCATTGTGTACAATCTGCTATACTTAGGATTATTTGATCCTAAGTATAGGGGGGATGGTCAACTTCTCATTGGTTCATTCATTGCTTTATTCATTTATTCTTTAGACTTATCTATACTTAGTACGAGTTATGCCTTCTCTTTCTCTCCGATCTATGAGGACATAGCTCAAGCTAAGTATAGGGGGTCGTATATACTACGTATATACTTTAGCCATAACTCGTACTTTCGTATTTTCTCAATAATATGGCTAAAAATTCTTTAAAATTCAATAAAATTCTTTAATAAAAGGTGTCTTGTTCCTTAAATTCTTTTTGGTATATACTGATTAATAAAACAGGTGAAAATGTTTTTTGTAAAATGTTTGAAAAATAGTTTGAAAATCTTTGTGAACATTTATTGAAAACTATTTTGAAAATATTTTGTTACATGTTTTCAACCTGTGTAAAAATGTGTGTTTTGTGAAATTTCTTTTCTTTGTGTGAAATAAAATGTTTGAAAAATGATTTGCAAATGGTTTGAAAAATGGTTGCAAAAATATTTTGAAAAACCTATGTATACTGTTTTGAAAACCCTTGCAAAATGATTTTCAAATGTGTGTACATGTTTGTAAAAATGTTTGTAAAAATTATTTTGGACTATAGTTTTCAAAAAGATTGTGTGAAAAGCTTGTGTCAAATAAGTTTGAGGAATGCATACATCTCATCAAAATTCACTACCTATATATGTATAAAATTGACCACTTACCTTGTAAATTCTTAAAATCCACTTCTTGTAAATATAAGAAGCACTCCCGTGTACATATTTTTAACCTTGTTTTCAGCCAAAATATTTTTGTTTTCAAAATTCCCAAAAACATTTGCAAAATTAAAATCCAAAAACATTTGAAAAATCTTTGAATTTTTTTTGCATATGCATCATCATCATCTTTTAAAAAATCCATAAAAAGTTCAAAATCTTTGAAAGTTGCATCACAAAAATATTTTCTGCATCGCATTGCATAGCATTCGCATTTTTTCGGATTGAATTTGATAGTTGAACAAGTACAAGTAAAATCCGGAGATTGGAGCTTGATTGGACCTTAAAATCTACCTAATAACAGGAACCTTATAGGAACTGGGTTTGAGGTACTTCAGGTCTAGTTGACTTAATTCTTTGAAGATCACAGAACTTGGTTCAATGGATTCTTGACTGCCTAAGTAGAGTATTTCGGAGCACACGCACGACTCTTGTTGATAATGACCTAACTTGGACACCTGCACCTTTCACATGGCTCAACTCAGTTGGAGTGGTGAGGGGATTGGATTTGCCGGTATGAGACGCACACAAGTGGAAACATTTGTCCTCCTCTAGGGAGGGAAGTGCACCCCAACCCGTCCAGTGATTAGGAAGTCTAAAGACAGGAGGTTGTGGGTTGCGATAAAGCTTCAAAAGATGGATAGTCTACTGGTTCAAGAGGAAAAACTCCTTATGTAAATGCTGCTGTGAATAGTATTTAAAAAAATGTTCAGGCATGTACAGAAATAAAAAGCCTGCAAAGTATGTACAAATGTTGCAAAGCCAATAAGCAAGCTTGAGTTCCAAAGTCATATATGTGAGCCTGCAACAGGATGACTTGACTACACTGGTCTTACATCCCAGGATAGGTAGCTACACTGGCTACCGCCCATTCTTCTCTTCACCCCCTCCTCTTGAGCTGGTTGCCACTTGAACTTAGAAGGAAATACCCCGCTCCTCGAGGAAGGAGTTATTGGATTGGGGAATCATTGGGTTGTCGTACTGGAGAAGTCAGTCTCTTTGCCATTCTAGTTGGGGAGAGCCACCAACACTTACATTGTACGAGTCAGAATCATAGTCGTAAGAGTTTGCGTATGAGTTGAAGTATTTCTGACCTGGCTATTGAGGAGACTTGGACAGAGTTTTGGGTTTCTCAAGGACTGTCGGACTTCAAACACGGTTCTCATTAAGGTTCCGCCCGCACTAAAATTCCAAAGGTCCAACTTAAGCTCCAAACTTTGATTTTGTGAAGAAAAGTTTGATAATTAAACTAAATCCAAGTTATTCTTTTTCTTTTCTTTCTTTTTCTTTTTTGCACTTATTGCATAAGTGTTTGCTAGGGACTAGCAAAGGTAAAGTATTGGGGGATGATGAATCCACATTTCATCATCTTTATTCTATCATTTTGGCCTCAAAAACCCTAGTAAATGCATGTAAATACCCTTACTTATAGCATCTTAGCATTCATGTATGTGCATGTAAATAGTGTGTAAATTACTGTAATTAAAGCCAAAATTATAGAATAAATAAAAGAAAAGAAAAAGAATAAAATATGGTAAATATTTTATGACCCAAAACCCCGAGACCTAGGAATCTTGATGAATAGGTCGACAAGGAATAAACTAGGGGGAGATAAGGGCCAAAATACAGTCCAAATACCTGTACTTTTTAATTCATTCTTTATTCATTTTGGGACCTATTTTTGGTTCCACTTTTTATACCTCAAATAAAGAAACTTTGTACATGAAAGTTGTAGATAATTAAATAAATAAAAATACAAAATTTATTTTACTGAAAAATAATACACAGATCAAAAGTTATGGTCTGAATAAAAATCCAGAATCCCAACTTCCCAGACCCGTATCTCACAACTGAAAACTCCAAATGCATCAAACTCACTTTAATTGTATATAGAATAAAATAAGCTATTTAATGGTGGTGGTTTCGCATTTGACGGAGCTACAGTTTGAAAGTTGAGTTTTGGATCCACATTGTACAATTATACAGATTAAAATATTCACTTTATTATTTATTCATTATTTTTGTATTTTTATATTTTTTTATAATTATGTAAATATTACTTATAATAATTATGTACATTAAAATCAGAATAAAAATCTAAATCAAATACAAAATAAAAATATATGTATATATTATACATAGGTAAACTACCTATACTTATACCTGTACATTATATACTTTTATTTTATTAAGCACATAAAATAATTCAGAAAAATAAAACAAAAATATAATTAAGTATATAAAAGTATTTTATAATTTTATAAAATAACAAATAAGATTAAAGAAATTAAAAATATCAAAATAAAAATAAAAGAATAAAATATATAGGTATTATACCTATAAGGGGTGTAAAAGTAAACTTATAAAAAGATACCTCATAAAATTTATTAAAAATCATAATAAAATACTACATAAATAACAAATATTTTTTATTTAATAATCATAATTTAATTCGGCCTTTTTCTATTTTTAAATGAATTAATAAAAGTTTTAATCAGGGTTTTTCCTGGTTGGTACACGTGGACCAACCAGGTTTCAGCCGCAGTTGACCTCGGTCAACTGGTCGTTCTTAGCTCTGTAGCCCTTGTCAGAACTAGGTTTGACCCCTTTTTCTCCATTTTTTTTCGAGGCCTAGTCTTGCATCATCTCGTGATAGACTCTTCTTGGCTTTTGATCCTCGATCAATGGGCATGGCCGCCCTGATTAAACCTTGGTCGAAGGACCACTGTACCCACTGCTAAGCCTCGTTCTTTCTCTACTGGCAGTCAACCCCATATAACCCGGCTCAGATTTCCTTTTGAATTTTGAACCGCACTCCACACAGATCTTCCCTCCTTGGACGTGCTCGAGGTACCTGGAGGTGACAACTCCAAGTTCCTTGCTTCACGGCGGCGGAACGTCAACTGATATGGGCGTGTTCCACACCTCCGGCGAGCTTTCCCGTAGAGGTACATTCCCTCTGGCTCCGGCCATTGAGGCTGTTCATCCATTCCATTTTCACCTTAGTTACATTCCTGGCAGTCCTAGGTCCATCTAGATCCTCGTTTCTCGTCCAATCATCCATAGAATCACATCTTCGAATACCTCGTCGGAGCGCAACTCCGGCCGAGGATCCACATTGCCATACCGTGTCTTTGAGATCCAGCCGAAGGTCGAGGCACTTTGCCCTCGACCTTCTTAACATTTTTGGCAGGTCCAGGAGCTGCAGCGCATATCGGGGGATGATTTTGAAGACCGACCGAGGTACCTGGAGCCCAATTGCTCCGCTGACCTCATGCCGCCGCTCCGAGCTTTGCCGGAGACTTTTGCCGCCCTCCGCACCTTGAGGATGACCAGAGGAATCCAGCTGGCCATTTTGGAGCACTAGAGACAGCCGGAGAAGGAGGATCGAGCCGGAGGAACCTCGCTGCGGCGGTGTTCTTCCCCGTTCGTCCGACTGCCTCCGCAACCGTCGGATCAAGCTCGTTCTTCGTGAAGCACAGCCATCGTCGGATGGAGTAGCCCCAGCAGCGTTCGATCATCGTCCAGATTCTAATCAGGGCCGCACATCCGCGAAGCGGTATCGTGAAAGGAGGTGGCGCCACGTGTCCAACTGAAGACCCCCTGCCGTCAGATCTCCTGAGCGAGGGATTTTTGCAAGTATACCCTCGTGACTTTTGTAATTTTCTTTTAGTCCTGAAACTTTTTTTGGTAGTTTAAAATTTCTGTAAAATTTACAAAAAGGTCCTCGTATTTTAAGTATTTACACATAGGTCCTTTGCCACATCACCTCACGTGACCTGTTCACGTGAGGTGTGGGCATTTTGCATCGAGGCCCTCGGCCCTTTGGTTATTTTGTTTTAATACCAGAACTTGTAGTTTAAATGTTAAACTTTTGTAATATTGTGTCTCTGCCCCTGCCAGGTCACGTGTTTCTACACGTGGGCTTGGAAATTTTGTAGTTAAAATCCTTACGGTTTTCAATATTCATATTTAATCCAAGAACTTTGATAATTAGTGTATTATTTTGTGGATATTTGCTTGTATGCCCCTGAAATTTTGTGTATTTGCATATATACCCCTGCCAGGCTGTGACATTTTTGTATGCTTGTTCTATTTAATTAAGGCATCATTTTAATTCGAAAAATTCTCAAAAATTCAAGTTAAGCTCCTGTGTGCTTGTTCCTTAACGCTATATTTTTAGTTTTTGATTTTATTGCATTTTATCATTTATTAAAAATAAAAAACTTGCCATTTCAGTACTGTCTAGTTTAGAAAATACCAAAAAATAGTAAAATACCTAGAAAAATTCCAAAAAAAATACCTACTGTGTATTTTGACCTATTTTAGTGTCAGTCCAAAAATCACTAAAAAAACTCAAAAGAAAAACCTTAAAAATTCAAAAATACTTAAAAACTTCAAAAAATCCAAAAAAATTATAGAAAACACAGAAAAATGGAAACTCAAATTCTGTAGGTTCTATATTTTATTTTCTTTATTTTAAAAATAGTTTGGAAAAATTTTGTGGCCGTTTGTTATTTTTAATGCCTATTTTACCCCCATTTAGTAGCTAATTCCCATTTTCCCTTTATTTTGCTATTTAAAAATACCAAAAACATTTTTGAAAAATACCCAAAAATCACAAAAACAGTAAAAAGCATAAAAATACCAAAAAGATTTTATTCCTGATTTTTTTGACTATTTTTTCATATTTTTATAAATATTCTATCTTCTCTTTTATTATATTGCTCATATATTCCAATATTTCAAAAGAACAAAAAAATATAAAATATAAAATAAAAAAAGTCAGAAAATTAAAAAACAAAATACAAAATTAAAAAAATTTATTAAAAATTAAAAACCCACAAAAATATTTGCATTGCATAGTGTGGACAACACTCACATTCACTCACACACACACACACACACACTTGTCTGATCTACCATGTTTGCTCCCTGTGTTCGAACTCTCTACGTACTTGCTTGCTATACACCATTTATGTAGAGTTAAAAATAAATTTTAACTTCACATCTATTTCTTATTGCTTGATCTACAATGTGGGTTAATTGTTGATTAAATACAGGATTTGTTGAGGTCAAGACGACGACTGCGGTTTCACCTTGTGTAAACCGTACAACCCTCGAATTCCGTTGTTTATCATTATTCAAGGAAGAAAGCTCAATCCATATACTACATATGCTGAATTCATACTAGATTTGACAGGCTTCTCATTCCCCAACTAAGATTATATACTAATGGACGCATTCTCGTTTTTTCGACTTAAACAAACCTCCGAAGGGTCATCTCAATCATGGAAAATCTTCATAGTATGACTCATCGGTATGATAGCTCTATAATCAATGTTCAAGAAATCTATCGTGCGAGCCACATATGCGGCCATAGGACTGCACCAATTTCCTCGATTGATTCTATATGTGCTCCTTGCGCGTGTACAAATTGCATATAAACCCAACCAGCCAGGTGTATCTATGTGCCCACTACTATTAGCAATCCTATCGGACCCAGATCTTGATTTATTGTTGTGTTAAACCTAATGTCTGGTTACCATATTCTCCACCCATTTACACCTCTTGCGCTCAACACCTAAAACCCAAAATAAGAACCTCTCATCGCCATCGCCTCTTACGCTCTGAGTCTCATACTGCTCACTTCTTCAGTGCTTGCCTCCGCTTGAGTCTTAGGGTGTGCAACTCCGTTCGACTGCTCACATCTTAATGTTACTCCTCTTCCATGGATCTCCATTCCTAGTAATCACCAATGGGTGCTTCTCACAAGACTTTATCACCAATGGGTGATCGACTACTGCTACTCCGCATCCTCGCTCCTGCTCACATCCCCAATGGTTGAAACCAATCAGCTAATGAGATTCTGGTATGTTTTTTAATTTTGTTTAATGTAATTACTTTTAGATACATACTTTAATCCAATCTTATATATTTATTCATGTTTCTGATATTTTTGGGTGATATTATGGTAAGAATAATTGATTTATTCATATTTATATTATTGTTAAGGTCATTGACTTATTGGTGTTTGATTCAATATATATTGTTAGTTATACATTCCAATTATACACAACAAAAAGGAAGCATATTCTTAAATGTTATGCATTATGCTTATGCTTATATGTATGCATCATCTAATATGCAATGTTTTAAAGGCCAAATTAGAGTTTTTAAGATGATGTTGTTTATAGTAATTTCTTTCATACACTAAATGTATTTTTTTGTGATTGAATGTTTGGTAACTATGGCATCAAAGCAACCACATAATAAATATCGGATGTTAGGTAATTATTGTAGATATTTATTTATGTTTAAGTTAAAATTCAGAAAATCGCATAGAATCGCATATACGCTACATATGCTCCCACATACTGCTTAATCACTATTTGGTGACATGTTCGATCGTATATGCATGTCACATTCATGTACCTTGTCTAGAATTCAAACAATTTGAGAATCTCCTTTATTCTTTCCATAATGCTTCACCTAATGTTATCATGTCATACACCTTTCCCGGGGTTCGTAACCATCAAAACCTCATTTGCTTCCTTCCTGTGTATTCTTCAATAGCTTGCATGATTCATGTAACTTTCACTACTAACTATATCTCTCAAAATTATCTTTTTTCCCTTGCACGATGAAAAGCTTATGAAAATATTGTTTCCATCTAATTTCTATGTTCTTCTAAGTAAGCAGCACATGCCCTTCCTCATCCTCAATGCATCGTGCTTGAATGAGATCATTGATATTTCTTTCTTTTGCTTTGTCCGATTTGAATATATCCTTCTCACCTTCCTCGGAGTTAAGCTTTTGTACAATACTCCATAGGCTTTTGACTTAGTATTTAAAAGAGTCTCTTACTTTGTCCCATTT
This sequence comes from Ottelia alismoides, assembly GCA_037367405.1. NCBI lineage: Eukaryota > Viridiplantae > Streptophyta > Magnoliopsida > Alismatales > Hydrocharitaceae > Ottelia > Ottelia alismoides. The sequence continues at coordinate 416,446 of JAZKJV010010495.1, read as the reverse complement.
GAATACATCCTTTCTGACCCTCGATTGATCATTGTAAAAGGAAAATGGCAAAGTATTTTCTCCAACTTTGAGTATGGTCGGCTACACGGATTCTTGCTCAAATATATGTTGAAAGTTTCGACTATCTTTTATGATGGAATGTCGACTATCTAACGCAAGACTCACAAGGAGGGATTTGAACGCTGGTCTTTTGGGTGTTAGGCACACTGCACTACCACTAGACCATTGAAATGGGTACAAATCATTATAAAAGGAAAATGAGAGAAAAATAAAAATAACGACGAAAGTATATATTTGTCATATAGAAAAATCAGTGAATCAACTGGTAGGAAAATACACATTCACTTCACTTTAAGCTACTTTTTTTTGCACCTAGACAAAGCTCTATAAAATACAGAGTGCATGCTCAACTCCACAACCTAACGACCGTGCTTCAAATGCATATAACATGTGCTTTATGCAATATTCCAATTTAGACTCACGTACTTAGTAATCTTTAGATACATGCACACAAGAGGATGTGGTCAAATAAAGCTAATATTAAAATACATACAATCTGCGTTAATGAACACAACTCATGTACTTTTATTGTTGGGATACATATCAGGATCAACTCCGTGCACATATCGGTTAGGTTGGGGATCGAACACCGGATACAACTGTGGATGCACAATCCACCGCCACAATAGAAGCACGTGAAGGAGAAGGAAACTAGGTATGACGATGGTCGGTCAACTCTCGCGACCACTAAAGAAGAAAAACATTAAGATATAGAACGAGTACAACTTTCACCATTCCCTCTGATCTCTCTCTTCCCTCCCCTCACCCATTATGTTTTTCTCTTGTATTATTCTCTCTTGTTGTAGTGTGTAGGAAATGCCTCCATTCTCCTCTACATATAGTCCAATTACAACCCCATTGTCCTATTCCCATAAGGTCTACAAATAGAACACAACTCATATACTATTACGATCAGAAGTCCCTTCCCATTAGGATTCCTAATCCTAATACGAGTCTAATCCTAACTATACCCCTTAAGTTGAATTTCATTGTGATCTCTTCATAGTCTTGAGTCTACACTGGGCCATCCTCATCATCTACAAGTCTCATTAGCAGGAACTCACCGCCTCTGGGTGAGCACCCGTCACTGAGTGCCCTAAATGTGCCTCCTATAGGGAAAGCTCGCACAACTCAGTGTTGTGCCTCTTGATGTGACACCACAGATCTCTCGTGACTGGAGATTGTGTTGTCATCCTCTAGTAAAGTGAAACACACCCGCTTCTCCTTGTTGCACACTTATGCGGTAGAGATGCTGATAATCTATCACTCTCATCGTACTGCCCGTCTTGGGAATAACTGGAGCTCCACACCTGTTATGAGCATTCCATCAAGCCTATACACCATGTTCGGTATCCTTATCCCACACATCACCATGCATGCTCCCTTGCTCACTTTGAGAACTCCCCATTCAATGGTGACTCGATGTCCTCGTAACTCGACCGTTCCTAGTGAAATCAGATTCTTCATGGCTGGAGGAATATATCTGATACCTGTCAAAGTTCGTAATGCTCCATTAAACACGCGAAATTACACCGATCCAATTCCCTTGACGCGGTGAACCTCTCCACCTCCTATCTTGAAAGTACCGTCATTGCATGCATGATATGTACTAAATTTCTCCTTGGATGAGCACATATGATCTAAACATGCTGACTCAAAAGCTGTCTTGTATCTAGCTTAATCTCCTTAGAGCACGCTAGCAAGTCTCCCTCACAGACTGCGTTGGGGTCCTCTTCATCGAATTCAATCATCGGGCTTCTACTTTTCTTTCTCCTTCTCACATCTCGGACAATTACCTATTTTGTGACCCTCCTTGTCACAAAAGAAGCATCTAATACATCTGGATCATGTCTCCCCTGATCTTGGATGTCTATCCTCAATTGCAAGCACATGACCTTCATCGTTTGTTTCCTCATTTGTCGACCTCAGTGGAGACTCATTCATAAGCAACAAAGAAATTATCTCTCCTAATGTGATGTTCTCCTTTCCATAGAGTAATGTCGCCACAATTTGATCATAGGAAGATGGAAGGGAACTCAACAAGATCATTGCCTTATCCTCCTCCTTGAAGAGATTCTCCTTTCACATCCTTCTCCTCAAGTGTGAGCACATTTGTCGGAATCTTGTTGAATTTATCCAAGTGCATTTTAATCTTTGTCATGCCGGTCATCTTTAGACCATAGAGCTTCTTCTTAGTCAATAGCCAGTTTATTAAAGATTTGGATTTGTATCATCCCTTGAGCTTCTTCCAAACCTTTTACGGATCCTTCAGGTCGATGACTTTGTGAAGAGTGATGTCTGCCAAGAACAGTTGTATAATATTGTTCACGAGATCCCTTGTCTCCTTCCCCTCTTCCCCTTTCTTATTCTCTGGCTTCTTTTCTTTATATTGGAGAGCTTTTCCAAGTACTTCTCACACAAGTATATTCTTCTTCCGTTTCTAACATAAGTTGAAGTCGTTCTTCCTATTGAAGGCTTCCACGAGAATGATGCACCCCTCGATGAAAATTCCACCATCTGATTTGCCATCGTACATTCTTACATGATCTGAAAAATTGAAGCAGGATCCTTTCGATCCGAACTGTTCAATCATCCGGAGCACGTAAAAACCCCTATCTAGACTCCTGGATCACCTCAATCGGATTTCGAATACTCTCGATCTCAACGGTTCATCGCAAATGTTGATTCTTCATATCTTCTAAAGAAGGCACGCCTGCTGCATTGTGTCGTCTTGTCGATGTCTAATCTATACTTGACCCACTACATCGTAACCATCAATGTTGTTGAACCGAGCTCTAATACCTATTGTTGGGACATATACTGGAATCAAATCCGTGCGGATATTGATGGGTTGGAGATCGAACAACAGATATAAGTGTGGATGCACAATCCACTACCACTACAAAAGCACGTGAAGGAGAAGGCAATCGGGTATGATGATGGCCAATCACCTCTCACGACCACCAGAGAAGAAAATCAGTAAAATGTAGAACTTATACAACTCTCACCGTTCCTTTTGCTCTCTTTCTATTCTCTTCTCTCACCCACTCTCTTTTTCTCTTGCGATATTCCCTCTTGTTGTGGTGTGTAGGCAATGCCTACATCCTCTTCTATATGTAGCCCAATTACAACCCCATAGTCGTATTCCTATCAGTACTACAAATAAAATACAACTCAACTACTATTAGGATTTGGAATCCCTTCCCATCAGGATTCCTAATCCTAATATGACACTAATCTTAACACTTTTGGTGCTCCCATATATAAGGATGCACAATGGGGTACACTCGACTAAATCTAATGCAAAGGATGGGGTTGATCGACACAATCATAATCCATTTTCTATTTTTGCTAATAATGGGAAAAGCTCAAGTACTTTAGCATTCTTGTAGATATGGAGTCAGGATAAGATGTTGTCGTCGACATCTGATAAAACATGTGAAATTGGCCAGCATAAGTTTATCCCACAACTATTTCACAACAAATCCAACTAGGTAATAAACACGAGGACAATGATAGTACATGGAGAATGTTTAAACAGATGGTGGCCGTCATGGGATGATTGCAAATGGAACCTCTTGATAATATTGTTATGCTTATATTTTTATGACAAAATCCTGAATTAATGAGCTATTCTTTTATGTTAGCAAATAAAATATTGTGATGGATAGGGCATGCCCAAATCAAGTCTTTAATCAACATCTAAGAAGGGAGGCAAGAATCGGCCCTCAATTTTAACATGGTGTCAAAAAGCTTACCAATCCCTTGTCAGCATGTTCTGACTTTGCAACTTTAATTTCCTGCTCATGTCTTAATGGAACATAGTGTTAATCACTTCTACCTCCTGTTGTCTCGACCTTCATGAAAGTAAATCAAGATTCAACACATGAAGCAACTGAAAAATCAAACCACTGTTTATTGGTTGTTTTTCTCAGCTGATCATCTGTGATATTGCCATCAAATAAAGTAAAAGCAAATATACCAGAAAATAAGGAATCAGAAGCTCGAAGGATTGCATGATTAGAGAGAAACCATATAGAGATACTTGAAGAAGATTAACATCTATGATTTGACACACTTTCATGTCAAAAATTAACCGGTGCAACCATGCACAACAAAATTTTCAACTCCCCTGCTTACAATCCATCTATCTTCCTTAGAATACAAAACAAAAACTGGTAAGCTGGGTGTGTCGTCCACTTCCATTATGTTGTACCTACCACACATAGCAACCTATTTCATATGCATAGCTTGTCAATTCTTTACTCAACGTCACATTCTCGTGACCGACAAATGTTGAAGGCAGTTGCAATGCACATTAAAAAAAGTCGATTTCGCAGTTCATAGGATGAGGATCTCATTCCTTTTAAAATATTTTCATGGTTTCCTTCCAAACCCAAAAGGTTGTGACCTCCATCATTGTCAATTTGCTACTTCATAATGCGTCACAATTAATAATTGTGTCGAGCTAGCAGTTTCTTTACCAGCATTCCTTCCTCCCGAATAAGCTCCTCTTGATTCTTCGTCATTTCCCGCTTTCACAACTTTCAACCCCTCGAAAACTTGAAATTTTGCGACGTTATTAAACAAAAAAATCAAGTGAACAATTGTGGATGTTTTGACCCATGTATGTGTAACAGATATGTTGGACTAAATAATATGATATGCAATCAAATAAACCGATGCCCAAAACCAAAAGAATATATACATACAATCAATAGGGAATGCCAAACATATAATAAAAGCCAATCGACTGCGAGAGGGAAACAAAAGCATCAAGCTATTAAAGTAAGCAATATCGTTCAAAGAAGAAAACACAAGAGAGACCCTCAATGCCGCATATCCACACCACCGGCAGGAGTATCTATATCCATGCCAAGGGACCCTCAATGCCATATAGGAAGGACGAAGATGATACGAACACCGTTCTTCTTTTTCTCTTCTTTTTTCATCTCATAAAATTAATATAAGATGTCAAGGATTCAAGAAAAATATTAGGAAAAAAATGAAACTTTATATTAAAAGATGAAATGGGTTTTACATTGATTATCTTCTAATCCAATTGCCCGTATTTTCTTCCACGGTCTCGGATTTTCATATTCCTGTCATAGTTATTACATTCCTTATTCCGCAATTGTTTTACTTTCTCTTATCCCTCTCTCTTTAAAGTTATGACTACTATTTTCATAGTGGCATAGAATAAAAAGTCTATTGGAGACACATGAAGATGCAATAAACTTATTCCATATTTCTCCACATGAGTTGAGGTCCTTATCCACTATATGCCTGTGAAACAAACATGTCCTCCAACTTCCCTGCAAAAGATGGCGCGACTTCTCACTCCCTTCTCCACTCGCTCCTTCCCCATCTCCACACCACTCCGCTTCTCCTTCCCCAATCCCCACCCCCTCCAAACCCTAACCCTAATCCTAACTCCAACTCCCCGAACCCTCTCCGCGCGCGCGCGTCTCGATCCCACCTCCTCCGCCCCCACGGCGGCGGAGAGCACCCACTTCGACCTCGACTTCGAGTCCTGGATGACCCCGACGAGGGCTCGCCGTGGGAGGGGGCGGTGGTGTACAGGAGGGATGCCTCGGTGGGTCACGTCGAGTACTCCACCTCCTTGGAGAGGCTCGGGATGGGGAACCTCTCCCACTGAGCTGTCGAGGATTAGGGCTTCCGAGATGGGGATTCGGGTCGTCCCGAGACGAGGGGCTGCCTTCGATCCGTCGCTGGCGGGGGGGACGCCTGTGTCGGTGTCGGTGGACGTCACGAGGAGGAAGGGGAAGCTGAAGCTGGATGGTATCGTCCGGACGGTCATCACTCTCGGGTGCAACAGGTGTGCTAAAAATTGGTTCCTTTCTTTCTTTCTTTCTTCCTGTGATTCTGGTTGGTTCTAGTTTTACGTGGAATGTTGTTCTTAATTGCACCGTTTACTCGATTATATGGTTTTGCTTATTGTGTATTGTTTTGGGTTGATTAGGAATATGCAAAAGAAAATCATACTTTTTAAATGAGCAGTTCAGTAAAAAAAGCAGTTTGTGATACGGGAAACATATGTTGATATTTTGGTGGATTATATGGCTATCTATTCGAGTGAATTTTTTCATCTGATGCCCCATTTCTTATCCGATTTAATTTGCATAAGTTCAACTACGCCGTCCAGTGATTAATACATTCTTAATCAAGTCCCACTCTATCATTGTTAATATGAATATTTGATTGAATGCCAACTGATGTCGAATCTTCAGTTCCGGGCCCCTTTCTAGAACAGAAAAAAACTTGGCATACGTTTGGGCCTTGAAACCAATGTTTCTATTGTACTGAAATTGTTGAAGGAACTGCTCTTTTTTCGAATCTGCCATATTGTGAAAGAAACGGATTTGCACTCTTGTTTCCCTCTTTTTGATTAGTGTAAGGTGACGGAAAGTGGTTCTCCAAGTTAGCTAGCTACCGATGTTGGTTGGCAATAGAATCATTAGCTTCGCGCCACAAAACGTATCCTTACCCTCTAAGGCCCTGTTCGTTTGGGTCATAAGGAGGAATGGAATAAAGGGGAATAAGCCCCCAACACGCTTCCCCGTGGTACGACTATTCCCCATTATTTCATCTTATTTCACTCTTATTCCTATCTTTATACCACCTTACCTACCTTTATTTCACCTTATTCTCCTTATTCTTATCCTCCAGCCAAACGGAGAATAGACCCTTATTCCCCTTATCCCCCGTCCTTATTCCCTGCTTTATTCTCCTACCGAACGGGCCCTAAGAGACAATGCTCTATTCTAGATATTTTTTCAGAGATTGGGAATCAATGCCTTAAATGTCATTTCACTTGCATATAGGTGACATGGGGAAACCGAAATATCGACAACAAATAGATGACTTAGGGAGCCCACTTCAATGGTATGTTGGTATTGTAGTGTGCCTAACACCCAAAGGACCGGGGTTCAACTCTTGTGGTAGGCACCTGTGCGTGTTTCTGCTCTTGTTTAAAAAAAAGCCTATTTCGGTCGAGATCATGAAAATGCAAACAAGTCCTGTCAAATGTTGGTGTTATGGTTTTGATTTCGCCAACTTTTGGGAAATGAAAATTTGCCGCAATTTTGCGAAAATTGTGAGCCATGTTGGGAACTATACTTTTTAGGAATGGCCAGCTTTGCTTTGCACTAGGATGAGACTGGCTGGGGGTTTTTGAAGTTTTTTTTCCGAGAATCTGTCATCCTCAATTAAGGAGTCTGGGCACTAGGGTGATTATGAACTGGACTTAGAAGATCTTTGAAAATGTTTTTTTTCCAATACAGTTTGTACGTTTTGATAGCATATTCTACATTTGGTTGCAAAATCTCCACATATGAATGACAAATATAGCACTTCTTTTCATTTTGTTAACTTCTATTGGCTAACAGTAAGTTAGTAACTGCCTTTTGCATGTCATTCATGATTGGGGCACTTAACTGAAGTTTGTTGATTTCTCAAGTTACATGTTATTTCAATGTATGATTGCACTTTTAAGCTTCTCCCAAAATAAGATCGAGCATTTTGGCTTATAGAAGAAGAATTGGGCATTTACATCAGATAGCATGGAAATGAACATGTTCTTCGCTGAACATGCAGGTGTGCTGAGCCAGCTGCTGAATCCATTTTTTCAAACTTCACTCTTCTGTTAACTGACGAACCTGTTGAAGAAAGTGATACGATCAACATGGGCGTGATCTTTGGTGAAGGACAGTCCAGGACATCCTCCATTGACATTGATGAAGATGAAGATGAAAAGTTCATTGACCCGGAGGACCGATTGTATTTCCCTGCTGAAGAAAAAGAAATCGACATTTCAAAGCACATCCGAGATCTAGTACATGTGGAGATCACCATCAATGCTATATGCGATCCGAGCTGCAAAGGTCTGTGTCTCAAATGCGGCATAAATCTGAACAAGAGCAGCTGCAGCTGCCAACTGAAGCCAGAGCAGGAAGGTGAGTTTGGTCCTCTTAAAAACTTGAAGAAACAAATGCAACAGAGATGAGCTGTTCCCTGTGAGCAACGGTTTTTCTAAAGCAAAATCTTCAGCTGTGTATGATCTCAGCATGGGATCGTTCTCTTTTTTCTTTTCTTTTCTTTCTTGCTGAGAAATTAATATCTCATGTGCCAGTTATTCCCTCTTGTACATGGTATTTCTGTTGCCTTCACCATCCTATCATGTCCTCCCAGGGGAAGTGCCCTGATGGGAGAAGCTACAAGGGGATGGGATAGAAGAGGACATGGGTGATTAAGATGCTTTTGGATACAGTAGAGGACATGATCACATGGGTGGTCGAGATGCGGAAGCGATGTGTTTAGGGTATTTGTACTGAGATTAAATGCGCACATTCATATAACATGGCAGCAATAAGAACTAATTTTCGGACATCTGTATCGAGCATGGGATTAATATAATTTTTACAAGCATATCAATGCATGGGATTAATATAAAAACAACCATGATCAAACAAACCAATGCGCCACAAGGAGAGTTAGAGATATGACCGAAGTGCCTCCATGGAACCCCCTTAGAGAGACAGCGTTATGACTATCTATGCACAAGGTATTGACATGATGCTTTTAGGGTACATTGTACACTGACATCCTTGCAAGTCACCTCTGTGTACAAAATCGTTATTGGAGGAAAAAAGAAGCAGTCAAGGAAGCACTCACACATGAAGAGATGAGAAGGCAAGCGGGGGAGTATGAACTATATGTAGCCTTAGGTCATGATTTAAAACGAGTATTTAAGTCGCGGTAAACGGTTACATATCGTAGGAGAGAACCAAGGGATGGATTGTTCGGAATTTGAAAGACAGTATCTGAAAATGCGAATTTGCAAACAAAAATGGCTCATAAACCAATCCACAACACCCAACTCACACATGTGACCCGCACACGAGCACGACACAACGTGGTTTGGCACGGCCGAACGCGTGTAAGTGGTAGTTCGAAATCTCCTTCGATTAGGGATGAGCTTTGGGCCAGTCTGGCTTAGCCTAGCCTGAAGACCAATCAGCGTAGCTCGACCGGGTCCAAGCTCAAAAAAAGAGACGTTGGGTTTGGGCGTGCAATGTAAGCCCAATTTTTTGGGGCCAAGCTCGGACTGAGTTCAGGCCAGCCCATAATTAGGCCCATGGTGAGGTCCTCGAACCCGGCTGGCATATAGGCCAGTCGGCTCGCTATTGGGTCCAGGCTTACCCTTCATTTTGATTGCAATCCAGAGCTGCGTGGAGCTAGGCAACACAGCTAGGTAAATACATGGTCCAATCGTAATACATACTTAAATCAAATATACATAGCGTTTAATCCAGACATATAATATATGTATCATAACATGTATATCTTTTTCTACATATTTCAAAAGGTAATATTAATATTAATATATAAGAATAACGGTTTTTTCGCTCTCATATTTATATGCTATCTATTAGAATTATGGTACAATATCCAGTATAGTAATAATATGGTGAAGTTCATGGCGACAATCTTCTTGTTTTGATGCTATTAATGGACATGCACCTTGTTTCATGAATACATTAAGGAGTATCCTCTTCCTTTATCTATAACCTACATAGATGCTCATATAGGTGGTATTCTCCAAGGATGCACTGCTCATCCCGCCTTCAAAAGCTTGAATCCATTAAGAGCCTAAAAAACTCAACCTTGTAGCTTTTTAAGCACTCTGCCTTTTTAGAGATAAAACTTATATGCAAACATCATGAGTGCCTGCCAGTTTTCCATATAGCTTGTTTTCCACATTGAACCTAGAGATCTCCACTCATTTAGGTTGGATTGTTATCACAGGTTCTCCACTCTTTTCCTTGTAGAGGGATTTAGATGAATCATAAGGAGTACATATAGAATTATAGCTATGATAGTCAAAATTTTCTAGAACTTTATCAGCTAGTGTGAACTAAGATTTGACTTTCCCACTAGTTGATCTAATCAACTTGCCCCAAACTCACATTAAAAAATTGACCATCTTGTTTTCTTCAACAAACATTTTGTGTGATTCAAACATCCAAATATCATCAACATATAGGCATAAGACAGTAGATATATCAGCGTTAATCATATAATACACACATTTATCCGATTCATGAACATTAAAGCCATAAGATTAGATACTCTTATCAAACTTTTCATCTTATTTTTTTGGGGCTTGTTTTGATCATTAAATAGATTTTCTAAGCTTGCAAACTTCTCTCTCATAACCAGCTGCTACAATCCCTTAGGTTGGTTCATAAAGATCTCTTCCTCGAGATTGTCATGTAGAAAGGTAGTGCTCACATCCAGAATCAAGAGAATATGCATCAAAATAACCAATATCCTCCTTTTGCTTGAAATTTTTGGCAAGATGGGTTACCTTATATTTTCAATAGAATCATTAGTTTCATTTTCCTTTGGAACACCTATTTGCACCCCATGGTAGAACAACTAGGAGGTAGATCAATCAAGTCCCAAGTGCCATTTCAAATGATCAAATATAATTCAAATTCAATGTCATCTTTCCAATGCTTAATTTCAGAGGAAGCCATGACATCTTTGTAAGTTGGAGGATCAACCTCGATTTGGTAAGCGATGAAGTCACAACCTATATCCTGGTATCCTTGGTCACTTGCTTCATCTTGGCTCAACATCCTCTAAATGTCCATTGGGATCAGAGTGACATAGCTCCCACATTTGACATCTTTTCCACATGTTGTGAACTAAGACCAAATATAGTGGCTAAATCACTTATCATATTTTGAAGAATTCTAGTCTTCATTGGAAATGCATTCTAAAAAAAGGTAATATCATGAAGTTCAACAATAGTATTCGGATCCATGCCAGAGATCTTAGACTGAATTACTAAGAATTTAAGGCATATATGTTTCCACAATCCAAGAAGATAGCATCAAATGTTTTAAGTTCAACCTTCTTTCTCTTAAGTTTTAGGACTAAGAGCCCGTTTGACTAGAAAGGAATCACAATGGAATGAAATCAAGACAAGAATGGAATTAACAATGGAATGGAAAGGAGTAAGTTTTTCCATTCCATTGTTTGGTTCATATTAGGAATTGAAATATTTATTATGAGATACATTTTCTTTCTTATGCTTGAAAAGGCAAAAGAATAAAAATAAAATAACCTTCCTTTGATATATTTCAATAAGTAGAAAAAATAATCCGTATCATCCAACTTATTTTTTTCATATAATTAATATATTTCATATACGCAATCAATAGTCAAATTTAAATGGAAACTACTTTGATTTTTTTCCATACAATTGACATATTTGTATATCCATATCCGTATTCGCTAGAATGTTTTATAATCATATATGTATCCATATCCAAAAAAATGAAAATGATATGGATATTCGTATTTGCAAAAAATACATATCCATGTATGTATACATATACAATAAAATGTAACCCATATCCATATCTAAAAAAACTAAAGATAGTATACATATACATATCTATAGCTGCAAAACAAAATCATTTCCATCTCCATATCTGTTACCACAAAAAATCCTCATCCATGTCCATATATGTATAAAAAATGTACCAAGCCTTCTCCCACTATAATACGTCCATATATGTATTTGCAAAAAAATTAAAACCCATATCCATGTATGTATATGTATCCGCTAGAATATAATTAACATCCATATCTTAGAAAAAATGAAAATTACATCAATATCCATAATCATATTAAAAAAAATCTCTTATCACTGTCCATATCCATATCTAGAAAAAAAATAAAAAAACACATATCTATGTTTGTATCCGTATCCGCAAAAAAATCATATCTGATATATTTTATCCATATAATAGATATATTTAATATATATGTATTCGTATCAGTTAGAATATCTTGTAACCACATTTGTATCCATATCCAAAAAATTGAACTGTATATATATATATATATCTGGATCCGCAAAAAAATCCCATATCCATGTCAGTATCCATATATACATATATTTGAATTTATCTGACCTTTTGCATCCATATATTGTATCCATGTCAGTGTCCATATATCCATGCCCAGAAAAACTATATCCATGTCGGTGTCCAAATAAAATCAAAAAAGAAAAACACATATCCATGTCAACAATCATGTATTTGTAACAATGATATATTAATTTAAAAAATATTAAAGAAGAATATATTCATTAGCATTTGTAAGGAATGGAATCTCAATTCCTAGGGGGTACATAGGAATGACAACCCATGGATGAGGGAATCTGATTTCCTTTCTAATCATTATTACTACCTTAATATGATCTAACAAACACAATAATGGAATCAACCAAGGAATGTTGATTCCATTCTCCCTATCTATTCCTGCATAACAAACGGGCCCTAAGAACATAGCCTAACATCCCCACTTTGAGGTATTTTAAGCCAAATTTCTTACTTCACCATAGTTCAAATGGACTTTATCTTTACGTCTTAAGGGAACTCTATTCAAAATATGACAAACTATTTTTAAAGCAGCCCCACACCCCAATGTAAAACGATAGCTTAGAACTCTAAGAGTGTATTGACCATGTTAGTTAGGGTCTTATATTTTTGTTTCGCTATTCCATTGGAGTGTGGTTTGGTCATTTGCAAAGAAGGTCAACTGATGCACCGGTTAGGAGATGCGAGTGTTGGGATGTTGAGCCAGCTAAGAGAGGGCGAGGACGACCCAAGAAGTGTTGGAAAGAGACTATACGAAGGGATCTTAGTTTTTTGGATATAAGTCCGAGATTGACCCAAGATAGATCTGAATGGAGGCGAGGAATCCATGTAGCCGACCCTACTTAATTGTGGGAAAAGGCTTTGTTGTTGTTGTTGTATTCCATTGGAGTGTGGTGAATATTGTGCGGTGACTTCATGAACTATGCCATATAATTTGCACTTCTCATCAAATATATTAGAGGTATATTCACTATCCCTATATGACCTTAGGCATTTAAGAACTTTACGAGTTTATATTTCTGCTTCATTCTAAGGGCTTCGTCCTTGTTTTCCGCAGATAAATATAACAGTATCTACTGCTATCATATGTGAAAGTGATAAATTATCTTTTGTTATCTTCAGTCATCACACTACAAACTCACAAATAGTAGATCCTATTAATTTTAGGAATTTCAATCTCTTAATTTACAGGATGAAAAAGGCTTTCTAAGTAATTTGTCTTGTGCAGATATTTCACATTTTTAAGCTTGTTTGTAGTGTGATCAATAATCACATCAAGTATCATAATTCTTTCCATAGAATTGAAAGTTACATATCATATCCTAGATTGCCATGGATCAATAGATTTGATATTTGAAACAATATAGGAGTGAGAATTAAAACTAGAATTTAGAAAACTATCAGCATCACATCCATCTAATTATAAATAATAAATCCCGATCTGCCAAATATCCCTTATCATAGAACACATTATGTCTCAAAAATACGACTTTATTACATTTAAAATCTAACTGAAAATCCTCTCAAATCATACGGATCCAAATAAAATATTTTTCTCGATATCCAAAATATATAGCAACCTATGCAAAGTCTAGACTCGTCGAGTTGAGAATCTCAGCTCGACTCATCTAAATCCAAGCACCTTGGTTGTATATATGATCCTCATCATCACAGTCCCAATGCATGAAGCCTAATAAGAAATAAGAATGGCACTGTCATTATAGATATGCACAATTGCACTAGCACCGATAATCCACTCAATAGGCTTATTTACAATGTACATTTAATGATTCACCGAGACATACACCAGCTAGGCCAACCTCCCTCAGTCCTCATGATTGTGCTCGAAGAGTTGCCTTTGTAGATTTTTGTTGGTTCTTCAAAGAAGGGCAATCATTCTTCCAATATCCAACCTGTATACATTTTTTTCTTTGGTTTTTCCTGGATTTTTCCTTTCGCTTTAATTTCTTTTTTAAACTCAACATTGTTTCCCCTTCAAGGTCATCACGCTAACATTAAATGTTAAGTCAACATGCACCACATATTTTTTCCTATGCTCCTCTTCAATGGATGTAGACACTTTCAAATCATCCAAAGAAATGTTTCCTTTACTATGCTTAAGGGATGTCCCAAAATCTTCCAAGACTTAGGAAAATTTTCAATAGTTTATATGACCCGAAACTTCAAAGGAAGTTTCATTTCAGCCTCAACTAATCCTCAACTAATCCTTGAAGCAACAACAAAAACTCATGAGTCTGTTCAGAAATTGATTTCTTCCAATTATTTGAAATTTCAAGAATCTAAATAATTAGTATTTTTCAATACCATATCATCAATGTTGTACTTTTTATTAAGCTCCTACCATAACCCCTCAAAAATACTAGTAGATGCCATATACATCGAATAGTACACTCCGCAAGACAATCAAGATATAACAATTACACATGCGATCATGTGATTTCCACACATATACCATCTTAAACATTTCGGGGCCTACGTCTTTTTCAGAGACCTTAGGACACTCTATTTCTAGAACCAAAATCAGGCCAATCTCATCTAGATCTTCATATATCGTTTCCAATATTTAAAATTCTAAGTCCTAGATTTTCATGGAGTACCAGTGGAATCTACACATGGTCTAAACCTCAAGTTAAACATTTTTCATCATAGATATATGTTGTCCCTCTAAGATTTTTGAGACTAAATCCGCACACACATATACCAAGAAATATCAAAAATCACATATACCAAATTTTGGCTCTTTAATAATCGATGATGTAGTATAGGAGACGAGATTCTGTCAATCAAAAACCACAATCTTTGAATGTTGTGGAGAACTTTTCTTGGTAAGTATACCAAGGTCGAACACATGGAACGGTGATTTTTAGTTGTGTGGTTTTAAATTAAGTTAAATAATGTTGGAAAATAAAGAGAAAATATGTTGATGATGCAATGCGAAGAAAATTGAACAGAGAGAACGAATCACCGAATCTGTGACAGTGATTTAATTCCTCAAATAATATGAACAATAAATCCTTAAAAGATTATCACAGATCGAAAGAGATTCATAAGAAAAAAATTCTAATCAAATTCAAGCTATAAGCAAGGAGATTAATCAATGAATAATTTAGTCATTCAGAAGATCAAGAAAATAGTCCTCGAATAGATATGTTGATCTAAAAAATATCTCAAGATTAATTCTGAGATGAATAGAAATGGAGCGGATAAAATATCAAGAATTAAATTAAAATCTCCTCGAATACACCCCTACAAAGATTAATTCTTTAGGAATATTCAGCAATGATCACAAGGAATTAATCAAATCAAATTCCTCAACCGAATTCCTACAAAAGATATCGTTAATTTTCTCTACAAAAATAAGGCACAAATATGTCAATTATTAGCCTGCATAAATCAAAATCACTCCTCAAATAATCATCATCAATAAATATCCTCTGATCTTCTGTCCACGAGTTGTATAATATGAAAGAGCATGTAATAAGCTTCAAAACGACATATTATATGTTAATATCAGAGTTTGGATGAAAAAGATACGGTAAATTAAAATGTTAGGGACTGAATTGCAATAAAAAGAAATATTTTCTTCCCAATTAAGACCCAAGAGGACTTATCTGCAAATATTAAAGACTCCGGGAGCTGTTCTACAAATTTTCTAAAAGAGAATATGCGAGAGGGGAATGCAATTTGCCCAAGGCTCACGTGCTATGAGGGGAAGCTGGAGGGTCTTCTTATGATATTTCTTGAAAATCCAGGGGCCTGTTTGCAAATTGTCCACTGCCGCACGTGCGACGCACGCGCGCAGTGTAGCTTGGTGCTGAGGCCTAGGCTCGGGAGCCCGAGCCCCCACGTGGTGGGTGTTTGTGGCTCTGGTCGACCCGAGCCTCGAGGCTTGGGCCGAGGGTCGGAGAGAGGGGGGGGGGCGTAGGATCAAGGGCTGAGACCCCGATCCTATGACTAGCGAAGGGTGGTGAAGCCGAAGGTTAGTGACAGAGCCTGACACAGCGGCGACGAAGGCCGATCGGTGGCAAGGTTGTCGAGCAGCGGAGCGATGGCGGTACGTACCCTAGACGAAGGTGCAGGGCGTCAGGCGGTCAGCTCCACCTCCATTGACACACGACTGGAGGTGAAGCTGCGAGGCACTCACGAGCGACGACGTGGAGTAGGGAGCTCGATCAGCTCCTTTACCTGCAAGCAAAATGATGAGGGCAAAGGAGACGGGAGCGGAGGTGCCCGACGGTGAAGGGGGCGGCCGAGCATGGTCGGGCGGAGGTAGCAACGTGAGGGCGGTGTGACGAGCAGGGGGCGTGGCGAGCAGGGGACCGTAGGTTGGGGGTGGTGTCGGGCGGTGGTGATCTCAAAAGAAGAGAAAGGAGACAAAGAGTGACAGAGGAAGAGGGTCGCCTGGGATCGAGCATGCGGAGGCGCTCCCTACTGGTAATCGCCTCAGCCGCAGGCGAGGTCACAGTGAGGCTCAAACGCTCACGGGAGCAAGGAAGCAGGGGTCGAAGCTCGGCCACTAGATCTCGCCGATCAAGGTCGCTGTCACCGACCTTCGGGGATAATGGCAGATGGGGAGAATGCCGACGAGGGGAGGTGCTTTATAGGAGGGTGAGATGGGTAACGACGCGGTGGGCGTTACGCGGAGGTAGTAACGGCCGCCGAGGGGCGGTGGCCGTTATAGGGCTGGGAAGGGAAGGCATTGTAGGATGACGGAGGGAGGGGCAACGGGTCACGTGCGGTGCACGTGACCTGGGGGCGGCATGAGACAGAAGCGAGGGTGCCATGTGGCATGCCCAAGGGCTGCCACGTGTCACCCCAAAAATTTCAAAATTTAAAAGGAAAGAAAAATATAAAAGAAATAGAAGGAGACCTCAGATTAAAAAGTTTCCTTCACAGAAGTTGTTCGTCTCGATGATATCTACAACATTTTCATGAAGGAGTCGAGAGCAAAAAAAGTCATCTGTACGAAGTGGTATTTTTTGTGGTCTTCATGTGTATAGAAAACTGTCTTTTTAAAGTTTTGTAATTTTTTGGTGGTTTTGAAAGAGGATAAAAAAATCTAGAAAATATGATAAAATACAAGACCCTTAATTACACATTAATCTAAGTTTTTTGGATTTTTATTTAATTAAGAAAATAGGAATATAAATAGGAGTATGAAACAAGCAAAATTTGTACAGACTCTCAAAGGATACTCGGACACATTCAGTTTTTTTGATTTCAGTCTTGATTTAGATTTGGATTTATGCCGCTTAATAAAACTTTCATCAAAAAACAAAAATGAAGAAGAAATAAAATTAAGAGGTCAAAAATCGCAAAAAGCTAAAATGCGCAAAAGAGGCCCAAAAATCAACTTTCACATATGAGCTCCAAATTTTATGAAATTGGTCTTGTTTTGAAGGTATTTGAAAATGGAGAACTTTAAAAGTGATTAGACCAAAATCAGACACTGTATGATGAATATATACGCGTTTTAGTCCGTTAGATGTGAAATTAGGACTTGGGTTTATTTGACACTTATTTTAGTTAGCATCTTATTGTATTTTTTTATTTATTCTTGTTATTAATATCTACACAATGGAGTGATTTGGGGTCAATCGGAGTTAGGATGAATTAAATAAAAATAAGGGAAGTTAGCAGCTTTTTTGACCAATTTACACTTTATGCAAATACGCATGATGAAATGCGAATATTTTTTTACACATGTATGAATGATAATAATACTATATTAATTATTAAATACATATGGATTTTGGGGAACATAGCCTAATTGACCAATTTTAGCATGATGAGTCTGAGATCCATCAGTTGCTACCTAAGTTCGGAGGAAACAATCATGAAGAACCATATGCATTTCTCTGAGACTTTGAGCTAGTCCGTGATAACCTTTCCCACCCTAGGGTTAGTCAAGACTACATAAGGTTGAGAGCTGTCCCCTTCGCCTTGACTGATAAGGCGACATGTTGTCTAAAAAATCTAGGAGAAGTGGTCACCACATGAGCTACTTTCAAGACTCTATTTTTAAAGATATTCTACCCAGTAAGTAGAATTAACGAAATGAGGATCAAGCTCACAAGCTTCACCCAACTCCCTAATGAACCATTCCATGAGATCAGGGACCCACAAACCTAATTCAGAAATGCCCATATTATGGCACAAGCAAGATGATGCTAGTCCAGAGTCTTTTTAGTGGGGTGAACCCTGAGACGTAAGGTTTAGTGAGTGCCTCATGTGGAGGAAGCTACATGGGACGTCACGAGGACATATTTTACAAGGTGCTCGAGAAATTAACAGACTCTAGCTGAGCACAAGCCACAAGCCAGGCCTACTTGGCCAGCTCCCTTTCACTTTTATCTAAGGAGGGAGCCAAGAAGACTGTGAACAATCTGTCGATAGACCAAAATGTAGATATGGGAATAATAGCTGACAAGCTAACTATAGTTGAACAGGTTTATAAGAAGTGGACGAACTCCATATGTCAACTGGTATGGAAAAACTGGCCAAACTACCCAGGCAGATGGAAGAACTGGCTGAAAGGGTATCTAAGACCTAGGTACTTGCCTGACTGCACCTCCTGCACCCATTCACCAAATTCACTACATTCAAGGTCAAGGGGTAGGGAAACACAGCCACTGGGGTGGAGACCAAGTTTTCACCCAACAAACTGAAGAAACCCCTGCACAAATAGTTTACGAGGAATCTCCACAAGTCATGGAGATAAACGGAGTCTGGTACAATCTGGATCCAATCAACCGACCAGAATCCAACTCTACTCTGAACCCTCGTCCACCACAATCTCGTCCCTGCTATCAGCCTCAACAATAAACGCAACAATAGCGTCGGTTCTAGCAGTATCGTCCGGGTTATCAGAACCCGCAGTCACAACAGCAGCAACAATACCAGCGCCAGGGCCAACAGGGCCAATGTCATCGTTACAAACAACCTCAGGCAAGGTCCGGGCTCTTCCTCTTCGATCTCTCCCGAACTCCAGCGAGTGCTGGATGAGCTTCATGACATGAGAGTTCATATTAATCGACTCTCCATGTGGAGAGATGAGTGCATTGTACCCCAAACCGCTATCCCCGCTCAAGTCCAAGACAACCCTAATAATCTTGGCCACAAAGATCAGGTACCAATCTCATAATATTCTCTACCTGAATACGAGATCTTTTCACATGATAACACCAATCATATTTCTCTTAAGAGTGGAAAGACCGTAACCATGCCTGATCGAGCTAAGGAACGCGGTGACATAGCCCTAGTGTCCAAACCTATGCATACATCTAGGGAAGAAGAAGAGGAGAGACCACCAAACCCCGCATCAGAGCATCACAACATTACCGTAGAGTCAAGCGAGTCTGAACCAGAAGAGGAAGACTCACAACAGCAACAACAACAACCTTGGCAACCACAACCGTCATTTTCTTTTTCAAGTCAGAATCCTAGTGTCGGTGTCAGTTCGAGTCATGTACTGACTTCCATTTTCAATAAAAATGATGTTTCAGTTCCTGATCCTGGTCACCCCATCCCTTTCCCTCGTACTCTAATGACTGGAAAGAAGGAAAATTGAAAAAAACCAAAAAATGATGTAGAGATGGCACACATATGTAAGGGAAACATCAAGGTCACTTTTTCCCTAGATGAAATGATAGAAAGAGACACGACTTTCAGAAAATACCTTAAGGTGAGATGCACACCGACAAGGGCAAGCAGAAAGAACTCAAGCGAACAAAGAAGCATATCCTCTCTATCTCTACATCTCAGTTATCCAAGGAAGAAGAGGGACATGGGTGCACATTTCATAACTAGCCAGATCAATGATATCAATTTTGCTAGAACTCTATTAGACTATGGTTCCTCTATAAATCTCATGCCCACCGCACTTTATGAACATCTTAATATGGGACCTCTTAGGAAGTCAAGAGTCGTACTTCAATTTACTAATACATCAACTAAGAGACCCATGGGAGAGATTAGGAATGTTATAATCAATATCGAGGGATAAATTATCTAGTGGATTTTACCGTACTTGGCAAGGATGTCCCTAGGAATTGGAAAGATTCCCAGATGATCTTATGGCAGCCCTTCCTTCGGACCGCAGGAGCCCTATTTGACTATACCTCGGGAAAGATCTAATTTGGAGATGTTGAACTAGAAATGAAGCAGACTAGGTTTCGAAAACCTGATCTAAAATCCAGCACCGAGTCAGGAACTTCTGAGTCTAAGGCAGAATGCAACACAATCATGACAATTGGGCCATGGAGACAGAACCCAACCATGGAATCACTCTCATCTGGAGAGAACATTGTCGATCATTTGGTCTGCCAGTTTGTTCAAGAAAACACTTTTCATGCATCCTCCTACGCTCCTGGAGATTAAGAGGTTTATTCGAGCATGTCAGTCCTATTTCTTTAGGACAATCCAAGAATGAGGACCACGGGTCGGACACGGTTTTTGCCGAAATATGACACATATTTGGCGGCACGAGGTTCTTGCAAAGCCATCCCCATGTAAAAGCTATTTGGGGGCACGAGATGCTTACCAAGAATTGGCGTACACTGATCAACACTCAGGGTATTTGTTCAACTGAAAATTAGGGAAGTAGGATTCCTTTTAACTAGAACATGGTTGAGCTCAGAATTTTAGGATTACTCAAATTAAGGGTCCTTGATAAATTGAGCCTTGAAAATTCATATGCACTGCCAGGAAGTAATCCGACTCCTTCATTCTTTAGATGCTCGAGGACGAACATAGTTTAAGTATAGGGGGATGATGAATCTCTGATTTATCATTTCTATACTCCCTTATTATCCTCAGAGCATAAATAAATATATCAAAATCTTCAATAATTCCGCATCATTAACAATAAATTCTTCTCCTGTAGTTAACCCTAATTCTTGTACAAAATTAACCTTTCTAGTTTTTCTATTTTCTTTGATTTATTCCCTACTGAAAACTCCAAAAAATAGATTAGATATCATAGATATTTGGTTTTTTTGAAAAAGACAAAAGATTCAAACCTTCTAAAAGCAATGTTTTTATTCCCTAAAAATACTCTCAAAATTCTCACTTTGTGTACTTTTGACTTTTTATTCAACATGAAACTTGTAGATCTCCTCGAGACCTACAACTTTATGTTTTGACTTTTTACTAATTTTGCTTCCTTTTATTTCTTTTGTATTTTATCATTCTTTTCTCTAATCTGAATAATGTGGTGGGCCATGTGGCGCTCTTTGGAGACGCCACGCGACCCTTTCTTCTTACGACACCCGCCACCCTCTGTAGCCCTTGGATCTCCCTCTGCTACCTTCATCTCTACCATCCATACATGCTCGATCCTCAATCGTCAGATCTTCCTCCAGATGAGATACATGCCACTCATCCCCGCCTTCACCACCACCGTTGGATGGCGACGCCCATCCAATGGCCTAGAACCCTTCGTGTCACCTGTTCCTCGCTAGCCCTCGGATCTCGCTCCCATATTTCATCTCCACCGCACGCTTGATGAATCTATGATTCATCATTCTAAAAGTTTAAAATAGAGCTTTGTTCCCGAGTAATTAGCTGCATATTTCTACTTATATTGCATAATTAGCATTCATGCATGCATAAATAATATATGCATTTTAGCATTCATATTTGCGTTATATAAGAAGCCAAATTCACTTGCAAATATTCACCTGTATATTAGCTAAAATACCCTACATGTATATAGTTTATACTAACTCCGAATCCAATAAAACCAACCCTATAATGTATATATTACTAATACTAATTAAAAAAATTTCATAAAAATACTAACTTGTAAAATTGACCAATAAAACACCAATCCAAGTTTGAAACTAGGAGCCTTAAAACACACATATCTCTCTCATACAGTGCCCGATTTAGGTCTACTCACTTTTAAAGTAATATACATTTAAAGACCTTCAAAACAAGACCAATTTCATTAAAATCGGAGCTCGTATGCAAAACTTGGGTTTTGGGCCCTATTTGTATATTGTACATATTGACCTTTTTGCCCTTTATTTTATTCTTTTATTTTCTTAATTATTAAAAAAATCCAAAAAATAGATTAAGTTGTAAATATTTCTTTCATATTTTCTCTATTTTTATTTTGATTTTTCTCTTATTTAAAAATGACAAAAAAATTACAAAAGATAAAATGCGGTATTTTATATCTATAAGGTACCACCCAAAAATACATTTTGTACAGATGACCTCTTTTGATTTTCGGTCCTTCACGAAAGTTGTAGATCTCGTCGAGACAAGCATCTTTCGTGTTGACATCTTTTGATCTAACCCTTTTGTTATTTCTTTTCGATTTTTCTTTACATTTAATTTTTGAATTTTCCGGGAGCGACATGTGGCAGCTCCTGGAGCCGCCACGTGTCACTCCATTTTTTATTATTTTCGGAATTTTATTTATTTATTTATTTTATTTATTTTATTTGTTTATTTTAATTTATTTTATTATTTTACCTTTATTTTCTCTTCTTGATTTTTAGTAGCCTACTTGTTTTACTTATTACATTTTTATTTTTATTTCCCTTTTACTTCTTCCTCCTTACTTGTCTTCCACTCCAAGTCACCACTCTCTCCACCACTCCATTCTCCCAACTTCTTCTCCAACTTCCCTCTCCTCTCCCTTTTTATTCCCATCATCTCCATCATTTTCCATCATCCGCCATTCTACGAGTAAGAGAGGTTCTATCTCCGTCAAAGCCGTGAGGTGACAGCTCCTTCGACGTCGAGCGACGTCGAGCCAAAGACGAGATCCCGTGGTCCGCACCACCGTCATAAGTTTCACAACGCTCGTTGAGCTTCAGAGCACACGCCATCTCCTTGAAGCGATAATCAGAGTGCAGCATTGCTCCTCCAAATTCGACGATTCTCACAGGTAAGTACTCTATCTTCATCTTGTCATTTTATTTTATCTAACAATTTTTTATTGTTCATCACCAAAACATTTCATAAACACCACCACACACAAACATCATCTCATTTCCATCACCACATTTTTCACCACACAACATCACACACAAATCACATCACCAACACCACCTCATTCATTTTTTTACACAAACATCTTCATTGCATTTCTACGTCACTTCAACACAACAACCATCATCACCATCCTAATCATCTACCTCTTCACATATCCATTCACTATTTAAAAAAACTAAAAAAATATAAAAAATCAAAATATAAAAAAATACAAATTTGCAGGTCCTGCACGACCAAGCCGCCACCTCCAGGCCGACCACCGCCGTGCGTTCCGCCGCCCTCCGTCGCCCTGTTAGTGGCCCCGTCCTTGCGGCGCAACCCAACCAGCGTCGCCCCTCGCTGGCCGCCATCCGCCCGGCGTTCCCCGCTGCCACGCGACCGCGTGCAGTGCCTCCATGTCTGGCGGCCGGCCGCCACCCGCTCGTGCGGTTGCTCCGCCGCGGGAGTCTTCCACCGCCACCAAGCCACTGCCGCCTCCCCGCGACGCGTGTCCTCCAGACCCGCACGTGCGTGACAACCCCCCCTCTCTGGCCGCGCACCCACCACGCCGCCAAAAGCGGCAGCCGTTCGCGCTGCCGCACCAAGCCACCGCACCCCGCCGCAGGCCATTCACCGTACGCAAGCGGCGTGCGCGTCGCCCCCACGCGTGGCCGCCGCCTCCCGCTCGACACGCGCCTGCCGACCCAACCCCCGTCCACGTTGTTTGCCCTAGCCTAGCTTGGTGGAAAAGAAAAGGTCCATTTGCCTTTATTTTATTTTTTTGTGAAAATTGCAAGTTCACCCCTTGAAGTTTCATTATTTGCAGAAGTGCCCCTGTGCATAGTTGTTTATTTATTGTTTTAATTTCTGTATTGCATTTATACCCTTGACTTCTCATGATAATTTGGACCTCAAAATAGCATAGTTTTATTCAATCAAAAATAACATTTTGCAGAGCAACTAAATCTTTACCTTGTGGCTATTTATTTGCATTTTTATTATCATCAGATTATAAAAAATCAGAGATTGAAAATTTGTAATATTTTGCCCATTTATGCTCTGAAATTCGCACATACATATATCTTACTCTAAAAATTGTGAAAAAATTGTAGATGATGCCTCTAAGTACTCTTTAACTACTGTCCAAGTTTCATCGAAATTAAAGTTGCCTTGTGCATAAAATAAATTCTACAATGATTTATGTAATTGATTTTTAATTGAATCAACGAATAAGATTTTTGAGAAATTTTAATTCTCCTGAATTCCTGATTAAAATATCTATTTGAGATAAACAACTCTCTGGATAATTTGATTGTATGGATTTATTAAAAAAACAAATAATCACAGTTACTCTGTTTTCCTTAAAAAATTCATAAAAAATCACAAAGTGTCAAAAAATTCCAAAAAATAGTGTAATTTAATTTCATCATATTTAACTTTCAGTAATTTTTTCATAATTTTTGCATATCAATTGCACAAAAAATTGCAAAAAAACCCTAAAAAAATTTGTATTTCTCATCGTTGCATTTTAAATCCAAAAATTCCGAAAAAATCTATTTTGCATTAATCATTGAAGTAGGTTTGCAGGAAAAATACAATTTGGTCAATTTGGACTAATTTTAGATTAAAATTATTTTTGGCTAAGTTCTTGATTTTCTTAATAATTCGCATCAGTGCATCTGCATGTTTATTGCATAAAATAATACCAAAAAAATCCACTTTGAAAACCGCGATCTAATCCCTCTAACTTGATCCTGAGTTGTTCCTTTGCCTCTTTGAGTCGACCCTGGGGCTTGCCCAGGTTAAACAGACATAAAACCGCACATTAAAGTTCATTCAACGATTCAGCGATCCGTACGGTTATTTTTGATCGATCCGGATTTACCTGACTGCAACGAAATCGTTAATTCGATACCATAAAAAGGGTAGATCCGAGGTCCATCAAAGCTCCCGCTCACTCCTCCGCCCTTGGATTAAAACCCTCACCCTCATCTAAGTCGTTCCCTAGCACCCTCTCTCCACGGTTGGATCAGATCTGGTGATCTGATCTAGACCGCTTGAATGCGCCCGCTTCTCAGTCGTAGGATTACGAGATCCAATGGTCGAGGCCAATTCTTCCATCTCCCCTTCCTCCCTCGCGGGACGTTTCGCCTCATCGCAACCCTCGCCCCTTCCATTTTTAGCCACCGATCCGCGATGCCTCTCCATGACCTAAACCACCCCCACGTAGCCCTAGGATTCGCCATCCTTGTGCATCCTTCAAAACCCTAGATCCGACTTCTACAACCAAACGCCGCTCGTTTTAATCACCCTACTCCCTTACCTAAAACGACTAGATCTCCACCTTATAAAATCGTCTCCTCTGCCCCCATATTCACTCGTCCACCAATCTAGGAGCTCTCATTTATCCCTCCTCCCCCTCCTGTGAGAGAGGATGGAGGAATGGAGGCGTGACGATAGTCGGAGTCCCTGGTGTTGACCATTGGCCCCATTGGCCAAGTCACGGTGTCTCCGCCACCGATGAGCCCTCTGGCATGGCTGGCCAGATTGAGTGACGATCGGAGGCTCCCTAGGAGCCTCCGCCCAAGCCCTTCCTCCACCGATATCCTCTCCGACCATGTACTTATCCTTCTTTTATGTGTTTTTTCTTTTATTTTTCCCGCCGCACATGATGCACTCCACCTTCATCTGACCACATGTTAAGCGACGTCCTCCACCGACTCCAGGCATCTTCCTCTGCCGGAGGTAGAGGAAGTCTCGCTCCAAGCAATCCTCTTCTCCACCCCGACACCCACCGTCCAACTCCCAATCGTTTCTGCTATATCTGCTAACCCCTTATGCGGGTTCTCCCTTCATTAGTCGTGGGGGGAGCTCCGTTCTAGAGCCCCGCCTCCTGCGTGGGTCCATCGGCAACCTCCTCCAGCTAGCTTCATGCCTCTTCTGTGCCTCGACCTTCATCGATAAGGGATCGGGAACCTCACCGGACCTTCACTCCGCACGAACGCAAGCGGTGGAGCTCCGGGCATCTTGTCGGAGCTATGATCGTGCCACCATCCTGCAGCAGAGGAAAGGGCTTCGGAAGATACATGTGTCATTGAATGTTGCTTCATCGGTGGCCATCCAACAACCATGATGCAGCCACATCACCTACGCTAGAGCATGGAGGCTCGATGGGATCCAGCTTCCGCTCGAAACACCTCGGACAACCCGAGGCACCTGCAACTGCGCCCAGCCTCCATCCGGACCTCAACATTGCCTCCTGAGCCTAGCTCGCACACGTGTGCGGGCTGGGTAAGTTACTGTCCACCCACCTTCTCTGAAATTACAATTAGGTCCCTCTCAGGCGCGTGCGCCTTACGTGCCACACCTAGGCAATTTACAAGGGGACCCCACCGATCTTTGATAATTACAAAAGGCCCCTATTAGGACTGAATTGCAATATTTATGTAATTATTCTTCTTGATTTATCACATGTATTCCCTTGCATTCTTTATTCTATAACTTGAGCATCCGAACTCCAATTCAAATGATTTCAGTCTCATGTTAATGCTTGTTTCATTATCTAGATTATGGCATTATTTACTTGGTGTTTTGACACTTGATTAAATGTGCTAAATTGTGAGATCCATTGTGTCAATTGATCTTTATTTCTTAATGACATTAATTCATTTTGATGCATTATTTGTCCCAGAAATTAACCTATCTTTTATTAATCATTTATTTGATGATTTTTTAGGGCATACGTGTACAACTAATTGTTTTGCTTAGCATAGCATACCCTTGTTCATTATTGAACATGCATCTCATCTTTAATCATACAAAAACCAAATAAAAATGCATCATTTCATGCTTCATAGTTGTTCAGTTCATGCATCATATTTTTATGTTTTCATTTGTACAAGCATCTGTTCTGTTTCATTCAATATGTTTGCATTATTATTGTGCATCATATTGTGTGTTTGTGCATTGCAGTTTTCTAAATGCCTATATCAATGAATTTATTCACTCTTATTTAATCGATAGATTTCGATCAATCGACGAGGAGGTTCGTGCCCCTGTGTTCGACCATGGTACACTTGCCAAGTTAAATTCTCCACATATTCGAAAGTGTGGTTCTGTATGGATCATTTTCACCACTTGTACTATGATAAAACACGATTATTAATCTGGTGAAAATGCGATTCATCAACTACATAACTTGAGTTTAACAATTTTGGGTTGCGTCCAACGAGCTTAGTTGGACCCGAACCTAACAAGTTGTAATGAGTCAGTTGTCCTCCATAATGACTCCAGTCTAGGCTCGAGACATCACATTGTTGCTCCTTTTTGCTATATTAGAAGTATAATCGATTATAATAAGGTTGAGAAACCAAAAATTTCCAGGCCCAGATGGTTTAATCCAACAGCTTATATTGAACTTTTAGCAAACCAAAAAAAAAAGATCTACATGTGCCCTTCCACGTTTTCACAGTTACGCTTACGACCTTAACATTTTTACAATAACATTTGTGCTCCTAAAAAAATTATTGAGTAAGACTTATACCCTTATGGTTAATTGCAGTCTATATCCTCCCAAAAAATGCTAAAAGTAGAGGCATAAGTGCAATTAAGCCTCATTCCCCTTTTTGCATCCCCCTCCCTAACCTACTCTACCCCCAAGCCACCCGCTCACAACCCCTCTTCCACGCCCTCCCCACCTTCCCAACCATCCATCCCTTATATGTCCTCTACCGCTGTCTCGTCCTCCGCCCCCAAGCCCCCTCTGTTAGCTATGTGAGTCCTGAGTGAACCATTTCTACAATAAATATTATTGAAATCTTTGATATATTAATAAAGATTGTTGGTTTATTTCACTTCCCGTCTGAGATTAAATGAATGAATGCACTTATAAGGGTTCTTAGTGCAATTAGTGTTATGTACCATGACCATCTTAATAATCATACATCTATTAATTCAATGGTTGAATCATAGAGGCTGATGCTTAGATGATATCTAAAGAGTTAGATTGAGGACTCATCTATCACCGTCAAATGATTGTTGAGCGATGATCTACAACATGAGAAGGAGATGTCAATTCTTCTCTAAAGGGTGATATCCGACCGATCTCTTGATGCATGTCCTCTGCATAGGAATAGAAATTCGGAGGTGTCAGATAAGCTAAGTCAAAGAGTTGACTTAACGAGATTGAGATAACCAAGACCTGTGGTCTTATGCTGTCACCACTGTTGTAAAAATCGACCGACTAGGCCGATTAATCGGCCCAACTAGTCGAGTCGGTGGGATAGCTGACTCGACTAGGCATAGTCGGACATTAGTCGGTCATCCCGACTAATCAGGCCGACTTTTACACAGAGATTTTTTTATTTTTTATTTTTCGATTTTTTAAAAGCAAACTTATTCTAATATGCTTAATGTTATAATTAAAGATAATTACTTTTTTTATATCATTATGATAGTATAGTAAATATACAAGTCAATGTAAATATATAAGAATATGTATATACAACTTGATTTATATATTTAAAATAATTAAAACATTCAAACCGACTAATGTTTGATTATATCCGATTAGTCGCCCGACTGTCGATTAATCCTCGATCAGTGACCCGACCGAGTACCGACTACCGCTTTATGCAACCTTGGTTGTCACGATATAGGCACACATCAACTGACCGGAGATAGATGTATTACTATACGTCTAAGTATGTTGACCTAATCAAGGTCTATACACCGGCGAGCTGGTGTGCATACGAGGGCATATGTGTAATACAATCTCTCAAAGGGATCGTACAGGATCACTACTGAACCGGAAGACATCATCTCACTCACGAGATATTGTGATCAAATACTGTGCACGGTCATCTCGCTTTTAAAGCTTGACTGAATTTAAAGGTATGATATATGCTTTTGAAAAATATGATCGATACCAACTCCCAATGATCAAATGAGAAATTTAATGATAAAATCCTGAAGAAGATAGACCAAATATGATCTAAAACTTCTGTTTTATTCAAGGTCTTATTCCAATATGCAGGATGTACAAGTATTGGAAATACTCGAGGGTGATGTGATCGTAAACGATTGTATAACCATGACACTTCCATTTTGAGGGAGTGATGAAATATGTTTGGATTTTAGTGATTCCTCTCAGTGGACTAGTAATCCAATCTTTAGTCCAAATATCGGGCATTGATCTGAATATGACTCGGATGCAATGAGAAGATTAGATTCACAATTTGATTTAATCAAACATCTTTGAGAGGTCCCCGAGATATGGATTTGATACATGGAATGTACAATCGCCATATCCTTATCTCCAAGTATGAGAAAGCGCATATTCTTGAAAGAGATCAAGACTAATTCCATTGTTGATAATATATCCGAGCATTGGGAAATTGATGATTAAATGTGATTTAATTATCATGAATAATATGAATGTGATTCATATTATTTGGACACATGAGAATGGTCATCAAAGATAATTAAATATGATTTAATTATCAAAGGCATGATTAATGTGGATATCACTATCCATAATAATCATAAATAGTATAAATGTGATTTATAATATGTTGGACAGATTTATTTATAATAATATTTATGAATTACTAGTTAATGTGAATTGGATTCACATTGAACAATTAGTTGTAAATGCAATTTATATTTTATATTGGATGTATGGATATGATTCATAATTATTAAAGGCATGATTGAAATTATCACAAAATAATTTTGCAACAAAAGTTGTTGCACATGTGGAATATTTGCAGAGATATGAGATCTCTCAATTAAGGAAGAAGAGAGCCACCTTCCTCTTTAAGAGGGTGGACGACCATGGAGTCTTACTTCTTGTATGGTTGTCCACTCTATTAAGGGAAGGAGGTGTGTTCTCTTTCCTTTATTTCCACATGAAATTGATTTGAATTAAATTAAATATTTTGAAGATTATTTGTAACATATTTAGTTTATTAAATTAATTATTTGTCGTTGTAAATTTATGCAACAAAATTATTACCATTGATTGAAAGCACAAAATAATCTGCACCATTGATTACTGTGTGCACATGGATTAAGATCCATGACCATCCAATTTGTTATAAAAGAAAGGCAAGTATTTGCTCTCTCTTTACAACAATTGCAAGAGCAATAACTCTCTCTCTCTCTATTCTCATACATACCCCTCTCTTTGTCTTAATATTGTGACCGTCCACCATATTGACCAAAAGAGCCTCGTAGTTGTCACGATATCGTTATGCTACTGGATCGACTGCTCGTGGATCTCCGCCTTCTTTGGCACATCTTGTTCGTGAGGAAGGCCATCTATTTCGTACAACAAAATCAGAAGACTCCACGTTCGGATCTTCAACTCGGATTGTGGGAAGCGCGCGTCTCATCCACGCGCTCGCAAGTGCATCCTTCGTCGGATCAAACTTGAAAAGAGGTCTCTTCACTTAGAGACATACGCGATCGCAAACACGCTTCAAGAGTTAATTCTATTAATTGTTTGTGACTTTGATGAAATGATATGAGAAGTGTTCTCATATCATGTGATTTCATCTATTTAAAAATTTTAAATTCCACTACTAGTCGCTCTTAATCACATGTGACGCGATCTCTACGCTTTCATGATGCGCTAAGGGCCAAACCCTAGCCTTCACCCTAGCACACCTCATTTGTCCCCCTCCCGACGGCCTCTGTCTCCCATCCTCTGACCACAAGCTATAATGTTGACCTCCTTTGCCCTCACACCTTAGCCCTGGCCTCCTCTAACTCTCCCTCCTTCGCCCCCAGTCACAACCTTGACCTCCTCTGCATTCTACCCACCACCCTCCAACCCTTCCTCCATGTCCTTCCATCTCTCCCTCCCCATCCAACCCGCCCACGCCCTGTCTCAAGCACCACCTCTCAAAGCCCATTTGTCATGAGCTCCACATGTCCCCCTCTAGCTTCATCTCCCTCTGCCTTGACGTCCTTGGATGATACTCTACCCCTCGTCTATGTAAAAAGACATGTTAAATGACCTTAGAATACCCTAAGCTCACCATTACCACCAGAGGACGAACCAAACTCAAGGGTATATGCGAAATAGAATTCATTACTAACAAAACTTTAGTTTGGATAAACAATGATTCTGTTCATCTAACAGACAATAAAGTGACGGAAGGGCACAACTTTTAACGTTGCAGGGAATAAGTGTAACTGCAAAAACATGGAGGGATACAAGTGTAAAAAATCACTTTGAGAAATGACGTCGAGAATATGATAAATATAGCCACTCCAAATACTTCAACCTGAACAATCTAAGACAAATAAATAACTCCATTACATGGCTCATCTTAAAATCAGGAGATTCACAAGAGACCGAAAACTATATATCAATAGTGTCTTTAACAGGATTAAAGAAAAAAAAATGCGGACTCATGTTCGAAATCTTTAACATATGTAACAAACTTGATCGAAGTCTTATTGATATTCTTGTTCATAGCAGGCTGAAAATTAACTTTTTTATGATATTCTTGTTTATATCTGGACCGAAAAGTAACTCGCTCCAAGTCCACAACAGATGCTCTCTATAACTATGATACATAGATTATCTTTTCTAGAAAGAAATGATAGATATCTTAGAGAACAACACACCAATGATCTCAGTGCAACTAATTTTCAGGGCAAACCGATTTTTTCTTAAATTTAAAAGACTCACCGGACGGTTCCAATATCTGAAATTTGATAAAAAAGTGGATCACCTCAGATCAAACTAGCAATAATCAAAACTACCAAATCTGGGATGGACCAAGTAAAGCAATGCTATCTATGCAAACACAATTGAGAAACCCTCAATTCTATTTTGGAAGCATGCCCTACGTACGACAATGATTCTCCGGTAGCTTGGTCTTCGAACCGTAACACGGCCTCAATTCCTGATGCCAAGGAGGCGTTCAAGAACTCTATCGTCGACACCTCGAAAATGATTGAGATGGGATGGAGGAAACTCTATGATTGGTGCTGGACCCTCAAACTACCTGGGAGCTATCTCAGGCCTCCCTTTTGTGGCAACTGACTCAGTTTTGGGAAACTCATGAGTATGATCCTCACCATTTTGTTTGACCGCTAAATCTTCTTCATCCGGGCATGTCCAGATAAAGGTCCGTCGGTTTGTTTTTTCGCACCTTGGTAGTGCAAGGCCCCTCGAACCATTTCTGTTTTCCGATGAATGAAATGATCATTTAAAAAAAAAACAGTCAAACGTAAAATGACAGTACACTTTATAAATCAATCGGAATGTCGGAGATCAAAATAGCGTAATGGGAAGGAGATACACGCCCACACAAAAATATCAAAACTCATCTGACTAGAACATACTTGAACAGCAAGTCTAGCAACTTTCAGAAATACAAAATTTTGGAACAAAGTCATACTTAAAGGGGAAAAAAGACGTTCAACATCAACTATTTATAGATTAAATATGGATTTCGACCCTACTATGTTACCAGACTCCATATGCAGCGAAGGCCTTTCTTGACGCGGAAAATAAATTAGTCTCTCCTTGGCGTTCCAGCGCTCAAATCCATGAACACGGACATGATTATTATTTGGGACCTCGCCTGCAGGGAAAAAGTCAGTTGCTACCTCAGATGCATGACTGGGGTGTAGAGAGCATCTCTGCAAGCGTGAAGATGAAGTTGGTGCACTGCTAAGCCTACATGACCATCCCTCCATCAATGGTCAAAACCTGCACAACATGGGCAACTTCTTTATACGATTGATGGAAATATAAACATAAGCATGGAGATATCAGGGGAGGTCCAGCACAGTGGCATCAAAGTAACTGACTGATTTTAATGTCAAAAGGTTTGGGGTTTTCATTGTCAATTTTCATCTACATTGCCTAGTAAGTATTGTTGCGTTTGATATTAGGGTTTTTATCAGTTGGTCACCTATGCGATATTGCAATACTAGTTATGCCCCTCCCTTTTAGGGAATATCAGTTATGCCCCTGACTTCTTCCACAATGATCACTCGTGCTCATCAGGTTAGTTGCCGGCCATTCCCAACACAAACGGACGTTAACTTTGGGGACACAGGGGAATTAGATAAAAAAACAAGGGTTGAGAGGTCTTCCTCATACTCCAACCCTCCCCCTCCCCCCATTCTCCACCTCCTCTTCCAGCCCCGCCTCCCCTTCCAGCCACTCCTCCGACCGTCCTCCCCTTCCGGCCGCTGCTTCTCCTCTGACCACCCCATCCTCCTCTGAGTTGCAGATGATCCCCTCACTGTCGACTCCGATGGCTATCGTGTCTCACTGCCGCTGAAGCCTTCGAGGCAGCCGAGATCCAATCTGGCTTCTTTGAGCTACAACCAAAGGAGGGTCTTGCATTCGTAAATGGCATGGCATTCGGCTAAGGTCCCGCGTCCACTGTCCTCTACAACGTGAACATCCTCACGGTCCTCGTCGAGGTCCTCTCAATCATCTTCTGCAAGGTTATGCAGGGCAAGTTGGAGTTCACCGACCACCTCACCCACAAGCTCAAGCACCATCCTGGGCAAATCAAGGCCGCCGCCATCATGGAGCACACCCGCCAAGGCAACATCTACATGAATATGGCGAAGAAGCTCCACGAGAAGGATCCCTTACAGAAGCCCAAGCAAGACAGGTTTGTTCCGTCGAGCGATTCATAATCACACATCACCGTCCATTCTCGGAAATGAATGGTTGTGATGACCACTGCAGACCGCAGTTTTTTTGCAGTGCAGATTTTTGCAGTAACAAAAAAAACTGCTTATTCACTCTGACAAGTGCGCAGTTTTTGAATCGCAAGATATCAAAATGCCGGCTGAGGGCTAAGAAGAGGGTCAGCTGATGCACCTGTAAGGAGATGTGAGTTTGGGATGTTGAGCCGGTTAAGAGAGGGCGAGGAAGGCCCAGTTGTTGGAATGAGACTATATGAAGGGATCTTAGATTTTTGGATCTAAGCCCGAGAATGACCCACGATAGAGATCTGAACGGAGGCAAATAATCTATGTAGCCGACCCTACTTAATGTGGGAAAAGGCTTTGTTGTTGTTGTAATATCAAAATGACGGAAACGTTTATTTTTTTTCGAAACAGGTACGCACTACGAGCATCGCCACAGTGGATCAACCCGCAGATCGTGGTGATCTGAGCGGTGACAAGGTCGATCGAGCACGAGATCAACTATGTGAACGGCAACCCCCTCATTGACGTGAGCTGGAACAAGGCCCTCCACGACGGGAGCTTCCAAGGCACCCACAACATCGTGTCCATAGACAACATACGCCAGGCCATCGCCGCCCCATTGATAAGCTCATGTTCGCACAACTATCTGAGCTCGTCAACGATTTCTACAACAATGGCCTCCCATCGAACCTCACCGCCTCCTGTAACCCGTCGCTCGACTACGACTTCAACGGTGCAGAGATCGCCATGACCGCCTACTGCTCTGAGCTCCAATGATCGATCCACAATGACGGTTAAGAGGGACATGCAGATGATGAGGGGGCGGCGAAGGAGGATGCCGAAGGGCATGGGGCGAAGGAGGGGCCGACGAAGGGGGATGGTTAGGTGGGGTGAGTGTTTGGACATTTATGCCCCTTTTAACCGCACCATGGTTTGAAAAAATCATGGTTAAGTTCAACTCATTGACGGCTAAAGAAACGGAAGGATACAAGTGATAGAACGGCAAGAAGTCGGGAGCACGACTGATATTCCAAAAAGGAAGGGCATGTGATATTGCAATATCTCGGAGGGGCACAAGTGATAAAAACCCTTGATATTATTGTTTCGACACTACTTTTTTCTTTATTTAATCAAGTGATACATTTAAATGCACTGTGAGATCTGGATTGGGTTGAAAATCATTTTTGTTTCCTTTTAAAGCACTTCCCAAAACATTCTTTTAAGACACATTTTGTGAAGTTCCCAGTAATACTAAAAAAAAGGCTAATGAGACGATATCCTCTAGAACTAAGCTTTTCAAGGTTTATATGTTTGAATGTGACGTGGATGTCTAGATGAGGTAAAGATGTTCCAGTATATATTTATGGCTAGGAAAATAGAAGATAAGATGACGGAAACCCATTTAAATTGGTAATGGACGTGTACAAAGAAGAAAATCGTGTAAGAGTAGATGCAGAAGACCAAAGAAGCTTCACAGGGAATGTACTGAAAAATGTTTTTTTCGGATCAAATATGGGGCAAGTCAAATTGGATTTGTTTAGACACAGAGAATCCATGTAGGACCTACTTAAAGTGTGAAAAGACTGGGTATATATTATAGATCTTCGAATGCGATATATTTCCAACTTTACACATTCTCTCCAGGACAAAATAGGAACGCAAATAAACTCGAAAAACTTTTAAGAAAATCTTTGGACCTTATGAATTCTGAAAATGATTTTAATTCTCTTGAAATTGCATAGACCTTTCAAATAATACATGTATACAGAAACAAGCATATATTAGACCAGAGAAGTGAAGAACTCCCTAGTTGTTAAGCAGTAATATACCAAGGTTAGAGTATCACTCTGTTGAAAAAAAGGTATCCCTTTCCGCAGAGTGGAGGAAAGCAAAAGATACAGACGTGGCTGCATCATCATGTGAGACCTATTCAAGCCTCCCTTTCCGAAAAGGAGAGTTTAAAGGTGTTTGGTACAATTTACCTGCCCGGTTATGTAACTAGCTGCCGGACTGAGGGCCAAGAACTCCACTAAACCAGCAACTTCTTCTGGTTGTCCAAATCTTCCTGAATAATAACAATTGTAAGGTTATAAAATCTAGCTTTTTGCAGTATCGCTCATCATTATGAATTGTTTAACTAGTGTAACTTCATAGGTGAACTGTTGTTCGCCAGTGCAGCATAAAAATCTTAAATGCTTTTAATCCGGCTTTAAGTCAACCAACAATCTAGTTAGCTGATTAAACTTTGATATTTCACAAAGGCATACGAAAATAAAAGAACGTACAACATTTGCACAAACATATCTTGATCATAAAAGAGAACAGTGCCTATCATTATGGGGCTTACCCAAAGGAACGGAGCTCAAGATTTTCTTCTCAACATCTTCGCCGAGGGTTGAGGTCATATCAGATGCGATGAAACCAGGAGCAATGGCATTTACCTATGGCATCAGACAGTTGTACATCTTCAATATTTAATTACAGGTGTAGTTATTATCCAGTATGAAATACTCACGACAATATTCCTGCTTGCATATTCCTTAGCAACAGTTTTAGTAAAACCTATCACGCCTGCTTTTGCAGCACTGTAGTTCGCTTGACCTACATTGCCCGTAAGTCCCACAACAGATGCAATATTTATAATCCTTCCCTGCAATGAAACAAAGGAATACAAGTCATTATATTTTTCTGTCTAATATCATTGTATCACGAGGTTGGTGAGTACTAAAAAAATCAAAGGTTGGAAACAGATATTGGTCTTTACTACTGTTTTTTATCCTTATCAAACTAGCCTTCTCCATTTGAGGATGATTAGATATGAATGGGTCAGTCCAGTACATGAAGCTCCCGCTACATACAGTGCATGGAAGGAAAGCACCAGTTTTGGCTCTAATGTACAAATCAGAATAGAAAATGCAACTAGAAAAGCCAATAAAAAGCTCCTCACATCCTGATTGGTGAGATTGTGATGACTAATAACAGCTGCTAGTCATCCTTCGGGTTTTTTTAGAAGGGCAATCCAGTTCACAAAGCTCTTACCATATGCATACATTGGAAAGGATAGAGCCTTCACCGATTTCTTTTTGAAAAGGTATGATCACTAAAAGTTAATCATCAAAAAATGAAAAACCTGGAGAAATTAAGTAGCAACTCAAAATATCCCCCCTAGGATCCCCGGTAACAAGAACCATTAAGAACATATTCCATACAAGGGTCGTTAGATACGAAAATCACATCAATTTTTTGTAGCTACAAGATCCAGATAAAAGAAAAATTCTAGCATTACTTGCCCTTCATTTAATATAGGAAAAGGTTGTCATTGTTGCTGTTGTTTTGTACCCCCTTTTTCATTTATATGCTATAAATGTGTCTCCCTTCTAACCATCCTAGGTAGGGCTGCCAGAAAAATCTCAGGTTGGATATTCCCTCAGGTTCGATTCTAATAGTCCAATTCGAATCGATCATAAACGAACCAAACCTTAACATAACATTGGGCTCGTTTACATAAACGAACCGAACCTTGAAATGGTAGGTCCGCTCATGTTCGATTCACTAATAGTTCGATATAAATATATATATGTATATAAGAGAAAAATGGGGCTGCTCCCTGGGAGAAGCCAACGGGCTGCTCCCACCTCCATTTTCCCCCAATTTTTTTTATTTTTTTTGGAAAATAAAAATTTGTAAATTCATCATTATATCCCTCTAACATTCTATGAAAATTTCGTCAGAAACAGAGACTCCTACGACCTCCATCCAAACAGGGTCGATTTAAAAAATCCTGCGACCGTTAAAAAAATGATGTCTGGATGGAGGGCCTAGGAGTCTCCGTTTCTGACGAAATTTTAATAGAATGATAGAGGGATATAGTGATGAATATACAAATTTTTATTTTCCAAAGAAATAAAAAAATGAGGGGAAATAGGGGTAGGAGTAGCCATGTTGGCTACTCTCAAGGAGCAGCCCCGTTTTTAGCCATGTTGGCTACTCTCAGGGAGCAGCCCCGTTTTTCCCTATATTATATAATAGGATTTGGGAATTGGGAGTTCATATAAAGCTTACAAGTCACAACTCATATATATATATATATATTGATTTATGTTCAATTCTTAGAAAACAAGGAACCTAATATGATTTTTGGGATTTTTACCCGGCAGACCCTGAAATCTTTTGCAATTACCGCTACGACCTTTGAAACATCCTAATTCCTCTCTCGACCCTGTAAACTTGCTCCGTCTTACCCAAGAAACCCTGCCGTCAATTTTAACTATATTTGAGTCAAATACTTGGGTTAATCTTGAGTTAACCTAACCAACTGATCATCGAACGGCTAGGATTAGTCAAAATAAAAAATAGGAAAGAAATCCAGCAGACGTTCTGGCGGGGGGACCGAAGCAGCGGCTGCAGGGGAGGGCCTCAATCGTCGGCGCGCAGCGGCCGGGGAGGGGGTTCCTCCATCGCGCGGAGGGGCTCCATCAGCGGAGGCCAAGGAGGGGGGTCCTCCATCGCGCGGAGGGGGAGTTGGGGGGTCCTCCATCGCGCCGAGCTCCATCGCGCGGGGGTGAGGGGCTTCAGCGCGGCCGGGGAGAAGAAGGGGGGGGGTCCTCCATCGCGCGGGGGTGGGGGGTTTCAGCGGCCGGGGAGGGTCCTCCATCGCGTAGGGGGTGGGGGGCTCCATCGTGCGGGGGTGAGGGGCTTCAGCGGCCGGGGAGAAGAGGGGGGGGGGGTCCATCGCGCGGGGGTGGGGGGTTTCAGCGGCCGGGGAGGGGAGGGGGGAGGGTCCTCCATCGCGTAGGGGGTGGGAGGCTCCATCGCACGGGGGGGGTGGGAGGGGCAGCGGCGACCGACCGGAGGGGGGGGGGGTCCTCCATCGTCTGCGCGTGGGGGGACGGGGTATGAAGCACCAGCGGGACGACAAGGTGGGGGCCTCCGTCGGCCGGGCAGGGGGCCTCCATAGCAGCAACAACGACCGGGGGAGGCCTCCATTCGGCGACGGCAATGCATGAAAGGGCTGGAATGTAAGGAGGATGCGTAGGGAAGAAGACGGATGGCATCTTTTGTAAATATACTAAACAAAGAGGGTAATATGCATCCCTTTTTAACGAAATCCGGTTAAATTTAACGGACAAATGGATGTGGATTAACCACAGGGTCTGCCGGGTAAGGGTTAGCAAGTTTACGGGGTCGAGAGAGGAATTAGGATGTTTCAGAGGTCGTAGCGGTAATTGCAAAAGATTTCAGGGTCTGCCGGGTAAAAATCCCATGATTTTTTTCCAAATTTCATCAAAAATTATTTGAGATGAAACCCTAACATTCCTAATCCCCATGCCTCCCCACCAGCGGATTCCCCTCCTCCTAAGGCATTTGCTACTCCTCTCGCTCGGGCACACCTACCGAGCAGGCAGTCGCGTCGCCCCTCCTCTCCTCTACCCAAACGGCATGCCGCAACTCCTTCGACCGTCGCTCCCCCGCATCTCCTCCTAGCGGCCATCGCAGCCCCATCCTCCTCCAAGCGACCGCCACACACCGCATCTCCTCCCAACGACCGTCGCTCCCCCATATCTCCTCCCAGCAACCGCCACACCTCGCATCTCCTCCCATCGATCGTCGCTCCTCCGCACTCCCCCTCTCCTCCCCCCAACGGCCAGCCGCTCCCCCTATCCTCCCCACCAGTGGCCAGCCGCTCCCCCGTATCTTCTCCCAGCGGTCGCCGCACCCCGCATCTCCTACAAGCGGCCACCGACCCGCTCCTCTCCTCGCAGGGAACAGCAACCCACAATGGCACGATGAGTTCTCAAGGTTTGCATTGAACTGTGGATATGGTATTTTTTCCATTGCTGCATATCATAGTTAAATTCGTAAGACAGAACTGCAAATTAATAATTTTTTTCTCAATGATCCGTGGATATCTTATTCAAAGTATAAGCTTTAGAATTGCATTAAATTGTAGATGTCACATTACTTGTTAAGAACTAGTATCTTATTTGGGAGGATTAGTATCTTAAAATACATAATTTTTTTGATTGTGTGGTATGTGAAATATTAGTTGTTAAGAGTTATTAAATTTTGAACCATTAGTGATTTTATTGTAGATAAACCATCCTCCCAACAATCCATTTATCAAATAGTGTTAGCGAATAAAGTAGATGGCGGAGAAAATAATGATCTTGTTTGTGGAGAGTATTATTATTATGTTTTGTGTACCTTTTCATATTTTCTTATTGTTCTCTGGACTACTATGTATTTTACCCATGAGGCCTCTCTCTATATAAGAGAGGCTAGGGTTCCCTTGAATAACAAGTTGCTTATTTCCTCCAACATGGTATCAGACCCTAAACCCTAGGCTCATCCCACCCGCAATCCGCCGCCCCCCCATCCCCCCCCTCTCGCCGCCCCCCTCCTCTCGCCGGCCTCGCGCCGCCGCCGCCCTCCTCTCACCGGTCCCCCCTCTTTTCGCCGACCCCCTCCTCCGTGCCCTAGCTCGGCCCCCACCGTCGGGATCTCCTCAACGCCGTGCCCTATCCCGGCCCCCACCGCTCCAGGATCTCCTCCGCCTTCACTTTGGTCGTGCCCTAGTAGGCTACAGGCCCCTGCTCTAACCGTTAGCGCTGCGCCTCCCGTCGGCTTGATCGTAGCTCGCTCGTTGTCCGGATCTATGGGTTTGGGTGCATAACGTCTACATACGCACTCAAATCCTATGCAGTCCTTGTAGACATTTGTCACTCTGTCTACAAACCCTAGTTCTTCTCCAGCGGCGATATGTCAGAATCCAAGGTGGATATGCCCTCCAAAGGCGCGTTCAAAGGTCCCACGCCAATAGTGAAAATGGATGGTTCGAACTACGAGCTCTGGGCGATGCAGTTCATGAGACTCATGAAGTCAAATGGTAAGAAGCACATTCTTACCGAGGATGAGCCAGCAGAGAAGACAGGGATTTATGCCTCGTGGGAGGCTGATGATTCATATGCCAAGGTTTGGCTTTTAGGCACACTGTCGATGGAGATTGCCAATGATGTCTTCCATCAACCCACCGCCAAGGCGATGTGGGATATTCTGGCTGTAACATATTCACAAGTGCGGAATGAGATCAAGATGTTACAGCTTCAGCATGATATATTCACAATGAAGCAGAACGACAGACCACTCCACTCCTTGTACACGTCCCTGAGAGGGATGTTTGAGAAGCTATACAGTACCATTCCACTCACAACAACCCCTGAGCAGCAGAAGACGTTTCGGAATGCCACCATGGTGGGCGTTCTACTTGCAGCCCTAGACCCTGAGTACGAGGCTGCCCGCTCTCAGATTTTGGCCGATGCAGTTATTCCTCCAATGGAGGATTTTTACCGGAGGCTCAGTCGCATATCAGTGTCTTCCAGCTCATCTAGTCCACCCCCATCGACGATGGCAGTATCGCGTGGGAGAGGTGGTCAGTCTTCTGGTCGTGGACGTGGACGTGGAGGTGGTAGGGGTGGTCGCTTTCGTCACCCTTGTTCGTATTGTCACCGCAAAGGCCACTCGGAGGATACATGCTACTCTAAGCATGGGTTCCCAACATCGGCACGTGCAACTGAGCATGTTCTGCCCCAGTCAGCATCCAATGCAGACAACCGTTTTGAGGAGCTTGTGGCACGTCTACGTGATATTATGCCACAATCTTCTGCTGGTTCTTCTGATGGACGATCTGATGTTGCTGCCTCTGCCTCTGCCAGTTCCTCGGTTGTCGCTAGTACCTCAGGTAGTGCTACTGCATTTACGTCTCGTCATGATATATCTGATTGGATTATAGATTCTGGTGCCACACATCACATCTGCCGAGATCGAGAGAGACTTGAGTCCTACAGGGACATTCCCCATGGCCGTTCAGTGCAGGCAGATGGTACCCATTCCCCCATTATTGGATAGGGGGAGGTTGTTCTATCTTCTTCCATGCATTTACAGAATGTTATGCATGCTCCCGAGTTCTCCATGAATTTGTTGTCTATTAGTCAAATTACAAAGGATTTGCACTGTCGTGCCATATTTGACCCCTCTTCTCTTATTTTTCAGGATATACTAACGGGCAGGGTGATTGGTTATGGCTCTGAGCAGAATGGTCTGTATGGGCTGGTCCGGAATTCTTATGCTGCTGTCTCTTCTTATTCCGCCGGACCGGTATCTTCGTACATCTGGCATCTTCGCTTTGTTCATCTAACGCTCCAGAAAATGCGACACCTTTTGCCTCAGATCTCTCCCAGTACTTCCTTTCGCTGTGAAGCGTGTCAGTTGGGAAAGCATCATAGGTCCAGCTTTCCTGGTCGTCAGAGTCGGAGCAGTTGCTCCTCGTTCGAGTTGTTTCATATTGATATTTGGGGTCCTAGTCGTGTTCCCGATCATCAGAGACACAGGTTCTATCTAGTTGTCGTGGATGATTTCTCTCGTGTATCTTGGGTCTTTCTTTTAAAGAATAAATCTGAAGCAGGAGATGTGATTAAAAATTTGATTAATGAAGTGCAGAATATTTTTTCCTCTACTGTCAAATATGTTCGTACAGATAATGCTCTTGAATTCTGCACACGATCTCTCTTTCAGTTTCTCTCGTCAAAGGGCATTATTCACCAAACTACTTGTGCCTACATATCTCAGCAAAATGGCGTGGCAGAAAGAAAGCATCGTCACCTTCTTGACATTACTCGAACCCTTCTTATTCAGAGTTGTGCTCATATCTCATTCTAGGGGGATGTTGTTCTTACAGCTTGTTACCTGGTCAATCGTATGCCGTCATCTGTCCTAAGCGAGAAAATTCCTATGTCTATCCCTTTTCCTAATAAGGAATTATTCTCGCTTACTCCTCGTGTCTTCAGTACTGTTGCATTTGTTCATCTTCTCATTCCAGGACTTGACAAACTCTCTCCTAGAGCGGTCAAGTGTGTCTTTGTCGGTTACTCTCGGACTCAGAAGGGCTATCGCTGTTATGACCCCATAAACAAGAAATACTTTGTCAGTGCTGACGTCACGTTCTATGAGTCTGTTATGTATTTCTCTCCTGCAGGTGACAGGCTGGTACCATCCACTACCAATGATGATGTCTATGTCCCTCCACCTCTTAGTTGGGGTTCACCTGAGTCTACTCCTGCACCAGTTACTACGTCCACTTCAACACCACCACCTCCGCCACCACCACCTCCACAACCTCCTATTCCACCTTTACCGAAATTCTATACGCGTCGGTCAGGTCCTGCTCGGGCTACACGTCCAACATCCATCACACCTCAGGTATGTTCTGATGACATTACTACTGACGGGTCAGATATGGTACATGTGCATGATTCTTCATTGCAGGAGGAGACTACACCATCCAGTACAGTGGACAACGACCTGGATATTCCTATTGCTATCCGAAAGCAAAAGAGGACGTGTGCATCTTATCCCTTTGCTTCTCAGGTGTCTTTTCATCGCCTCACATGCGACTTTCAGAGATTTGCTACAGCTTTGTCGTCCGTGGAGATACCACGGACCTATCAGGACGCTATGAAGATTGATGTCTGGCAAATGGCTATGGAAGATGAGATGCGGGCCTTACAGTCTCGTGGCACATGGAGCTTGATTACTGCTCCTCTTGATGCATCTATCGTTAGTTGTAAATGGGTATTCACAATTAAATACCATGCAGATGGCAGTCTAGATCGATACAAGGTTCGGTTGGTCGCTCGAGGTTTCACACAAACCTATGGTGTGGATTATATGGATACATTTTCTCCGGTGGCTCGTCATTCTACCCTTTGCATACTCCTTTCAGTTGCAGTGGTACGTGACTGGACTATATCTCAGCTTGATGTCAAGAATGCATTCTTGTATGGAGATCTGCAGGAGGAAGTCTACATGCAGCAGCCACCAGGGTTTACTGCTGAGGGGGAGAAGCATATGGTGTGTAGACTTCACAAGGCAATTTATATCCTTAAACAGAGCCCAAGGGCGTGGTTCCAGAAACTTTCTCATCTAATTGAACGGCAGGGTTTCAAGAGATCGAATGCAGCTCATTGTTTATTCAGAAGTCTTCTACGGGTACGGTTGTCATCATGGTCTATGTTGATGATATTCTTGTTACAGGAGATGATGTTCAGGCAATAGAGAGGGCAAAAGCGTTCCTAGGCCGTCAGTTCGTCACGAAGGATCTTGGAACCCTGAGATACTTTCTGGGGTTGGAATTTGCCAGGAATGCACAGGGTCTAGTGATGACCCAAAGGAAGTACATTACAGACTTCTTAACTGAAACAGGCATGGTTGGATGCAAACCATCGAGTATTCCCATGGATCCAAGCATGAAGCTATATGATGATGACACTGTTGAAGTAGACAAGAGGAGATATAGAGAAATGGTGGGTAAGCTCCTTTATATTACCATAACTCGACCTGATATTGCCTTTGCAGTAAGCTGGGTGAGTCAATTTATGGAGCAGCCAAGACAAGCTCATATGGATGCCATATACATGATACCGAGGTATCTAAAGTCTTCTCCAGTTTCAGGGTTGCTATTCCGAAAGGGCACAGATCTATCTATTTCAGCATGTGCAGATGCCGATTATGCACGATGCCCTAAGGATAGAAAGTCAACCTCAGGATTTACCGTTTTTGTTGGGAGCTCTTTGGTCTCTTGGAAAAGCAAGAAGCAAATCGTTGTG
This sequence comes from Ottelia alismoides, assembly GCA_037367405.1. Lineage (NCBI taxonomy): Eukaryota > Viridiplantae > Streptophyta > Magnoliopsida > Alismatales > Hydrocharitaceae > Ottelia > Ottelia alismoides. Next base: position 372,045 of record JAZKJV010010495.1, on the reverse strand, counting down.
GCAAGGTCCAGTGCAGAATCTGAATATAGGGCCATGGCGCAAGCAAGCACAGAAATGATGTGGGTTCGATCTGTACTAGAGGATCTACATGTAGTCGTACCCTTACCTATGCAGCTTCAGTGTGACAATCAGGCAGCATTGTTTATTGCCAACAATCCAGCATTCCATGAGAGAACAAAGCATATAGAAGTTGACTGCCACTACATTAGAGACTTAATCCAGAGAGGCTTGATATCTACATCTCATGTGAGCTCAGGGGATCAGACTGCTGACATACTCACCAAGCCGTTGCTCAGAGGACCCTTCCAGAAATGTTCTTCCAAGCTGAGCATGATCGACATCTATGCTCCACCTTGAGGGGGAGTGTAGAGAGTATTATTATTATGTTTTGTGTACCTTTTCATATTTTCTTATTGTTCTCTGGACTACTATGTATTTTACCTATGAGGCCTCTCTCTATATAAGAGAGGCTAGGGTTCCCTTGAATAACAAGTTGCTTATTTCCTCCAACATTGTTGATGAAATTGAAGATGATGTGGTCGCAGTTAGTGATACTGAAGATGTTTTAGGTGAAAATGGGAAAAGATCTAGAAGAAAAACATCACTTGTATGGTCTTTTTTTTAAGATATTAGTGTTAAAATTGCTAATCAAGTGCTGATTAAAAATAAATGCAAGTGTTGTGATGAGGTCTTGGCTAAACCCAAAAGTAGGACGAGACACATTAAGAGACATTTGCTTAATGTGTGCCCATATTACAAAAGTTGTGATAAAAATAGAAGCAGTCCACCATTTCTTTTAATTCAGCAGAGAAGGGTGAGATGCTAGGTTATTATGTGAGTGCACCATATGATCCAAAAAAAGTTAGAGATGCCCTTGCAAGGATGTTACTGATGCATGAATATCCATTTAAGATGGTTGAGCATTCTAGGTTTAAAATGTTTGCAAAAATTTTGAAGCCTAGATTTGAAAAGATTTCTAGAAACATTGTTAAAAATAAATGCCTCAAAGTTTATGAATATAAGAAAGAAAAATTGAAGATGACTTTCAAGGCAGTTGATCGCATTTCTCGTACATCTGATTTTTTTGACACTCTCTCGAATAACAAATCATGAAGTCCTCGAGAATCGAACCCGCTCTGATACCATGTTAGAAAATCGGAAGCGGAAGCGAACATGGAATAAAGATAAAGAAACATAAAGAAGACAAGATAAATAGGGGGTAAACATGAGACATACTTGCGGGTCGATTCTCGTACATCTGATTGCCGGACATCCAATCAAACTATTGGATATATGTGTTTGGCCGCACACTTTATTGATCCCAAATGGAAATTGCGAAGGCATGTCATTATTTTTTGTGATTTAGAACCACCTCAGGTGTTGTAATTGGTAATGTCATTGCTAGACGCATTCAAGAGTGGGAAATTAAAGATAAAATCCAAACAATCATCTTGGATAACGGTCTAACAACACTAATGTTGTTGAGTCTTAAAGGGCTAATTTTGAGTCAAGGAACAAGCTCCATTTGAAAGGAAATATATTCCACGTCAGGTGCATTGCACACATCTTAAATCACATGGTGCAAGATGGTCTTACGCACATTGATAATGCAATCACTTCCATAAGAGAAAGTGTCAAGTACTTGAAAAAATCTACTTCTCACTTGTTCAAATTTGGAGAGATTGCGAAACAATTTGACATTCCTACCAATAAGGGTTTGCGGATTAATTGCCCTACGAGATGGAATTCCACGTATTTGATGTTGGAACATGCATTAACCTTTAAGATTGCATTTAGCCAATATGCTATATAGGATGCAAATTACAAGTGGCTTCCAATTTGAATGGGTGATGGTTGAAAAAATATGCAAAATTTTAGAGGTGTTTAATGATGTTACAACCATTTTTTCTGGAACTATGTACCCAATTGCTAACTTATTCTTTCCAAAGATGTGTAGAGTGAAATGTTTATTGCTTACTCAACTTCAGTCTGAAGATGTTTTTATGAGGGACATGACTTCTGCAATGTGGGAGAAATGAACAAGTACTGGGCAGATTGCATTTTGTTGTTGGCAGTTACAATTGTCATGGATCCACGAAACAAAATGCGATTTGTTCAATTTGCATTTCCTTTGTTGTATCTTGAGCATGAGGTATATTACAACTTGCAACTGGTTACAGATGATCTCCATGAGATTTATCAATCTTATGCAAAACAATCTTAGCAAGAGGTTTGTACTCGTCCTTCGAAATCTGTTGACTTTTTGAAGAAGCGTAGATTAAAGGGTCGTAAAATGGTTGACATGCTTGTCAGGAATGATGCAAAGCAGCCTTAAAAATCAGATCTTGCGATATACTTAGAAGGTCTTTATGTTACAGAAAATGAGGTCAACGAACAGGAGTTTGATGTTTTGGAGTAATGGATGCTGAATTCTTTCTTATCAAAAATGGCACGTGATATTTTAAGCATCCCCATTACAATTGTATCTTCAGAATCTGCATTTAGTGCGGGAGGTCATGTTCTTGACCCATATAGAAGCTCTCTATTCCCAAAAACATCTGAGGCACTAGTTTGCACATGTAGTTTGATCAGGGAAGGTATGATAGATGCTCCCAATCCAATGGTAAGTTTTTTTAACCTCTTTCTACTTTATTCAAATTAAAAATATATAAATTTTAATATCAATTTCTATTCTAACAGGGGATTATTTAGAAGAAGAATTGAAAATTTCTTTTTAAAATGACTTCAGTGTCATATTTCCTGATGTTTAAGGTATAATACAAAATGATAACACAGTCAGATATCTTCTTAATGTCTATTTCAAACTTATTTTTTATATTTTTTTTATTATATTTTCGATTTTGGCTCTTTTTTCAGGTTTTTGATAATGCAAAAGAAAAAATCACTCATCATAGCTGGATTGTGGATTATTTCCTGATGTTTAATGCCAATGGAAGTCGTCCATGTGTTGGGATGTTTGAACCATGGAAGGTCGTATCGATATCGATATCGTTTCGATCGGCCCGAAAAAGGATATATCGAGATATATCGTCGATATATCGACGATATCGGTGGAAATGTCGAAAATGGTTCAAAAAAGCAAATTTTCTACCATTTTTCAGAAATTAACGTCATCCAAGATATCAAACCAACAAATAACCTACAAATAAACACTTATATCACACATATCGATTATTTATAGCCAATATATTGCACATACCGGTATCACACGTATCGGTCATATCGAACATATCGATATTAATATTGATTCTTGACTTATAAATATTGGAAATGGATTTTATTCAAGTTCTTATAACATGAAATACTACAAATATACATATAGATCGTTTATGAGGATTATGATCCTTATAATGCACATATCGGTCATATCGAACATATCACTGATATTGTTAGTTGTTGACATACTATATATATTGAAAATGGCGTTCATCCAAGTACTTTGATCACTAAATAATTTACAAATGTACTCTTACTCTCTTACATAACACATATTGATCATCTATGAACCTTATATTGCATATATCGATACGGCGGTACTGTTAGTTGTTGACCTATATATAAATATATATATAGAGGAGTGATCCTATGAGAGCCAAAATTTGTGAGAGCATGAGAGGGATGATTCTGGACCACATGATTTACCCAGGAGAGAGAAGATCAGGAGAGAGAAAACAGAATCATGTGGTCCAGGATCATTCCTCTCATGCTCTCACAACTTTTTGCTCTCATAGGATCACTCCTCTATATATATATATATATATTGAAAATGGAGTTTATCCAAGTTCTTAGATCACTAAATAACTTACAAATATATTCTTAGATCACACATATCGATCATATATAAAGCTTATGTTGCATATATCGATCATTTCGAATATATCGATATTAATGTTGATTCTTGACTTATAGATTTTTTTGAAGAATTGACTTATAGATATTGGAATGGTCTTATTGGAAATGTCGAAAATGGTTCAAAAAAGCAAATTTTCTACCATTTTTCATAAATTAACATCATCCAAGATATCAAACCAACAAATAACCTACAAATAAACACTTATATCACACATATCGGTCATTTATAGCCCATATATTGCACATACCGGTATCACACGTATCGGTCATATCGAACATATCGATATTAATATTGATTCTTGACTTATAAATATTGGAAATGGATTTTATTCAAGTTCTTATAACATGAAATACTACAAATATACATATAGATCGTTTATGAGGATTATGATCCTTATAATGCACATATCGGTCATATCGAACATATCACTGATATTGTTAGTTGTTGACATACTATATATATTGAAAATGGCGTTCATCCAAGTACTTTGATCACTAAATAATTTACAAATGTACTCTTACTCTCTTACATAACACATATTGATCATCTATGAACCTTATATTGCATATATCGATACGACGGTACTGTTAATTGTTGACCTATATATAAATATATATATATATAGAGAGAGAGAGAGAGGAGTGATCCTATGAGAGCCAAAATTTGTGAGAGCATGAGAGGGATGATTCTGGACCACATGATTCACCCAGGAGAGAGAAGACCAGGAGAGAGAAAACAGAATCATGTGGTCCAGGATCATTCCTCTCATGCTCTCACAACTTTTTGCTCTCATAGGATCACTCCTCTATATATATATATATATATTGAAAATGGAGTTTATCCAAGTTCTTAGATCACTAAATAACTTACAAATATACTCTTAGATCACACATATCGATCATATATAAAGCTTATGTTGCATATATCGATCATTTCGAATATATCGATATTAATGTTGATTCTTGACTTATAGATTTTTTTGAAGAATTGACTTATAGATATTGGAATGGATCTTATTCAAGTTTTACAACATGAAATAACTTGTAAATATACACCAAGTTGAAGAACCATTGTATGCATCCTCCTATCACACCATACCCTATCTGGAACAAAGTATATAAATCATAGATTATTTTAATACTAGGTGTAGCTAGATCGGTAGTGGAATCAAGCTTGCATGAATAATAGCATTGATATATAGGGATATCGACGAAATATCGACGATATCGGTCGATATCCTGTATTTTTTATACTGAATCCATTCATTTTTAACAGATATGGGCCGATATGGCGATATATCGCCAGGGATAAAAAAAGATATACACTCTGATTTCGATACCCCCAACCTCTCGATACTGATATATCGGCGATATATCGCCGATACGGCCATCCATGGTTTGAACTATGAAGTTCACTGTAGAAGATATTTTTTGAGTACTATTATTATATGAAACTTTTATATGTTACCATTTGTGAATTTTTTATACCATGACATTATGACCATTTGTGGTTGTTTTACTATGAGGATACAATCATACAGAGGTGCATTTATTTGTTTGTGGATTGTTATGCAGCATATACAGTTGGACGGTGATATTTTCATATATCATTGATCGGTACTTCTTTGTAGCAAATATTTCCCTCAGATTAAACTTCCAGATAATGTTATTGGCACAAACAATGCAAAGGATGACATATACTTCACATATCTGAATTATGATTTTCTGGCACTTCATTTCATCTCTTGTGATTTTTTCAGGGCTCTATGTTATTTGTAGAGATAATGGGAATGCTTCCGGTAGGTGGTTTTTTTGTCAAGGATGCCTTTTGACCTTGATTTTCAATTACATGTTAGACTATTATTGATGTAAATTCTGGTTCAAATTAGGTGGATATGCCTATTAAGAAGGTTTGGGAAAAAAACGACCCTTCACATATAAATAAGCCTAAATTGTGCTTGAAACAAGGCACTTGTTGTGTTCATTTATTGTAATTTTGTGCTCACTTTGTATATAATCGAACCTTTAACGAATCGAACCGAACCTTCGTGAACCTAACTTGTGCCCATTTATTTTGTATATAATCGAACCTTTAATGAACCAAACCGAACCTTCGCAAACCTCAATCGAATCGAACCGAACCTGAACATGATTTTAATCTTATCGAATTGAGCCGAACCCGAACCTATATACCTAATAAACGGATCGAACCGGACCCAGGCAAGTTCGCTCAGGTTAGGTTCGTTTCAACCACCTGGCATTGATCTGCCTCCAAAACCTCCCTCCGGAAAGGATGAAAAAACTGATATCGATGTTCTCTAACGATGTACACAAAAGGCAAATGGTATACACATCACATGCCCATCAATAATTGTAGATCCTAATATTGAATCTCTTCCTTCTCATCAATCAAAACAATAGCCCATGCCTTCACCTTCCAAAATGCTACGCGAATCCTGGAAGAGATTCGTATAGACGAAGTCTTGGAATGGCAAAGCCTTTTGTATGTCCCATCAAGAATGCACCCCCTACCCCCAAAACACAAGCCTATCGATCCATCTAACTGTGATTTTAAGATGTCGATCATAGAAAATATTTGCAAGAACTTCTAAAAGCAATGGTCAAAAGAGAGGAAGAGAAAGTTGAGATCTAGATCTTAAAATATCAGTATCCCTAACCCAATAATGAGTCATCATCGCCCCAATATAAGCTGTCATATCCAGGCCACTGAAAGACCTATCACCCAACCAGAAAAGACCGACTTCCATCTCCCATTCCCTCCCGGAGAGGAGGCATGGAGGAGATGGGAATCTCAAAATTAAAGCTTCTAAATAGGAAAAAATTAAGCCCAATGTAGCTTAGTTGGATCCAAGGTTACTTAAGGTCATATATGTTCATGGGCACATATAATAACGTACATAGATACATATGTAAAATTCTAATCCGTAGAAAATGACAATACAGAAGCATAATAATGAGAGATAATGATAAAGAACACTGGGATTTATGTGAAGCCCTACTCCATAAAGAGCAAATGAAACCAAGGGATGCCTAGGATAGGTTGTATACTCCCTGTATAAAAGAGGTAACATATCCATGTAAAGACATAACTGTAATGAATGAGTTTGGTTCTTTGTAAGTGTTATCCACCTTCCTTTTAGATTCTTCTTAGTCATCGCGTCCCTTCTTTCCCACTACTAACCCTTTTCCCTCTCAATTTATTTGCTTTGGCATGCTCCTTTTCATGTTCCGTGCATCTCTGCATGTTCTTACCTAAATGCTCATGTAATTGGCATGCCTCGAAGTCTTCTTACATTCTTTCACTTTCCCAACCCAACTCCTCTGCTAAAAATCCGAGCTACATTACATTCCATTAAATTTGATAGACATCACATCTCTCCTTTGAACTCTCTCCTCTTAAACCCTCCTTGCCAACCTTTCCCTCTTTCTTTTTCCCCCTCAAACAACTTGGCATGCTCCCCTTCCCCACTCATCCCATTTCTTCCCTTCTCACATCCAATTGTTTTCTCCAAAAAAACCAAGTTGCATTAATTGGTATCTAGGTTAAAAGTGATCTCCAATCACCTCAGTGTTGCATCCTCTCTCGTTGACCATTTTCCTCCGTCATTTTCTGCACCATGTCGTTGTCTCCAACCCCATCCCCATATTGTTTCATCACCGTTAATATGAAAGCCAACCACTCACCCGGAGCCAAGTTTTTCAAGAGAAGGAAGAATGATGCATATTGAAATTTTTAGGGTTGATTTTTCACTTTTAATATTCTTATTGATTTATTTGTGTTTGTAAATCCAAAGGATGTATCCTTCAAAAGTCTCTTTTAGGAAAGGTTATGCTTTTTATAAAGATGCATATAGCTTAGATGGTATCAACTCTCTATACAAAGCCACCATAATGTGTAGGAATGAAAGGAGCATGAATGAAGGAAATGAATTTTGGTTAACCTTTGAGTTTGATATCCCACTTCAATCCTCATTCTTTTTCTCCCCCTCACATAGCTTGGGTATTCCTCTTCACTCTCATCTCATTTCTTCCCTTCTCACCTCTATCCTATTCCCCTAAAAGTCCAATTTGCATTAAGTACCTTTGAGGTTGATGTCCATCTATCCTTTGGATTTTGTGTCCTCTTAAACCCTCCACTTCAATCATCCATCCTTTCTTCTTTATCACTGTGCAATCTTTCTTCCCTAAAATGCCTAGCAACATTGAAAGGCATCGGTACTTAATCCTATAGGCATTAAGTACCTTTGAGTTTGATATCAATCTCCCCATTTGGATTCTTTCTCCTCTTAAACCTTCCACTTCAATTATCCCTCCTTTCTTCTTTCCCCTCACCCAATCTTTTCTTCCCTACAAATCCTAATAACATTAAAAGGCATCGACACTTAAGACCATGTTAGAGGCTTAAAGCTCACTTTAATAAAAGAAAACCGTGGTCCATCACGTTCGCGGCCCTTTGGGCAATCTGGATTGGACGGAATGACCAAATCTTCAACCAGTGGTTCTACTCAGAAAATGTTGTTTCGCATTGTAAAGCGCTTTATAATTTCTGGACATCCAGATAATGTAACCTAAATTTTTATAATGAATGCCATTTTGCGGTAACTCCCACCTTGGGAGTTCACCCTCCTTTTTCATAAAAAAGACCTTGGCGTACATAGTTTCCATGTTAATTTAATTTTGTAATGTTGGTTAACTTGCCTAGGAGAAGAAGCAAATGGATATCATACCTTCAATCAGGGGGCGTCTTAAGGTCTCAAAAATTCAAGGAATAAACCATACCTTTCTTAAGAGAGTGAAGAACTAGGCAAAAAAAGGATCATTATATGGAATTTGACTGCTTGTAACGCTAAAGTCATGGAAAAACATAGGGTGATCATTAGTCTTCTAGAAGACAACCATGGATTTATGCCCAAGGTTGCGAGTAAGTAACATATGCACCTCATTTGTACATCAGAATTCCATATCTTGTAAAGCAATTTATTCAACACGGATGTGAAAGTGTATTTTAGGAATCTCAGTCCACCTAATGATTTGACTCTTCTTCCTTCTCCATCATTTTCGTGTAGCTTTCTCTCACATGGCATAAAATGATAAATTCCATCAGTCTATTTCAACAAAAAATAACTATGCAGCTTAAGTTACAGTTGAAGAGACACTCCAAGCAATTACAAACGGACATTGGATTCCTACCCACCCTCCCATCATTATGTGAAGTTCACATGCTTAGTTGTGATATATATATATATATATATATATATATATATATATATATTCAGTTATCAAGCTTAGGAATCTAAAGTAAAGAAAATTAGTATATCGTCATCAAAACTTTAGATGTATTCTATATCTGTTGTAATAATAACAATAACGATGACATATACTTAATTATGCACTGCTTATCAAAGGTCTGGGATTACATAGATGAAATCTGTAAGGTTAAGTAGGTCCTTCTGATGAAAAAAATAAGAGTTATTTAACAAAATGTTATATTCTTTAAATACAGATACCAAAATGTCTTTCTATTGGGGCACTTTTTTATATTTACCGTAAACTTTGTGGCTCTATATGTAATTTACCCTTAGAAAATGCATAGGGACAAATTGATGGTCTGTGATTATCTTATAGCAAAAAATATTAATGTCTAGCAGGGTAAAAGCCTTTGACGAGTGAAGAGATAAGAGAAGAGTATAAGGTTTTTACCTTCTTCTTTTTCATCATTATTTTGGTCGCAGCCTGGAAAAGATAAATAAGAAATCAATGAGATAAACGCTAGGAGTAACATCAAATGTGCTGATTTTGCCACAGTATATATATTTTGAGGATTTGGAATGTAGCAATTGAGAAAACAAAGTAGAAGAAAACCTGTGTACAAAGAAAGACCCCTGTAAGATTTAGATTGATAACATCATCCCACTGTGATTTTTTCATTCTCATCAACAAAGTGTCTCGGGTTATTCCTGTAAAGTGTAAAAGATTGTTGTGAATGTGGAAGTTTGCACATAAGAAGGAACGTGTGCCTTTCATAGGTAGACACACAAGGAACCTGCATTGTTTATCAAAATGTCAACCGTCCCCCATGCATCAACAGCCTGGAAATAACAAAACCATTTCATTTAGGAGAAAATGTGCATAAATGCAACAATTTGACAAAGCTTTTACTCACTGTTTTGATCATAGCCTCCACATCTTCTTCCTTCGAAACATCTCCGCCAAAAGTCAGAGCTTGTCCTCCAGATGCTTCAATCTACAATAAAACCAGACCGGTATGATTTGGCACCTCTTTATCACCATACAAGGCTAATGACAACAACAACCAAGCTTTTTCTGATTTAAGTGGAGTCAGCCTCCATGCTAAAAGGGTTCGAACAATCAGTTGCAGGCTATCTAATACAACCCTTCTACTTTTACCCGGGCTTGGGACCAACAATAGAAAGCCAACACCTAACTACATTGGAGTTAGCCTACTAGGCCAATGATCAGTGACAGAAAAATCGATTAGTTAGACAGATTATAAATCATTTTACATTTTGCAGGGGGGGAAGGTGTGGTTTAGAAACCAGCTGAGCACATCATGCTAGGAAACGTCATGGCATACTAGTTTTCATGGAGACATTATTTGATAGACATGAATGGCACGCCATTCAGCGTAACAGAACACAACAAGATATTCTGTGAACATGATGATCTTAAAACTAAGGATGACATGAATCACCCTAGTGTATCTTCAATCTTCATCTAGGCTGCATCCTGCTACAAGAAAACTGCAACCGCAAATCGTAGCCGTGTCTTTTACGGTTTATGTGAAAATTCTATCTCCTGCCATGGGTATTTCAATCAAAAATCCATACAATTGGTCCCTGTTATAGACCTCTGTTTAATTTTACATAATTTTCTAAATAGAGAAAATATAAACATGAATTTTCAAGGAAAATACCTTCATCTTCTCATTTTAGATGGGCTAACAATTAACATGTATATTTTAAGCACAACTTCTGCAGACCAAGTTCCAAGGCTTCCTTAACAATTTATATTAGAGTGTTTAGGTGCTCGATAGGGCGCTCGAGGCGGTGCCAACAGAAGGTGGTGTGGCGGTGACATAAAATGGCATCACCAGCAGCTGGGGCCCCGAATGTGAGGGGAGAAGGGCCCCTCTCCTCTCATGGGGCTCGTCCTCCAGGACTCCCATCCTCTCACAAGGACGTGCCTTCTCTGCCTAAGGGCATTCTGAGCAGCTTGTTGGGGTCGACAAGGGACCGTGCTTATGCAAGGGTGCCCCCATTGCTCTCTGACTGATCTGTTAATGGTGTCTACGCCGTCGGGAGGGATGTTGATGGTCGTGTTTTGCTCTAACCATCCAAAAATCGAGGTTGCGACGGCGACAATCGTGTGGCTGCTAGGGGATGGGTTCGTAGGGGACGTCATGCTCCTCCAGGACAAAGATGTCTGCATCAGGGGTCTCTCGCCGCAAGACCGTGCCAAGATCCTAGCGTGGAAGGGATCAGATTGCTCTGAGCTCCTCCGATGGAAAACACCCTCGACCGTGGATGGGGAGCTGCATGATGCACATTGTTTTTTTGCTTGCGTTGAGGGGGCTTCTTTGTTATCTCGGAACATGCCATCATGGAAACTTGCTTTCTTTAATGTTGCTGGAATCTGACTACAAGGACAGTATAATAACTCACTAAAACGTACATTAACAATACACCATTATACAATACAACACCTCAAAATATACACTTCACATGCATACGCTCACTTATACTCTCTAACTATACACCACTCAAGTTCTCTATACTTTCCTCTCCAATATACTTGGTGGCGCTAACTCTATTGGTTCTTCTCTTGGTTGATTACACTCCAACCTCAAGAGCCCTATTTATAGAGGCCAATGGAGATGGCTTCTCAAGGAAGCCAACAAGTGTTAGCTTCTTAAAGAAGCCAACAATGAAGATGGCTTCTCAAGGAAGCCAACAACAACTTCTCAAAGAATAGCTTCTCAAAGAAGCCAACTTAGAAGTGGCTTCTCAAAGAAGCCAACATAAGGATTTCTCAATAAGCTTGCTTAATTAGAAGAGATGTTGATTTTTAATACTCTGCCTTAACATCGACTCTCCGCGGTTCAAGTTGTCTTCGAAAATACTCGATCTTCATTGTGTCGAGTCCTTTATATCTACTAGTTGGTCTTCCGTCACTAACAACTTCATCTCAATCTCTTCTTCTAGCACCTTCTCCATATTCGCGAGCACAACATAGTCCGACACCGCCCGCTCGCTCTCGTACTCCTGCACCACATGCATCCTCCCACAGATCCTCTTCGTGAGCTCCACCTGGCTCATCGCCTTCGCCGCACGTACCCTCTGGATCACGAGCTTTCGGTTTGACCCCGCATCGTACTTCTTGACAGTCATTATCTAAGCTCCCTCGTTGATGGCTTGCTCCACGGCCTTGGTGTCACGGAGCTCCGACGCCCTCGGCTGCCTCCATCGGGAGAGGACAGCCGAATCCCACTCCTGTGTGATGGCGCTCACGCTCCTCATCGGCATCCTTGGTTGATATTTTCGAGGTGCTTCTTCTTGAGCGATTGTTGCATCTACATACTTGCGATTTGGCCTCCTGAGTCTAATGGTTCTTCATAAAGGCACAATTAGATCCTCTTCGATCTCGTGCTGGCTGGGACGAACTTCTTCAATAGTTGGTTGGTGAACTCCATTCCTCCAAGGACTCACCATTTTGTCTGGTGTCTTATCTTCTTATTGGATCTCCCCGAGCCTTTCTTCTAGTTGATCTTCTGAGGTCTTCATGTCTCGTAAGCTAATTTCTTGAGATGTCCACCATAATTATGTTTCATCAAAGACACGTTTTTTGAAACATAGCACTTGCCAGTGATCAGATTACAACATCTCCAACTTTTCCTTTCATTATTGTCGAACTTGCTTGCTTGAGGTAGCCGATTAATTACACCAGCTACAGTCTTCATGTATTCTACCCAAAATCTTTGCGGAATACTCTTTGCAGGCAATAAGCTCCGATAGATTTCTGTAAGATGGCGATTTTTCCTTTCAGCTACTCTGTTTTGTTGTGACGTGCTCGGACATGTCAGTTGTCTTCTGATTAAAACTTGCTTTAGGTAATTGGTGAATTCCTTCGAGATATATTCTCCACCATTATCAGATCGCAAGCACATGATCCTTCCTTTGATTTCCTTCTCAGCTTTCTCTCTAAATTCCTTGAACTTAGAGAAAACATCATGCTTTTCTTTGAGAAAGTAGAGCCAGGCGTACATTGAGTAGTCATCGATAAATGTCACCATATATCGCTTACCACTGATGGATGGAGTCTTGATTGGCCCGAACATGTCTGAATGGATCAGCTCCAATAGCTCCCTGGCTCGATACTTTGACTCCTTGTAAGGCAATTGATGGGCCTTACCATACTGACATCCAACGCATGCTATGTCTTCTCGAACATCCAGTTGCTAGAGACCCTTGAGCATTGATTTCTGCTTCATTATCTTAAACTTGTGAATGCTCACATGTCCAAGCCTAGCATGTCAAATATCCACAATCTCATTTTTCTTTGTCTTGTCAATTTATGCAAATTCTGTTGACATGACGTAGATAAACTTAACTCTTCTTCCCTCCATGATGGCAGTATCAGGCAACTTGAGGTTCAGATACACTCGCACGTCCTCAGGTCCGAACACCACATAATGTTCTGCATATGTAAGTCTATACACAGAGAGAAGATTTTCCATCATACATAGTACATGGTACATGTGCTCTAACTTCACCTCCTTGGAGTTGAAGCGTGGCACTATAGTTGTAGTGCTAATACGAGATATTAGCATCTTTGACTTGTTAGTTGTAACAACAACTCATCCTCCTTTGTACTCGAACATGTCACTGAGCTTGCTTTTATCTGCGATCATATGATTGGAGCAACTAAAATCCACAATCCAATCGTTGTTATAATCAACTCCTTTGGGCATGGTTGCTGCCAACGCCATTTCTTTTGATTCAATAGTCGCCATTGAAGCTTGTTGCTCCCAATCTTCTTAACAAAGATCATCTATGTGATAGCTTGACATTGCAGCATTGCTATGTATTGTCTTTTTCTTAATTCTACAGTCTCGCGCAAAATGCCCCTTTCATCCACAGTTGAAGCATTCTCTGTTTTTCTTTCATGTGCTGAGATCAGAACTCTTTCATATGATTGGAGCAACCGAAATCCACAATCCAATCGTTGTTATAATCAACTCCTTTGGTCATGGTTGCTGCCAACGCCATTTTTTTTATTCAATAGTCGCCATTGAAGCTTGTTGCTAGCATATTCTTCACAAAGATCATCTATGTGATAGCTTGACATTGCAGCATTGCTATGTTGTCTTTTTCTTAATTCTACAGTCTCGCGCAAAATGCCCCTTTCATCCACAGTTGAAGCATTCTCTGTTTTTCTTTCATGTGCTGAGATCAGAACTCTTTCTATGATATGATTAGGTTCCCTTGGCTTAAAGCTCTTCTCTGGACCTTCTTTCATTGTAGACAACCCACTCTTCCTTGGCGTGTAATGGATCGATATTTGCTGCTTACCTCTTCCTTTTGTAGTAAAGAGGGCTTCTTCTTCTCTTTTTAACGAAACACCGGCCATTTATTTTATCAAAGTCTCTTGGTTAGCTAAGAGACTCTCTAACTCTTAGAGAGTTAGCTATTTAGACCAACCAGATACGGCTGTTGCGAGAGCACCATATTCTGGCCGTAATCCATGTATGATGATCCTTCTCATTCGTGACTCACTAATCTTTGATTCTGGATCTAATTGGGAGATTTCACGACATAGAGAGTGTACCTTGTTGAAATACCGATTGATTGTCATCTCTCCTTGTTTGAGAGACATCAACTCGTTCTCCAGGAATTGAAGTTGAGCGTCACTCTTGCGTGAGAACAATGTAGAAATGTGTCCCACGCTTCTCTTGGTGTAGCGATTTCTCGAATATGCTCGATCAGCTCCTCCTTGATCATGGATTTAATACAAACATTGCCTTATCGGTCTTGATCTTCCATTTCCTCAAGGCATCGACATTCTCCTTTGGTGGTGGTGGTGTATCATCTCCTCCAACAATCTCTCAAAGATCTTGTCCTTGTAGATAAGATTCGACATAGGTCCTCCAATAATTGTAATTGTGCTCGTTCAACTTCTTGATCTCGAAACCTGAGGTGAAGGGATCCACCATAATTTTGGGAAAACTATAGTTTTCCTTCGCCCAGCGAAGATGGTCCCAGATCTATGCCAATTATAGTTCCTGACTGCACACGGACAGAATTTCCACTTACCAAAACAGAAGACTTGATCAGACATACAGACAAAGGGTCCCCTAATTTATTGAAAGACCTCTACTACAACTAGATGGACCGAACTTAACTGCACCCCTACTAACTAGGACCCCTAACAAGGCTTTGATACTAGTTGTTGGAATCTGACTACAAAGACAATATAATGACTCACTAAAACATACATTAACAATACGCCATTATGCAATACAACAACCCAAAATATACATCACTTCACATACATACATACATTCACTTATACTCTCTAACTATACACCACTCAAGTTCTCTATACTTTCCTCTCCAATATATTTGGTGGCTCTCTAACTCTCTTGGTTCTTCTCTTGGCTGATTACACTCCAACTTCAAGGGCCCTATTTATATAGGCCAATGGAGTACACTAGAACAAGTGTTGGCTTCTTAAAAAGCCAACTTTGGAGATGGCTTCTCAAGGAAGCCAACAATAGCCTCTCAAAGAAGCCAACTTAGAAGTGTCTTCTCAAAGAAGCCAACATAAGGATTTCTCTAAAAGCTTGCTTAATTAGAGGAGATGTTGATTTTTAACACTCCCCCTCAACATCGACTCTGCACGGTCCAAGTTGTCTTCGAAAATACTCGATCTTCGTTGTGTCGAGTCCTTTATATCTGCTAGTTGGTCTTTCGTCACTAACAGCTTCATCTCAATCTCTTCTTCTAGCACCTTCTCCATATTCGTGGGCACAGCCTGGTTCGGCACCGCCCGCTCACTCTCGTACTCATGCACCATCTGCGCTCTCTCGCAGATCCTCTTCATGAGCTTCATTTGGCACATCGCCTTCGCCACACGCACGCTCTGGATCACGAGCCTTCTGTTTGACCTTGCATCGTGCTTCTTGACAGTCATTAACTGAGCTCCCTCGTGGATGGCTTGCTCCACGGCCTTAGGGTCATGAAGCTCTGACGTCGTCGGCTGCCTCCGTCGGGAGAGGACAACCGGATCCCACTCATGTGTGATGGCGCCGACGCTCCTCGCCGCCATCGTTGGTTGATATTTTCGAGGTGCTTCTTCATGTGTGATTGCTGCATCTGCATACTTTGGATTTGGCATCCTGAGTCTGCTGGTTCTTCTTAGAGGCACAATTGGATCCTTTCGATCTCGTGCTGGTTGGGACGAACTTCTTCAATAGTTGGTTGATGAATTTCATTCCTCCAAGGACTCACCATCTTGTCTGGTGTCTTATCTTCTTATTTGATCTCCTTGAGTCTTTCTTCTAGTTGATCTTCTGAGGTCCTCATGTCTGGTAAGCTAATTTCTTGAGATGTCCACCATGATGATGATTCATCAAAGACAACGTTTCTTGATACATAGCACTTGCCAATGAACGGATCACAACATCTCCAGCCTTTCCTTTCATTATCATATCCGACAAAAATGCATCTTACTGCTTTTTTTGTCGAACTTACTTGCCTGAGGTAGCCGATTAGTTACATCAGCTATTGTCTTCAGGCATTCTACCCAAAATCTTTGCAGAATGCTCTTCGCATACAATAAGCTTCGATAGATCTCTGCAAGATGACGATTTTTCCTTTCTGCTGCTCCGTTTTGTTATGGCATACTCGAACATGTCAGATGTCTTCTGATTCCAACTTGCTTTAGGTGATTGGTGAATTCCTCTGAGATATATTCTCTACCATTATCAGATCGCAAGCACATGATCCTTCTTTTGATTTCTTTCTCAACTTTCTCTCCAAATTCCTTGAACTTAGAGAAAACATCAGGCTTTTCTTTGAGAAAGTAGAGCCAGACGTATCTTGAGTAGACATCGATAAATGTCAGCATATACCGCTTACCACGGATCGATGGAGTCTTGACTGGCCCGAACATGTCTGAATGGGTCAGCTCCAATGGCTCCTCAGCTTGACACTTTGACTCCTTGTAAGGCAACTGATGGACCTTACCATACTGACATCCAGCGCATACTATGTCTTCTCGAACATCCAGTTGACGGGAGACCCTTGAGCATTGATTTATGCATCATTATCTTAAACATGTGGTAGCTCACATGTCCAAGCCTAGCATACCAAATATCCACAGTTTCATTTTCCTTTGTCTTATCTATGTATGCAGATTCTGTTGATATAACGTAGATAGACTCAACTCTTCCCTCCATGATGGCAGTATCAGGTAACTTGAGGTTCCAATAGACTCGTACGTCCTCAGGCCTGGACACCTCATAATATTCTGCAGATGTAAGTCTATACACGGATAGAAGATTTTTCTTCATACCTGGTACATGGTACATGTGCTCTAACTCCACCTCCTTGGAGTTGAAGCGTGGCACTATAGTTGAAAGGCCAATATGGGATATTGGCATCTTTGAGTTGTTAGCTATAACAACAACTCATCCTCCTTTGTACTCGAGCATGTCATTGAGCTTGCTTTTATCTCCGGTAATATGATTGGAGCAACTAATATCCACAATCAAATCATTGTAATAATCGACTCCTTTGGTCAAGGTTGTTGCCAACGCCATTTCTTTTGACTCAATAATCGTCATTGAAGCTTGTTGCTCCCAATCTTCTTCACTAAGATATTCTATGTAATAGCTTGACATTGCAACATTGCTTTGTATTATCTTTTTCTTGATTATACAGTCACACGCAAAATACTCCTTTCATCCACAGTTGAAGCATTCTCCATTTTTCTTTCTTGTGCTGAGATCAGAACTCTTTCTATGATCTGATTAGGCCCCTCTGGCTTAAAGCTCCACTTTAGACATTCGTTCCATGTGGATAACCCAGTCTTCCTTGGCGTGAAATAGGTTGATATTTGTTGCTTCTAAGAGAGTTAGGCATTTAGACCAACCAGATACGGTTGTTACGAGAGCACCATATTCTGGTCGTAATCCATGATTGATGATCTTTCTCATTCGTGACTCACTAATCTTTGATTCTGTATCTAATTGGTAGATTTCACGACATAGAGAGCGTACCTTGTTTTGAAATACTGATTGATTGTCATTTCTCCTTGTTTGAGAGACATCGGCTCGTTCTCCGGCAATTGAAGTCGAGCGTCGTTCTTGCGTGAGAACAATGTAGCAAATGTGTCACACGCTTCTCTTGGTATAGCAACTTCTCGAATATGCTCGGTCATCTTCTCCTCGATCGTGGCCTTTACTACAAACATTGCCTTACTGGTCTTGATCTTACATTTCCTCAAGGCATCGACATTCTCCTTTGGTGGTAGTGGTGTATCATCTCCTCCGATAATCTCCCAAAGATCATGTCCTTGTAGATAAGATTCGACACAGGTCCTCCAATAACTGTAATTGTGCTCGTTCAACTTCTTGATCACGAAACCTGAGCTGAAGGGATTAATCATAATTTCGGGGGAAATTATATTTTTTTTCGCCCAGCGAAGTTGGCCCCAAACCTATGCCAATTACAGTCCCTGACTGCACACGAACAAAATTTCCCCTAACAAAAACTCAAGACTTGATCGGACACACAGACAGAGGCTCCCCTAATTTATTTAGAGGCATCTACTGCAACTAGATGGACCGAACTTAAATGTACCCTTGCTAACTAGGATCTTAACAAGGTTCTGATACCAATTGTTGGAATATGACTACAAGGACAATATAATGACTCACTAAAACATACATTAACAATACATCACCCTAAAATATACACCACTTCACATGCATACACTCACTTATACTCTTTAACTATACACCATTCAAGCTCTCTATACTTTCCTCTCCAATATACTTGGTGGCTCTCTAACTCTCTTGTTTCTTCTCTTGGTTGATTACATTCCAACCTCAAGGGCCCTATTTATAGATGCCAATGGAGTACATTAGAACAAGTATTGGCTTCTTAAAGAAGCCAACTTTGGGGATGGCTTCTCAAGGAAGCCAATAATAGCTTCTCAAAGAAGTCAACTTAGAAGTGAGTTCTCAAAGAAGCCAGCGTAAGGATTTCTCTAAAAGCTTGCTTAATTAGAGGAGATGTTGATTTTTAACACTCCCCCTTAACATCGTGATGCAAAAGCGATTCGGCGCGTCGATGATAAATAAAATGAATTGGGCGGTGGAGTTTCGGTGGAGAAAAGGAGGGGTTGAGAAGAGAAAAACTCGTCGGTAACGAGGGGTTGAAGAAGAAGAACCGTGAAGACCACGTTGAGAGGGGAGAGAAAATAGAGAGGGAGATAAAATCTCAATTTAATTATCACTCAACTGATTAAAAACATTGGACCATCATCCCTTTATATAGGAGGGATGATATTACAAAAATAGAAACTAATTTAAATTGACATCCCATTATCCTAAAATGACTCTAACTAATTTAAAATTTAAAAACGACAACTAATTGATTGAGATCACATGCGATCTCAGTCATTTAATTAGAGATACGATAATTAAAAAAAACGTAAATAACATTGACCACTAAATTAACTAAAAGATTCGGCCCTATATTTAGGTTTGACGCTGCATCAACTCTCCTCCGCTTTAAAAATTCGTCTCCCGACGAATTGCTGATCTAGATGCGTCGTTGGAAAACTTCATCTGGATTTGTTGAGCAAATATCCCAAATTTTGATCAATCATCACTCTCCATATTACGTTTATAATTTTTTACCATCTGAAGGCGTGGCTGCAAATGTTCTACCCCTTCATTCAAAATAGAACACCTTAAGTGGTCACCAACTTTAATCTTTAAATAAAAGGTTTTGAGTGGGGGTGTTTTTCTGTAAAAGCCCCAAATCAGCCCCAATTCGTATCTCCATTTCCAGTCCCTACGTTTCAGGGATTTGAAACCCTTTGGAGACTCTTTTCCCCATGTTAGGGTTTCGCATCTCCTTAATAGAAATGGGTGGTGGCGGCGAGCTGGATTGGATGGCAGTGCGCGGCGGCCATGCAACAGGCAGGGAAGCCTCGGGCGGCGCCGAGGAACGAGGTGCGGCGAGAGGGTGGCAGGGGAGGTGGGTCGGCGAGAGGGTGGCAGGGGAGGCGCGGGGAGGTGGCTGGCGTCCATGTCCTGCGCGGGCGGGGGTCGGCGGAGGGTGTGCGAAGGCGCTGGCCGCGGCCTCGTGCGGCTGCTGCGTGAGGGCAGGGCGGCGTGGGCTGGCTGGATCACAGGATGAGGAGGGGAATCGTGGGAAGGGGTGGGTTGGTGCCGGGAGGAGGAGGCGCAGGCACGAGGGGGAGGGTGCTGGCGGGTGTTGGAGTCGCAGGGGCTGCGAGGGGTGGCGCGGGAGGTTGTGGGCTGGTTAGACGAAGTAGCGGAGATGGGGATGGTAGGGAAGTTACCCGGGGTGGTTGGGGTCGTGCCGGGACGGTCGAAGGGACCAACGGGACCGATTCCGGTGACGAAATCGGATCTGGAAGGTGCTGGACAGCGGGCAAATCGTCTTCCACGGCGAGTTTTTCGTCGTTAAAACTTGCGGCAGCGGCTTCGGCGATTGAAGGCTTTGATTGGGTGTCGCGGAAGGCCTCAAAGTTAGCCATTAGATCTCGAAACATGGAATGGAAGTTGGTTTGCAAATCACGTAGCATGTGCTCCGTCTCCTTGTTGTAGGCGGCGATGGTGGAGATGGCTCGTCGTGTTTGCTCGGATGAACGATGATCCCTTGATGCATGCCGGTGCGAGCGCCTGGACGGATCGTGAGGACGACCTAGATGCCATGCTCTAATACCAAATGATGCAGAAGCGATTCGGCACGTCGATGATAAATAAAATGAATTGGGCGGTGGCGTTTCGGTGGAGAAAAGGAGGGGTTGAGAAGAGAAAAACTCGTCGGTAACGAAGGGTTGAAGAAGAAGAACCGTGAAGACCACGTTGAGAGGGGAGAGAAAATAGAGAGGGAGATAAAATCTCAATTTTAATTGTCACTCAACTGATTAAAAACATTGGACCCTCATCCCTTTATATAGGAGGGATGATATTACAAAAATAGAAACTAATTTAAATTGACAACCCATTATCCTAAAATGACTCTAACTAATTTAAAATTTAAAAACGACAACTAATTGATTGAGATCACATGCGATCTCAGTTATTTAATTAGAGATACGATAATTAAAAAAAACGTAAATAAAATTGACCACTAAATTAACTAAAAGATTCGGCCCTATATTTGTGTCCGACGCTGCATCACATCGACTCTCCGCGGTCCAAGTTGTCTTCAAAAATACTCGATCTTCGTTATGTCGAGTCCTTTATATCTGCTAGTTGGTCTTCCGTCACTAACAGCTTCATCTCAATCTTCTTCTAGCACCTTCTCCATATTCGTGAGCACAGCCTGGTCCGGTACCGCCCGCTCGCTCTCATATTCATGCACCACATGCTCCCTCTCGCAGATCCTCTTCGCGAGCTTTGCCTGGTTCATTGCCTTTGTCACACGCACCCTCTGGATCACGAGCCTCTGGTTTGACCTCGCATCGTGCTTCTTGACAGTCACCATCTGAGATTCCTCGTGGATGGCTTGCTCCATGACCTTGGGGTCATGGAGCCCCAACGCCCTCGGCTGCCTCCATCGGGAGATGACAACCGGATCCTACTCCTGTGTGATGGCACCCACACTCCTCACCGGCATCGTCGGTTGATATTTTCAAGGTGCTTCTTAGTTCTTCCTGAGCGATTGTTGCATCTGCATACTTGGGATTTGGCCTCCTGAGTCTGTTGGTTCTTCTTAGAGGCACAATTGCATCCTCTTCGATCTCGTGATGGCTGGGACGAACTTCTTCAGTAGTTGGTTGATGAACTCCATTGCTCCAAAGGACTCACCATCTTGTCTGGTGTGTTATCTTCTTGTTGGATCTCCTCGAGCCTTTCTTCTAGTTGATCTTCTGAGGTCTTCATGTATCGTAAGTTAATTTCTTGAGATGTCCACCATGATGATGCTTCATCAAAGATAATGTTTCTTGATACATAACACTTGCCAATGATTGGATCACAACATCTCCAACTTTTCCTTTCATTATCATATCCGACAAAAATGCATCTTACTGCCTTTTTTGTCGAACTTGCTTGCATGAGGTAGCCGATTAGTTACATCAGCTATTGTCTTCATGCATTGTACCCAAAATCTTTATGGATAGCTCTTCGCATGCAATAAGCTTCGATAGATTTCTGCAAGATGGCGATTTTTCCTTTCTGCTACTCCGTGTTGTTGTGGCATGCTCGGACATGTCAGTTGTCTTCTAATTCCAACTTGCTTTAGGTAATCGGTGAATTCCTCCGAGATATATTCTCCACCATTATCAGATCGCAAGCACACAATCCTTCTTTTGATTTGTTTCGCAACTTTCTCTCTAAATTCGTTGAACTTAGAGAAAACATCGGACTTTTCTTTGAGAAAGTAGAGTCAGATGTACCTTGAGTAGTCAACGATAAATGTCACCGTATATCGCGTACCACTGCTTGATAGAGTCTTGACTGGCCCGAACACGTTTGAATGTATTATCTCCAATAGCTCCTCGGCTCGATACTTTGACGCCTTGTAAGGCAACTAATGGGCCTTATCGTACTGACATCCAGCGCATACCATGTCTTCTCGAACATCCAGTTGCGGGAGACCCTTGAGCATGGATTTCTGCACCATTATCTTAAGCTTGTGATAGCTCGCATGTCCAAGCCTAGCATGCCAAATATCCACAGTTTCATTTTTCTTACGTATGCAGATTCTGCAGATATAGCATAGATAGACTCAACTCTTCTTCCCTCCATGATGGCAGTGTCATGTAACTTGAGGTTTCGATACACTCGCACGTCCTCAGGTCCGAACACCACATAATGTTCTGCAGATGTAAGTCTATATAAGTCTATATACAGAGAGAAGATTTTTCTTCATACCTGGTATGCTCTAATTTCACCTCCTTGGAGTTGAAGCGTGGCACTATAGTTATAGTGCTAATATGCGATATTGGCATTTTTGAGTTGTTAGCTATAACAACAACTCATCCTCCTTTGTACTCAAACATGTCACTGAGCTTGCTTTTATCTCCAGTCATATGATTGGAGCAACCGGAATCCACAATCCAGTCATTGTAATAATCGACTCCTTTGGTCATGGTTGCTACCAACGGCATTTCTTTTGATTCAATAGTCGCCATTGACTGTTGGGATGTTGAGCCGGCTAAGAGAGGGCGGGGACGGTCCAAGAAGTGTTGGAAAGAGACCATACGAAGGGATCTTTGTTTTGTGGATATAAGCCCGGGATTGACCCAAGATAGATCTGAATGGAGGCGAAGAATCCATGTAGCCGACGCTACTTAATTGTGGGAAAAGGCTTTGTTGTTGTTGTTGTAATAGTCGCCATTGAAGCTTGTTGCTCCCAATCTTCTTCATAAAGATCTTCTATGTGATAGCTTGTCATTGCAGCATTACTCTGTATTGTATTTTTCTTGATTCTACAGTCTCACGCAAAATGCCCCTTGAAGCATTCTTTGTTTTCCTTTCGTGTCCTGAGATCAGTTTTTTTCTATGATCTGATTGGGCTCCACTGGCTTAAATCTCCTCTCTCCTTTGTACCTTGTAGATGACCCACTCTTCCTTAGCGTGTAATGGGTTGATATTTGTTTCTTACCTCTTCCTTTTGTAGTAAAAAGGGCTTCTTCTCTTTTTAACAAAACATCGACTATTTGTTTCATCAAAGTATCTTGGTTAGCTAAGAGACTCTCTAACTCTAAGAGAGTTAGCTATTTAGACTAACCTGATACGGTTGTTATGAGCACCATATTCTGGTCACAATCCATGATTGATGATCCTTCTCATTCGTGACTCACTAATCTTTGATTTTGGATCTAATTGGGAGATTTCACGACATAGAGAGCGTACCTTGTTGAAATAAGATTGATTGTCATCTCTCCTTGTTTAAGAGACATCAGCTCGTTCTCCAGGAATTGAAGTCGAGCGTCAAGCTTGCGTGAGAACAATGTAGCAAATGCGACCCACGCTTCTCTTGGTGTACCGACTTATCAGATATGCTCAATCAACTCCTCCTCGATCATTGTCTTTGATACGAACATTGCCTTACCGATCTTGATCTTTCATTTCCTCAAGACATCGACATTCTCCTTTGGTGGTGGTGGTGTATCATCTCCTTCAACAATCTCCCATAGATCATGCTCTTGTAGATAGGATTCGATGCATGCCCTCCAATAACTATAATTGTGCTCATTCAACTTCTTGATCATGAAACCTGAGCTGAAGGAATCCGCCATAATTTTGGGGAAACTATATTTTTCCTTCGTCCAACGAAGTTGGTCCCAGACCTATGCCAATTACAGTCCCTGACTGCATACGGACAGACTTGACCGGACACACAGACAGAGGCTCCTCTAATTTATTTAGAGACCTCTACTGCAACTAGATGGACCGAACTTAACTGCACCCTTACTAATTAGGATCCTAACAAGGCTCTGATACCAATTGTTGGAATCTGATTACAAGGACAATATAATGACTCACTAAAGCATACATTAACAATGCATCATTCTACAATATAACACCCCAAAATATACACCACTTCACATGCATACACTCACTTATATTCTCTAACTATACATCACTCAAACTCTCTATACGTTCCTCTCCAATATACTCGGTGGCTCTCTAACTCTCTTGGTTGATTACACTCCAACCTCAAGGGCCCTATTTATAGAGGCCAATAGAGTACATTAGAAAAAGTGTTGGCTTCTTAAAGAAGCCTACTTTGGAGATGGCTTCTCAAGGAAGCCAACAATAGCTTCTCAAAGAAGCCAACTTAGAAGTGGCTTCTCAAGGGAGCCAACAATAGCTTCTCAAAGAAGCCAACATAAGGATTTCTCTAGAAGCATGCTTAATTAGAGATGCTGATTTTTAACAAACATTGGGGATGTGTGGTATATTTCTTCCAATGGTTGTACACCGAGGGCAGATGTCAATATTGTGGTCGTGGAAATTGTTGGACCTCTCCCTTCTTTAATGAATTTCATGCATGCCATGACTATGGGACGTCTAACCTTCGCCTTCTGGTCGAGCTTTGGTCATGCCACCACCCACGCTGAACTCGGATGTTGCACCGAGTTCTCCGGATGGGATGTCGGGGCCGGTGCAGGATAGCATTTAAGTTGTGATTGAGTTGGTTGGAACTAGAGATCTGGAGCAACCTGCGAGGGAGGTGGAGATGACCTCACTTTTCTCCCATGACTACCACGACCGCTTATTGGAGCAATTGGCGACATGCGATGTGCCTAGAGTGCTCAATTTTAACTTGAAACTACCGGCACTGATGTTGTCGGAGGCATCCTTGGTAGTGAAACCTATACATGCTCGACCCATGGACGTCTCGTTTGGATCCTTCTCTTGTCAGTGGTCGCAATTAGGAGAATCTGCGAGGGAGGTGGTGATACCTCCTCCCTTGGAGCTTGAAACTCTACCACTAGTTAAGTCGGGGAGGTATGATTGCAGCTATCTATCTTGGTTGGAGCTCATCGGCTCATGCCGAGATCTAATGGACCCTTTTATTGGGGGAAGTGGCAAGGCGAAGAAACCAAAGACGAAGGGTGATCGCCCCATGCATCCTCGACCCCCTTTACAGTTGGGGAGAAAGGCCACGTCGAACTTCTATGTACGCAAGCACCTCAAGGCACCTCCCATATTGTCTCCCTAGATGGATCTGCTTTCCATGGAGCTATCGATAGGCACTTCTGATGGCGATGATCTTTTTCACGAGGCAATTGTGTGGGATGCGGGAATGGTCTGCAGTTCCGGAAAAAAATTTGCTCAATGAAGATTACCTCATGGAATGTGAGGGGTCTTGGTAATCGGGTGAAGAGGAGTAATGAAACACATGCTCTCAGACTGGTGTAGGGTTTTCATTTTGTTACAAAAGACGAAGATTCAGTCGTGGACGAATCAACTGTGGTCCTCGATTGGGGGTACTTATCTCTCGGAGTATAGAGCATTGCCCATTGTTGGCAGTGCTATTTGGTGCGAGACCTCTACGTCTGTGAGGTTGAGTTGTTGGCCATACATGTGGTCTCAGTGTTGCTAAAGAACAAAAGAACATGTTCTTCCATTGTTGCCTCATGTACCTAGGGTCCAACTGATCACCAATTGCGGTCACAGATATGGGCGAATCTAAGGGCCACCATATGTCTTTTCCCTTCGATAGATTGGTTGGAGGTGACTTCAATGTTACCCTCCTGTCAGCCGACCGCCTGAAGTTGCGTGGAGGGCGGGATTTGGGTTCGATTGATTTCTTGGATGTTTTTTTATCCAAAAAAGGGGGGAACACGCTAAGATGTTTGCCCCCACGCTAATATTAAAAACGATAAAGATTGCAAAAAGAAATACAAAAGCTAAGGCCACATAAGAATCCATGTATGAAAGGTTACATTCTCAAAATAAAAACATTGGTAATTGAAGAGACATCATTTCGAGGAAGTTTTTTTGCAGTGGAAAAAGAGATGTTCCATCGTCTCTATTTGCATGTTGTGAAAGATCTCCACTTCGATGTCTTGGATGTTGTGAAGGATCTCCAGCTCGCCGATGATTTCTTGAATGTTGTGAATGATCTCTAGTTCGATGTCTTGGACGCGCTAGATTTCTCCTATACTTGGCGTAGTTTTTGCTTCATGTCCAAATTGGATCGGCTCCTTACTTCTATGGAACGGATGTCGGCCTTTTCGCTGGTCAGGGTCTCCATGCTGCCACATTCCAGATCCTACCATACGTTGGTCGTGTGCTCAACTAGGGAGGAAAATCTCACTCGCTCTTTCTTCATATTTAAGTAGTCATAGCTCATGGAGGATGGTTTTTCGGAGAGAGTGGGAAACTTTTGTTCATGTTTTGTGGTCAGGGGTCGACTATGTGCCACCTCTTCTCCAAGCCAGAGGCACTTCGGAAGAGACTCGACGCGTTCAAGAACATAAACCATGAGAGCCACCTTGCCCATCGCAGCGCAACGCAAAATGTGATTGTTGACCTGGCAGAATGGAGGACACTAGCAAGTTGTCTCACCCCGAGCTGCTTGAGAGAGATGGGAACCAACAGATCATACCGGAGGAGGATAAGAAGTAGAAGGTGGGGTGGCACCATAATTCTAGACAAACACGGATCAAGGAGGGGGATGCAAATACTAGATTATTTCATGTGGTGGCGAACGGGAGGCACCATCGCAGTTTCATCCGTAACTTTGATGTAAAGGGAGACCTTTGGAAGGGGGATCGCGAGATCGGTAGGGCAATCATTCAATACTTTCATCTTATGACCTATAAGATGCCCACTAAGGGGCGGAGATGGCTTGGGAAGGGGGCTTCAATCCTCTCACCCAACCAGCATACCGTGCTTATAGAGACTTTACTTTGGATGAGATCCGGACGATGGTTTGGGAGCCGAATGTAGAGGGGACACTGGGCCATGAAGGGTTCCTGGTGTTGTTCTTCAAGAAGTTCCGCTACATTGTGCAGGAAGACCTGATGATGGCGATGAGTGAGTTTGTCGTGGCTAACCACGGTTTTGATAGGATCAACAAAGTTGCTTTTCCTCTTACCCGAGGAGGAGGTAGAGAGAATTGAGGATTTTTGTCCCATTGATTTGTCCAGTGCGGTGTACCTGATTGTTGCCAAGGTCATGTCCACTTGAGTATTGTTGTGGAGAGCTTGGTTGCACCGGTGCAGATGACATTCATATGAATCATATATGACCCATTTGATGATGGAACCTATTGTGATGGCGTCTGCGATAGTCGGTGATTGTAAGAGAAGGGAGGTGAAGGGATTGCTGTGGAAGGTTGACTTCTCAAAGGCATATAATCACGTTGATTGTCAATTCCTCTGGTCGGTGCTAGTCAAGCGGGCTCCCACAAATTTAGATTTCTTGGATGAAAAGATATATAACTACCTTATCCTTCTCGATTTTGATAAATGGACACTAGGATGGTGGCTTCTTCCAACCACGGAGAGGCGTTTGTTAGGGATTCTTGCAGCGGATGTGCTCGCCACTATGACTACGCAGGTGGTTTGAAGGGGTAGGACCACAAGTTTTACCATGGGTTATATCTCCATACCCCTTCTGCAGTACGCAGATGATACCATCTTTTCATCGACGGGGGATGTGTGGAGGTCAAGACTACGAGTACCATGTTAGATGTCTTTGGGAAGCTCTATGGGCTTGTGGTGAATAAAGCGAAGCCTACATTTGTACCCTTTAGGCTATCTGAGATGGAGATTGAGTGCGCTAGGGTCATCGATACCCTGCATGGGATTTTACCTTTGGCTTACCTTGGTCTTCCCCTTATTTGCAGCAGATTGACGCAGACGAACTGGGCTCCAATGATCGAGAAAATTGAGTGCAAGTTGGCAGATTGTAAAGCCTCGTCTCTCTCTCTCTCATGGGGGAAGACTTGTGTTGTTGAAGGTAGTTCTTGCAACCATACCTATCTTTTTTCTCTCCGTTAGGATTCAGCATATTGGAATTCGTATGCACATGGAGGCATGCATGCGTCGCTTCTTCTGAGGAACGAATAAAGCACAATCGAGAGGGGTACATTTGGTGAACTGGGAGATGATCACCTCGCCACAGGCCCACAGGATCAAGGGGGGGCTCGAGGTTCTCATCTTGGAGGAAATGAACAAGGTTCTTCTGCTTAACTGGGTGGCTCGCTTGTGGGGTAAAGGGGAAGACTTCCCATGCATACCCATTAGACACATATATAGCATTCAGGTGCAACCGCCGGTGGCAGACTCCTTCCCTCCCCTTGCCTCGGCTTTTAGGAAAGGGATCTACATGGTTGCTGGTGAGATTACTCTGCAGAGGCGTCTGATTATGTGGGATGGGGAATCCTGTCTGTTCCGAGAAAGATAATTGGTCTAGTGGTGGCATGTTGCAGGAGTGATTCCCTCAACTATACTCGTTGGAGGAGAACAATGACCTGCCTATCAGGGAGGATCGGGATGACGGGCAGTGGATGCAATGCTTCTCATCTCCTTTTTCAGAGCAACGTTTTAACAAGTCCATACGTCTATCTGAGGTGACTGTGGACCGAGGGTCGCGACCAATGGGATTGACAGGATGGCTTTTTCAGTGAAGAAGGCATATAAGGCTCTCCTCCAGCTTGACGTTTGATCCTGACATCTTGGAGCATGGCTGCAATCTGATTTGGACATTAAAAGTCCCTCTCAACCTGAAGATTTCCCTATGGCTGACAGGCGAGAGTGGGTTTTGACCAATGTCAGAAGATCCACACTAGTGCAGGGGGACGACACCACATGCTCCTTTTGTGGTAGCGGCAACAAGGACCTGGACCACCTCTTCTACTCATGCACATGTATCCGAGATGTTTGGGTCGCTGCGAATATCCATTGGGATGATCTCTCCCACATCATATTTTGGAATATGTTGGTGGCCAACCAGTTCAGGTCCACTAGGAGCTCATGCATGTTATTGCCACCTATTTAGCTGATTTGGATGTCGCAACGAAGTTATGTTATTATTAGATTGGTTCTATGTTGACAATGTAGCTCTTTTTGCTAGATCTCTTCTTGAGACATGGATGCTATAAGTCTTTTAACCTATCTTATTAATATATTTACGGGATAAACACCTCCGGAGTGTTTCTCCCTCTTTTAAAATATATATAGAAAAATTATATTAAAACCAACAAGCAAATGCGCCCCGTAGGCCATTAAAGCATTAACTTCAGCAAGCAGCAAACAACAAACTTTGAAAAGGACATGTATTGGCTGCTGAGAAACATAGCTGTAATCTAACATAACATGCTCAACATTTGGTTTGAAACATCATGTGCAAAATCCACTACTTTTAACAAAAGAAGAATTCACTTGGAAGAACCGTAGCCATGATCAATGGAAGTCCTTTCTTATACATATTAAATTGGGATGGTGATTGGTGTTTTCAAAATTGCGAGAAAACACAAAAAATGGCATCACATTGCAAAGAATTGGGACATGGTTAAATTGACTGAAGGCATGTCATGCTAACCTCTTTAGAAACCTCTTCAGCTTCCTTTGATGACCTGGCATAATTGACAAGGACCTGAAATGGGAATGCATAAGCTACTGTTCTGGTAAACTATAGATACATTTAGGGAGACAAACAGTGCCGAGTTTATATATTAAATATTAAACCTTGAAGAATATTGATGTTTCTCTTTTATTTCAACATTTCTATCCCACCCATGCAACTGACTATGTTGATTCTCTTCAAGTTCACTCCAACCACTCCATTTCTTTTGCTCCAGATGACAAGTCAGTACATTTCTTTATCCTTGAACCAGAGCATTCGGAAAATTGGCATTTCACACTTGTTGAGTTATAAGCAGCATAATCAAATTGGCATGATATAAGCATTAAGCAGAAAAAGAGCCCCGCATCTACAGAAAATGAATTATTCTAACCTGTTGAGATAGTTACTATTTTTAGTATGGTCCTTTATCTAATTTTCTATTTTCTGTTTTATCCTCTTGTGATTTACCCAATGGTTCTTCTCCTATATAAGGGAACCCTTGGGCCTCTCATAATGTATCTCAGTATGTCCCTTTAACATGGTATCGGAGCGACGGTCCTAGAGCGGAGTTACCGTATCCAACCCTATCCCTACCCTACATGACACCTGACCCCCCCTTGGCCCCTGCGCCGCCCCCAGGCCCCTGTCTCCCCCCCCCGGCCCCCGTGCCGCCACCAGGCACCCCCGCCCCCGTGCCGCCCCGAACCCCTGCGCCCCCCCACCGCCCCCAGGCCCCCGCACCCACTCCCCCCCCCGGCCCTGTGCCCTTGCACGTCAGATCCCTTGCGCATCCAGCGCCTTTGTGTGTGCCCAGAGCTCCTGTTCAGTTGCCCTCGCATGTGCCCAATGCCCAACGCTCCTGTCCAGTGCTCCCGTGCCTAGCGTGTGTCCCCCTGTGCCAGCAAGTGACGTGAACGGTCTGTGCCTGTAAGCACCTTGTGCCCAGCCGGATCCTTGCGCGTCCAGTCACTTGCGCCCCTGTGCGCCATGCAATCAGGACATCCCATGACCCTGATCCTATCATGCAATCAGGACATCCCCTGACCCTGATCCTATCAGCGGATAGGTATGTGATTTGATTTCCATCAGAGATACGGAGTTTTGTGAAAGAAGATTAGCAAGGATGGTTGTATGAGTATACACGTGCAACCAATCCTTTGTATGATTCTGTAGATTCATTTATATTGGTCTATTTCCCAGTCGAGTTCCGATATTCGGTTATCTTACAATATGTCAGACAACAAGGGTGACATCTTCTCGTCCGGAGTCTTCAAGGGCCCGGCTCCCATCGCTAAGATGGATGGGACCAACTATGAGGTGTGGCCCATGTAGTTTCTCACCCTCATGCGGTGCAACAACAAGGAGCATATCCTAACAGATCCAGAGCCAGCGGACAAGACCGGGACAAATGCTTCTTGGAAGCAAGATGACGCCTACGCGCGTGTTTGGCTTTGCGGGACACTTACTACAGAGATAGCCAATGATATTCTATCTCAACCAACTGCGAAGGCAATGTGGGATACTTTGGCATCCACCCATGCCCAGGCAAAGAATGAGGCCAAGATCCTTCAACTACAGTTTGATATCAACAATACCAAGCAGAATGGCCGCCCCTTGCATGTTTATTACTCTTCGCTGCGAGTGCGTGGCATGTTTGAAAAGCTTCATAGCTATATGCCCATTACGACGTCTATTGAACATCAAAAGACATATAGGAACTCCACGATGGTTGAAGTTTTCATGGTTGGACTTGATGTAGAATATGATGCTGCACGTACTCATCTTCTTACTGGAGCAACCATTCCTCTTATAGAGGAGGCCTATAGCTGTCTTAGACGACACATCATCTCTTTGATAACCACGTCTTCGCACTCATCAGCGATGGGTGCTTCTCGTGGTCAAGGTGGGGCGATCCAGTCCAGAGGTCGCACACCTCGAGGAAGAGGCGGTGGACGCCAACGTAGTCCCTGCACCTATTGCCGCAAGCCTGGACATGCAGAGGAAACATGCTATCAGAAGCATGGATATCATGTTTCTGGTCGAGCAGCAGAGCATATGGCATCTTCAGAGACTTCAACTCCCCAGGCCGATCCTCGCCTAGATGATATTGTCTCTCGTATTCGAGAGATCATGACTCCTAGTGCTAACACCACCACAGATACTACTGCAGCAGTGATGCAAAATAAAATCGGCGTCGACGAAAATAATAGTTTTTTTGGTGGATTTTTGGTAGAAGAAAAGAGAGAGATTGAGAAGAGAATGGAGGGGTTGAGAAGAAGAAACTCGTCGGGAATACAAGAGGTCGAGGGAGGAGAACCGTGGAGATCGCGGGAGGAGAGAGAAGAGAGAGAGAGGGATAGAGATAAAATCTCAACTTTTCATATAATCTGAACTCAATAAAACACTGGACCCTCATCCCTTTATATAGGAGGGATGAGATTACAAAAATAGTAAATTAATTTAATTTGACAACTAATTATCCTATTTGGACTCTAACCAATTAACCGACCAAATTTAAAATCAAATCTACGAATAAATGTTGGAGATCACAGGCGATCTCAATTATTTAATTAAAATTGCGACGACCTAAAAAACGTAAATAAAACTAACTACCATAATTTAAATAAATAGGTGGCCCTATATTTCGGGTACATGCTGCATCAACTCTCCGCCGCTTTAAAAAATTCATCTCCCGAGCAATTTATCCAAAAGATCCATTCCCTCATTTGAAGGGGATCGGCGGGGGGTACCTCTACAACCCTTGTTAGGGTTTCACTCCTCCCTGCTAAGAGGCGGCGACGGGGGTCTGGTTCAGGAGGCTGGGGGCGCCTACGCCGCGGCGAGGGGGACTTGGAGCGGCGCCGAGGCAGGTGGCGATGCCTGGGGGAAGGCGGAGGCTTTGGGCATCGCGCGCGGGAAAAGTGCGGGTATGCTTGGGGGGGTAGATCGGGGTGCGAGTGGGGGTGGCGTCGCGGTGGGGTTGGGAGTGGTGGTCGGTGGCTGTAGGGGAAAGGGCCAACGGGGAGGAGAGAGAGGCGGGGTGCGGCGGTGAGGGAGAGGTTGTTGGCGGAGGTGGCGGCGGGGAGCGGAATCCGGGGAAGAGGAGGCGAGGTTGGGGGTGGGCCTGCGGTGAGATGGCTTGATGGTGCGGGTTTGGACTGACCGAGGGCATAATGATGGACCCACAGGGGTTGCGGGCATGGGACCGGAGTGCTGGCAAAGCCGAGGGGAGGGCGGCGAGAAGGTGGCTCGGGCAGGGGGGCTGGGGGGGCTGTCGCGGTGACACCAGGAAGGCACAGCCGCGGGGAGGGGCTGCTGTTGGCTGGCGGCTCGCGGATCCGAATGTGAAGCGGCGACTGGAGGCGCCGCAGGGGAGCGACCACGTGCTGCGGTGCCGGAGGGGTCGGTGGTGGAGGGCGACGGGACCCCGAGGGTGAGGGTTGGCCGTTGTTGGGCTGGAATGGGCCTGGGGCGGACATCGGGGGCGCTTTCGGTGAAGACGGCTTGATCTGAAATCTTCTGGACAGCCACTGTTTCTTCATTTTTTTCTCCTAAAACGGTCTGGACAGCGGCCGGATCTTCATTCACGACGGGGTTTTCTTCGTCAAAACTTGCGGCAGCGGCTTCGACGGTTGGAGGCTTTGATTGGGCGTCGCGGAAGGCCTCAAAGTTAGCCATTAGATCTCGAAACAGGGAGTTGAAGTTGGTTTGCAAATCACGTATCATGTGCGCCGTCTCCTTGGTGTAGGCGTCGATGGTGGAGATGGTTCGTCGTGTTTGTTCGGATGAACGATGATCCCTTGATGCATGACGGTGCGAGCGCCTGGACAGATAGTCAGATCGTGAGGACGATCTGTAGGCCATGCTCTGATACCAAATGATGCAAAATAAAATCGGCGTCGACGAAAATAATAATTTTTTTTGGTGGATTTTTGGTAGAAGAAAAGAGAGAGATTGAGAAGAGAATGGAGGGGTTGAGAAGAAGAAACTCGTCGGGAATACGAGAGGTTGAGGGAGGAGAACCGCGGAGATCACGGGAGGAGAGAGAAGAGAGAGAGGGATAGAGATAAAATCTCAACTTTTCATATAATCTGAACTCAATAAAACACTGGACCCTCATCCTTTTATATAGGAGGGATGAGATTACAAAAATAGTATATTAATTTAATTTGACTACTAATTATCCTAATTGGACTCTAACCAATTAACCGATCAAATTTAAAATCAAATCTACGAATAAATGTTGGAGATCACAGGCGATCTCAATTATTTAATTAAAATTGCGACGACCTAAAAAACGTAAATAAAATTAACTACCATAATTTAAATAAATAGGTGGCACTATATTTCGGGTCCACGCTGCATCAAGCAGCCAGAGCCTCTTCGAGCTCCTCAGGTATCACCTATGCCTTTACTGGTAATACGAATGCAGACATGACAGAATGGATTGTGGACTCTGGTGTGTCTCATCACTTATGTAGAGACAGGACGCAACTAAAGTCCTACAGGGCTATACCACCTGGCAGATGGGTCATCATTGCTAATGACGACCACTTACCTGTTACAGGACAAGGGAAGGTGCAGTTGACACCATCCATGAGCCTGAAGAATGTTTTATATGCTCGTGCATTTCAGATGAATTTACTTTCTATTAGTCAGATGACTAAGGATCTACATTGCCGTGCCATCTTTAACCCTCCATCTCTCGTGTTTCATGACATACTCACGGGCAGGATGATTGGAAGTGGCCGTGAGCAGCGGAGACTTTACAGACTGGTCCAACCTCCTCATGCTAGTATTTCTATTATACCTATTGGACCTGTCTCTCCTTATTTGTGGCACCTTAGGTTTGAACATCTTCCTTTGCAGAAGTTATGTCATGTTCTTCCTCAGATTTCTACGAGATCCACCTTTCAGTGTGAAGCATGTCAACTTGGGAAGCATCACCGTTCATCTTTTCCATCCCGTCAGAGTCAGAGCAGTTCTCAGCTATTTGAGCTCCTCTATTTAGACATTTGGGGTCCTAATCGTGTTCTTGATCTCCAAGGACACTGTTTTTATCGTGTAGCGGTCGATGATGTTTCTAGACTTTCTTGGGTCTTCTTATTGAAGAATAAGTCTGAGTCTGGATCCATTATCAAGTGAAATAAAAAATATTTTTTCTGCCAATATCAAGTATATCCGTTATGACAATGCCTTGAAATTTTGCACCTTACATCTTTCTGAGTTCCTTAGATCTCATGGCATTGTTCATCAGACCTCATGTGTCTACACTTCCCAGCAGAACGGTGTTGCCGAGCGCAAACACCGTCACTTACTTGATGTAACCAGAACATTGTTGATACAGAGTCGTGCTCCTCATTCTTATTGGGGTGATGATATCCTTATTGCT
This sequence comes from Ottelia alismoides, assembly GCA_037367405.1. Lineage (NCBI taxonomy): Eukaryota > Viridiplantae > Streptophyta > Magnoliopsida > Alismatales > Hydrocharitaceae > Ottelia > Ottelia alismoides. The sequence continues at coordinate 336,439 of JAZKJV010010495.1, read as the reverse complement.
TGCTATCTGGTAAACCGTATGCCCTCGTCCGTGTTAGGAGAAAAGATTCCTTACTATTGCGTTTCTCGAGAAGGATCTCTTCTCTCTTACACCTCGTGTGTTTGGATCCATTGCCTTTGTTCATGATATCTCCCCAGGGTATGACAAGCTCTCTCCTAGAGCTGTTAAGTGTGTGTTTGTCGGCTACTCTCGTACCCAAAAGAGGTATCACTGCTTTGATCCACTAAGCCAAAAATATTTTGTTAGTGCTGACGTTATTTTCTTCGAGTCGGTCATGTATTTTTCTCCTACAGGTGACAGACTTACTCCATCTGACTCTAATGATGAGATATACATGCCACCACCTCCTACAGTTGGTTCCTTACCTTCACCTCCTCCACCACCTCCACCACATCCACCACCTCCACCATCTCCGTTGGTTCAGTTCTTACCTCGTGGTATTCCTCGCAGATCTTGCTCTGTTCGCCATGCTCACAAGTCTTGCCCATCATCCAACACGCCTCAGGTATGTAATGAGCATATTATTTCTACTGATGGCACTACTGAATTAACTGTACAACAGGAGAACAAGATACCCTCTCAAGAGGGAAATATACAGGCCCCGGACTTGGCAGATGATCTTGACCTACCAATTGCTCTGCGAAAGCAGAAACGGACGTGTGCTACTTACCCTCTTGCAGCCCAAATTTCTTTCAGCAGGTTGTCAGAGGATTTCAGGAGATTTACGCTAGCACTATCAGTCGTGCAGATACCAAAGACGTATCAGGACGCTCTCAAAGATAGTCAGTGGACGTTAGCCATGGAGGAGGAGATGGCTGCGCTACAGTCACGTGGTACGTGGAGTCTTGTTTCTGCTCCTATTGATACATCAGTCGTGGGATGCAAATGGGTGTTTACTGTGAAACACCATGCGGATGGCAGTGGATCGCTATAAGGCAAGACTTGTAGCACGAGGATTTACCCAGACATATGGGGTAGACTATCACGATACTTTCTCCCCAGTTGCCAGACATTCTACTCTACGCATTCTCCTTGTTGTTGTGACACGAGATTGGCCTCTTTATCAGCTTGATGTGAAGAATGCATTTCTCTATGGTGACCTACAAGAGGAGGTTTACATGCAGCAGCCACCTGGGTTTGCTGCTGAGGGGGAGTGTCAGAAGGTTTGCAGGTTACACAAGGCTATCTATGGCCTCAAGCAAAGTCCAGGAGCATGGTTCCAAAAGCTCTCAGACTTGATAGAGAAGCAGGGGTTTGTAAGATCAACTGTTGATCACTCCTTGTTCATACAGAAGACCCAGAGAGGTATTACAGTTATTCTTGTTTATGTTGATAACATTATTATTACAGGAGATGACGAGTAGGGTATTCAAGATGCCAAGAACTTCCTGGGTCAACAGTTCGTGACCAAGGACCTTGGACATTTACCAAGAATCAACGGAGTCTTGTAATGACCCAGAGAAAGTATGTTATAGATCTTCTTTCAGAGACTGTGCTGGCGGATTATAGACATGCCACTACTCAGCTTGACCCAAGCATGAAGTTCTATGATGATGATACTGAGGAGGTCGACAAGAGAAGATACAGAGAGCTGGTTGGCAAGATATTATATGTGACTATAACCAGGCCCGACATAGCATTTGCAGTAAGCAAAGTGAGGCAGTTTATGGAGCAGCCCAGACAAGCACATATGGATGCAGTCCATATGATTCTGAGATACTTGAAGACTTCACCTGGTACTGGACTTCTTTTCAGCAGAGGCACATCTCTCTCGGTGACAGCATACGCAGATGCAGACTGTGCTGAGTGTCCAAAGGATAGAAAGTCTACGACTGGATTTGCTGTGTTCATAGGAAATTCTCTGGTTTCATGGAAGAGTAAGAAGCAGACTGTGGTTGCTAGATCAAGTGCTGAATCGGAATACAGGGCCATGGCACAGGCTAGTACAGAGATGATGTGGGTTAGATCCGTTCTTACTGACCTGACCATAGAAGTAACTCTTCCCATGCACCTCCAATGTGATAATCAAGTTGCTCTCTCCATTGCAAATAATCCATCCTTTCATGAGAGGACGAAGTACATAGAGGTAGATTGCCACTACACTCGTGACATGATACAGAAAGGTATTATTGTTACTACGCATGTCAACTCCGTAGACCAGACAACAGATATACTTACAAAGGCTCTAGCAAGAGGACCTTATCAGAGATGTTGTTCCAAGTTGAGTCTCATTGATATCTATGCTCCACCTTGAGGGGGAGTATTGAGATAGTTACTATTTTTAGTATGGTCCTTTATGTAATTTTGTATTTTTTGTTTCATCCTCTTGTAATTTACCCAATGGTTCTTCTCCTATATAAGGGAACCCTTGGGCCTCTCATAAATGTATCTCAGTATGTCCCTTTAACATAACCTAAAATCTCCGGCAGATCTATAGGTTTAACCTGTATCAGTTATTTCTACAATATAAGACTTTCCAGTGTACTCAATTTTCCCAATGTACAACACATTGCTACCCAGAAGTAAATTCCATAATTTCCTCTTCAAGGGCCTACGAGGAAAGTTGCTCTCGGTTCTTTTCCTTTGCTGTGAAGAAACCTGATCTTCTCTTTGACACCCGGAAATGAAAAGAAATGAAATGGAATTGGGGAGGGAAGGAGTCCAGGAGATTAGAGACTGCAATATCCATTGCTTGAAAAAGTGGGGAAGTAAACAAAATAATGGAGTGTGCAGATAATGATTTTACCAAGAGAAATACAATTTGCTTTTTAAGGAGCGGACTAAAGAAACATAAGAAGAGTGACCAATAATTCAAATCGTCAGATTTGAGAGAAGACTCGAAATGGAAACTTGAATTCGCACACCCCATCCCTCACATTTCCTTCCCTTTCTCTTCTTATCATACACACACTACAGCCGCTCGTTTTTCCATCCCTTCCTCTCCCCTCCCGATCATTCCATCCAAACACAGCCCAAATTCAAGCAAATTTCAAAGCAAAATCTCTATCATCAAATCAACAGGCATGCAACTCACCTTGCATCCCGCCTTCCCCAGCGTCAAAGCTATCGCCTTTCCGATCCCCCTCGATGCACCGGTGACGACAACAACCGGAGCCACCACCTTCTTCACATCCTGCACAGCCGTCCTCTCCACAGACGTCACCTGCGCCCTGACGCCTAAACAGAGCAGAGATCAAGCACACTCAAAACAACCGGAAACTCGTCAACGATCCACCTCACTCACCGGACGGCACCGTCATCGAGAATCCCCTCGATCTGATGAAGGCACCGCGGGACGCAGCGGATCCGGGAGGAGTGAGACAGCGGACTAGGGCCGCGCGACGGCTCTCGGCAGCAGCGGGCGAGGAGAGGGCGGCAGCGGGGGCGAAGGAGAGCGAGGAGGCGGCCATTAGGGCAGGGACGAAGGAGCGGAGGGGGCGAGAGGTGGAGGTCGCCAGCACAGCGCGAGCGTGGGGGTATATATAGGCGGGGTAGTTGGAACTTGGGTCACACGAAGGCTGAGAGCGGAGAAGGCGAGGTACACACACAGGGCAAGAGGGAGGAGGGCAGTAGCCCAACATGGGTGATGGGACCTGAGACAAACAATGCACGTTAGGGCGTTAAAACATAAAATCTATTAGGGTAAATTACAATTTGAATCTCTAACTAGGTATCCGATTTCAGAATTGGTCCCGATCTTTAAATTGTAACGATTCGGGTCTCATGATCATTAATGTAAGAAACTTTTTGAGGCTAATGACGAGTATGTTCTTGTTTAAAAGTTGGAATTCAACCTCCATTCTCTTCCCAACAAGGGCATATTCATCATGAACTCTAAAATTTCCATTTCCTAAATGATCATGGGACCCGAATCTTTACAATTTAAAGATCGGAACCCATTCTGAGATCTGACCTGTAGATGAGGACCCAAATTGTAATTACCCAATCCATTATTTACTTGCAACAACCAGCTGTTCCTCCGAGCAATTAGCTAATCTCTTGCTACTTTCTACCTGTAAATCACGCTTTTACGCATGCAAATTACTCCCCGGGGAAAATGAGTAGTGCAGATATCTTCGTCCATAGTTTTATACTACCTGCCAAAAACATAGAATAGTATTAGATTTGTTTGTAAGTTGCTATCATACTACCAAACGTGCAGTTTTCTTTAGTATCTCTTGCCTGGCAGATTACAGTATAGGTTGACGTGGAATGAGGTCTTTGTTGGATTTTTTGCAATTGCATCCCTATCAGATTCCGGCATATCAAGCATACCCTTCCTTTTTTTTGTAATATCCGTATGTCCATACCTTCTTAGACCGTTAATAGTTGTGTCTTTCGGGTTAATTTCCGTCCATTCCCTTCCCACGCAAATGTTATTTTCAGGGATACAAGTATAATTAGAAAGAAAAAAGAATTTTACAAGTATAATTTTGTGAAAATTGTAGGGGTACAGCTGTAAGAAGATTTTAGTAAATCGTGTCACAAGTGGGTGCGAGGTGGAAAAGCCGTGGGATGTCAAAAAGTGTTAACTATATATGAGAGCAGCCTTCCTCCTTGGAGGGAAGTGCTCGCGCAAGCAGGTGTGAATGAATCAGAATATCTACGAAAATGCCGCTTGAGTAAGGCGGAGACTAATGAGAATTCAGTGCCCCAAAAACCCTCCGCAAGGCTTGTATAAACCATTATTTAGTTTATCTGATTAACGCCAAAGCTAACATAAGGGTGATGAACCGTGAATTTACCCTTTAATAATAAGGAATTGTCGTAGTACATGAAGTAAATTTAGATCATGCAAAAACCACACCTGCGAATATGTGAAAGTTATTTTACTTGACAAGTATACCAAGGTCGAACATAGGGATATGAGCCTCTTCGTCAATTTATCGAAAATTAATGATTAATTGATGAATGAGTATTTTCTAGTCTTAGATCCTTATGAAGATGTGATATGCCATGTAGATATGCAGATAAGACAATGCAAATACCAATGATGCATGCAATATTTATTTGATTTTTAAATGCAATTAAAATGGAATGCAATGTGTATGATATGTTATGAATGACTATGTAATTAACAATGTACAATTATGGCCTAAAGAATATCAAATCAATGAGTAACTAATAGAGGTTAATTTCAAAGGCGAAATGAGCATCAAAATATTTAATTAAGTATCAATTCAAGTAATAACTATGCCATTAGGTAAAGAATCAAATAAGCTTCAAAAGACACCGAAATCAATTAAAACGGAGTCTATGCTCAAGATATTGAAGAAACGGTGCAAGGGCGTAAATGTAGTAGAAATGCGTGAGAAAATAAAGATATACATTACAAATAGGTCCCTAGAGGGACCTATTTGCAAATAGCAAGACCCAGAGGGGGCCCAATGCAATTTGTCCTTCGTGCAGTGGCATAATTGTAATTATCAAAAAACCGGTGGTGCCTTTCTGTAAACTGCCCCAAGTGCGTACGTGTGACGCGCCTGGGACCTTTTTTGTAAATTTGAAGACACCCAAGGGTAGATCTGCAATTAGCCCAGCTCGCACACACATGCAAGGCTAGGCTCGAATGGGTTGCAGCTTCAGATGGATGCGTGGTTGGATCTGATGCTTTGGCTGGTGGCTCGGACCATCCAAGCCTCCTTGCCTCGAAATGGCAACGTGGTTGCTTCTGAGCCGTCTGATCCTCACGATCAGACGGTAACTGTAGGTCTTCTCCTCCACAAGCACCGCCTCCTGCAACGGACTTGGTGGGGCTCCGGCGAGGTCACGTTTACTTCGCTCCTCCGTGCTCCGTTCGCACACTTGAAGGTCGAGGAAGCTTGCCGAGGGCCTCGCAAAGTAGCTGGAGATGCGATGAGGGACTGGGAACGGCTGGAGTTGCCTGTCGATGAGGCATGGTCGGAGACGAGGTGTGAGAAAGTGAGCTCCGACCATTAAAGTTCCTGCAAGGTTAGCTAATAACCGAAGCGTGGGTAAGTAAGGTGAGTGAGATGGGGATTCTGTATGGGAGGAGGGATGAGGAATCCGAGCTTCGTCTCCGGTGAAGTGGAGAGGAAGGGAAGCGGAAATGGAGGAGGTCATGGAGAAGGGGAGAAGGTGATCGGGATAGGTCGTGAGGGTAGGGGTGGTAAGGTGGAACTCATTGGGTGGTCAGGTGACGGCGAGATGGAGTATAGGCGGCGGAGAAATCATGAGAAAATTGAAGAAAAACCATAAGCACTTACATGGAGGATCCGAGGAGGAAGAAGGTGGTCGGAGGCTTGGGCTAGGCTCGGGGTTGTTGGCCAGCATGCTCAGCCTAGGGTACGGACCTCGGCGGACGTCGGAGGTGTTGTGACACGACGGAGTCACCGTGGGTCGACATCGGAGGTGAAGAGCTACCATTATCGTTGATCACTCATCCTCCTCTATCACAGGAGGAGAATTGCTAGGAGGAGCTGCCAGGATTAGTGAACGACGAGGGACGGAGGCGGAGGGGGGAGGTTTTATAGGCGTAGGCCGGGCATTACAGGAGGTGATTTGCAACGACGACATTGATGGCATGGAGTGATGGAGGGGGACTCTAGAGGTTATGCGAGGAAGGTGGGTCTCGTGGCTATGGGGAGGAGTTGTTAGGTTGACGAAAGGTGAACGGAGGCGATGGCTATAAATGGAAGGGGCGGTGGAGTCGCGAGGTGTAACGGCTGAAGAGGGACGTTTGGAGGTAGGAGATGAAGCCCTGGCCATTGGATCTCGTGATCTAACGGCCAGAAATTAAAGTGTCATTAAAGGGCGTAGATCAGTTCGGGAGCGATGATCAAGGGTTGAGATTGAGGAAGGTGTGTGTGGTTGGGATGCGATCTGGAGGTCCATCCAACGGTCGAGACAGGCGGGGTGACGTAGAGATCAGAGAACCATACGGTTGAGGGGTAGGCGGGCGTAGGTGGATGGGATCAGATCTCAGGGGAGATCTGATGGCTGGGAGGAGATGGAATATAAACGGTCGAGAATGAGGTGAGGAGAAGGTGATCCAATGGTGGAGATTGAAGCTGTGTGTCATAGAGAGGAGCGGGCCACGCGGGTGGCCTAGAGGACGCCACGTGGCCTAATAGAGAAAAATAGAAAATAGGAACAGCAAATAAAAATAAAAAAGAAATAATTAAAGGCTTAATTAGGAAAAAGTCAAAACATGAAAGTTGTCGATCTCGATGAGATATACAAGTTTCATGTTGGACAAAAAGTCAACCGAGGTCATTTGTATAAAGTATATTTTTTGGAGCATTTTTACTAGGCAAAAATACTGATTTTGTAGTTTTGATTTTTTATTTTTAAAATTTCTTTTAAAAATCAAAACAAATATATACAATGTTCCATCTAATTTTAGGGATTTTAATAAAATATAAAAATAAAGAACAAGATTAGTAATAAAATACAATAATTAATGTTAGCAAATATATGTTAATTATACACATATTATTCATAGTATAATACAAGTTAAGATTAGCGATTTAATTGTGATTTTTATTGAATTGTTTAAGCTTAGGGATTAATATGTAGATTTTAACATGATGAATATGAGATTCATCAAAGGACACAAGCAATAAGGTGCAAGAAGGTAGGAGCACAACTCACGTTGCAAAAAAGGGAGGGACATGACTAATATTGCATAAACTAAGAGGGACATAACTGTAAAAATCCTCCTTTTCAGAGTTTTTGTGTTTGATGAGATAAATGTTTGATAAGTATGAGTCATTCATGTTTCTCCTTTCTTTGTTGTTCTTGGAATGTGTAATACGATGTAGTTACTATGGAACAATTATTGCAAAATAGATAGTGTGAACAAGTTTTAATAATTATATTTTTAAGGAAATGAATAAGGAAAGCAGACCATTGTGGAATGCATGGTGGGATAATTGGTATGGAACAAGGAAAATCTAATACAAATGACGAAATCTTGATATTTCTTATCCATGTTTCGAACAAAAATACTCCTTGGCTTTTCTAGATGGGATTTTAACATTATCTTCCATATAATCTTGTCCAAATATACATTAATCTTCAAATTACATCACAAATTCTATAATTTTGCTTATTTTTACACATATGTCTGATAAACGCAGAATTGAGTGCGGTTATATCGACTCACAAGGCGAGTCAACAGTCGGTGTTTGACCACACAAAATCCTGAATTTAATCAATAATTAACCCACACTAAAGATCAATAAATTAGAAATAATATGGAGTTAAAATTTATTTATAACTCTGCACAAATGATGTAAAGGGCAAGTATGCAGAGAGTTCGAACACAGGGAGCAAGCAGGGTAATTCAAACAATTGTGCACAAGTGAGTGTGTGTGATGTGTCTACACTAAGCAAGCAAACAATGAAATTTTTGTGGGTTTTTAATTTTTAAATTTTTTTAATTTAATTTTTAATTTTGTATTTTGATTTTTATTTTCTGATTTTTATAATTTTATAATTTATATTTTTTATTTCTTTTTCAATATTGGAATTTAAAAACAATGTAATGAAAGACTAGATAAAGTATTTATAAAAATATGCAAAAATAACCAAAAATTCAGAAATAAAACATTTTTGGTATTTTTAGGATTTTTTACTGTTTTTGTGATTTTTGGGGATCTTTCAAGGTGTTTTTCGTATTTTTAAATACTGAAATAAAGCAAAACAGTGGAAAATGTGCTGGATGCGAGTAAAATGGCAATTGAAATTAGCAAACAGCAACCAAAATTTGTCACGCTAATTTTTGAATAAAGAGAGTAAAATATAGCACAAACTGGAACTGAGTTTGTAATTTTTGGAGTTTTCCTTGATTTTATATAATTTTTTAAAAATTTTGAAGTGTTTTTAAATTTTTAGTGTTTTTCTTTTGAGATTTTTAGTGATTTTTGGACTGACACTAAAATATGATAAAATAGACACTAGGGAATTTTTTTTGGAATTTTTAGAGGTGATTTACTATTTTTTGGCATTTTCTAAGCTAGACAGTGAATAAACAGCATGTTTTTTATTTTTAATAAATATAAAAATAAAAGAAAATCAAAAACTAAATTGATAGCGTGGAAGCACAAGTGTCCAGGAGCTTAAGTCTATTTTTGCGGAATTTTTGGACTTAAAAAGAGGCTTTAAATAAATAGAGCAAGACAGCACAAATGAAAGGCCTAGCAGGGACCTTTTAGCAAATATACAAAACTATGGGGGCACGCCTGCAATTTTTACCAAAATGTTGAACTAAAATAAAAACTTTGTGGACTGTATATCAAAACCAAAAGGCGCAGGGGCTTTTCTACAAAACTCTCAGGCCCACGTACGTTACACGCGCGCTTGGGAGGGGCTCGGATGCAAAACCACAGAAGTTCGGGGGTTCAATTATAAATATTACAAAAGTTAATCAACTGCAGATGAATGTTTCAGCGTTAATTTTTAAATACAAAAAGGTGTCGGGCTTACGATGCAAAATGCCCAGCCAAGGGACGATCTGACGGTGGGTGTAAACCCACTTAACCACGTATCGGCACAGGGAGGCGCGATACCCCTTCGATTCGACGCCCAGGATTAGACGATCTTCAAATGATGAACGATCCTGGGCGCACCTGATCCAACGGATGCTGGCTCGTCTAGAGCTTCTGGTCAATCGGATGGCAGCGAGCAAGGCAGGAAGAACAGGGAGGAGCCTTCGCCGGAGCGAGCTTCCCCCGCGAAGAACGCCCACCTCCGTCAACTGTTGGGGCTCAAAAAGGGACCAGGTGCCTCCTGCAGGTCCTCCTAAGGTGTTGGCGACTCCAAAAGGGCCCGGCGGAGGCCGGCGGGCTTACGTGGGGCTGCCGGAGCAAAGGAGCTCAAGGAACCACCGCTTCTTCAAAATGAGTCCCAGGTGCACTTTGAAGCTCGAGACCTGCAACAAAAAGGGTGATATGGTCGGGGGTAAATTGCCCCGACCACGTAGCGAGGTGGGATGAAGGTGGCCGGTAGCAGATTGAAGGAGGAATGAAGGTGGTCGGAGATAGCTCCGGCGACGATCGATTTGGCGAATCGATACGCGAAAGAGGTGGATGCAAAGATGAAAATGAAGCTTAGACTACAACTAATGCAATAAGAAACTAAAACTAAGGGTATTACACTGCCTCGAGCCCATGTCGGGCGAGGGAGGGGGGTACCTCGACGGGGAAACCACCGGAGGTAGGAGGGGCGCCCGGACCTTGCCCAGCTCGTCTCCGATGACGCGAGCAAGATGCTATCACCACCCGCCGGTCAATGGTTCAGAGAGATGGAGGAATTAGGTCACAAATGGGGTCCCACTTTTCAAATCAGGTCAAGGGTTGGTTTTAAGGGGTTGATGAAGGTGGCTCGAAGAATGAGGTGCAACGCCTCGGTCAGTGATTCAAAGCCCAAGAATTACCTTGGGCGTGAATCACGAGTGTCCGAGGAGCAAAAACTCTAAAGAGGCCATCACGAAAGAACGCAAGGGCCGACCTAGAAAAATGGGTAAAAGGAGACAAAAAAACTCATTGCTGACATGCTACAGGGGGGTCAGACAGTTGACCGGAGGTCAACTGTCAGACCAACCTGGTTGGTCCACGTGGACCAACCAGGGAAAAACCCTTTGTAAAATCAATAAAAAATAACAAATGATATTATTTTAATAAGGTTATAAAATAAAAAGTTCTTATAATTTTATAAATTATTTTATTCCGATTTTTAATTAATTTTTTGGGATGTATTTTTACAAGTTGCTTTTATACCCCTATATAGGTATATTATCTATCTACTTTAGCATTTTATTTTTGTTTTGTGTATTTTAATTTCATTATTTCTATTTATTATTTTCTAAAATTATAAGATACTTTTATGTACACAAATATATTTTTATTTTATTTTATTGATGTGTTTTGTACATTTAATAAAATATAAGTATAAAAAGTATAGGTATACATATATGTAGGGTACCTATGTATTTTATTTTAAGTATTTTATTTTTGTTTTTATTTAAGTTTTTATTCTTATTTTAATGTACATAATTATTATAAGTAATATTTACAACATTATAAAAATATAAAAAAATATAGAAATAATGAATAAATAATAAATTGAATATTTTATTCAGTACAGGTATACAATGAGGGTCCAAAACTCAACTTTCAAACCGTAGCTCCGCCAAATGCGAAACCACCGCCATTAAATAGATTATTTTCTTCTATATACAATTAAAGGTGAGTATGTTGCATTTGGAGTTGTCATTTGTGAGATACGGGTCTGGGAAGTTGGGATTCTGGAATTTTATTCAGACCGTAATTTTTTATCTGTACATTATTTTTCTGTGAAATCAATTTTGTATTTTTCTTTATAAAATTATCTACAACTTTCATGTACAAAGTTTCTTTATTTGATGTATAAAAAGTGGAACCAAAAATAGGTCCCAAAATGAATAAAAACTATATGTATTTTATCTGTATTTTTGGCCCTTATCTCCCCCTACTTTATTCCTTGTCGACCTATTCATCAAGATGCCTAGGTCTCGGGGTTTCAGGTCATAAAATATTTACAATATTTTATTCTTTTTCTTTTCTTTATTTATTCTATAATTTTGGCTTTAATTACAACATTTTATACACTAATATGATGCACATGCATGAATGATAAGATGGTGAAATTACAGGTATTTACAGGCATTTGCTAGGGTTTTTGGTGCCAAAATGATAGAATAAAGATGATGAAATGTGGATTCATCATCCCCCTATACTTTACCTTTGCTAGTCCATAGCAAACACTTATGCAATAAGTGCAAAAAGAAAAAGAAAGAAAAGAAAAAGAAGAACTTGGATTTTATTTGATTATCGAACTTGTGTTCACAAAATCAAAGTTTGGAGCTTAATTTGGATCTTTGGAATTTTAGTGCGGGCGGAACCTTAATGCGAACCGAATTTGAGATCCAACAGCCCTCGAGAATCCCAAAACTCTGTCTAAGTCTCCTCAATAGCCAGGTCAGAAGTACTTCAATTCATACGCAAACTCTTACGACTATGAATCTGACTCGTACAATGTAAGTGATGGTGGCTCTCCCCAACTAGAATGACAAAGAAACTGACTTCTCCAGTATGACAACCCAATGATTCCCCAATCCAATAACTCCATCCTCGAGGAGCGGGGTATTCCCTTCTAAGTTCAAGTGGCAACCAACTCAAGAGGAGGGGGTGAAGAGAAGAATGGACGGTAGCCAGTGTAGCTAACTATCCTTGGATGCAAGACCAGTGTAGTCAAGTCATCCTGCTGCAGGCTCACATGATATGACTTTGGAACTCAAGCTTGCTTATTGACTTTGTACATACTTTGCAGACTTTTATTTTTGTACATGACTTTTTTTTTTTTTGAAATACTATTCACAGCAGCATTTACATAAGGAGTTTTTCCTCTTGAGCCAGTAAACTATCCCTCTTTTGAAGCTTTATCGCAACCCACAGCCTCCTGTCTTTAGACTTCCTAATCACTGGACGGGTTGGGGTGCACTTCCCTCCCTAGAGGAGGACAAATGTTTCCACTTGTGTGTGTCTCATACCGGCAAATCCAATCCCCTCACCACTCCAACTGAGTTGAGCCATGTGAAAGGTGCAGGTGTCCAAGTTAGGTCATTATCAACAAGAGTCGTGCGTATGCCCCGAAATACTCTACTTAGGCAGTCAAGAATCCATTGAACCAAGTCTCATGATCCTCAAAGAATTAAGTCAACTAGACTTGAAGTACCTCAATCCCAGTTCCTATAAGGTTCCTGTTATTAGGTAGATTTTAAGGTCCAATCAAGCTCCAATCTCCGGATTTTACTTAGACTTGTTCAACAATCAAACTCAATCCGAAAAATGCGAATGCTATGCAATGCAATGCAGAAAATATTTTTGTGATGCAATTTTCAAGATTTTGAACTTTTTATGGATTTTTGAAAATATGATGCATGCATTTTTTGTATTTTTCAAAAAGATTTTTCAGATGTTTTTGGATTTTAGTTTTTGCAAATGTTTTTGGGATTTTTGGAAACAAAAGGATTTTGACTAAAATCTAGTTGAAAAATATGTACACGGGAGTGCTTCTTCATACATACAAGAAGTGGATTTTAAGAATTTACAAGGGTAAGTGGTCAATTTTATACATATAGATATAGTGGATTTTGGTGAGATGTATGTATTCCTCAAATTTATTTGACACAAGCTTTTCACACAATTTTTGAAGACAATAGTCCAAAATAATTTTCACAAACATTTTTGCAAACATGTACACACATTTGAAAATCATTTTGCAAAGGTTTTTCAAACAGTATATATAGATTTTTCAAAATATTTTTGCAACCCTTTTTCAAACCATTTGCAAATCATTTTTCAAACATTTTATTTCACACAAAGAAAATAAATTTTACAAACCACACATTTTTACAAAGGTTGAAAACATGTAACAAAATATTTTCAAAATAGTTTTCAATAGATGTTCACAAAGATTTTTCAAACTATTTTTCAAACATTTTGCAAAAAACATTTTCACCTGATTTATTAATCAGTAATTACAAAAAGAACTTGAGGAACAAGACATCTTTTTATTAAAGATTTTCAATGAATTTTAAAGAATGATTAGCCATATTTAATTAGGAAAATACGAAAGTACGAGTTATGGCTAAAGTATATACACAGTATATACGACCTCCCTATACTTAGCTTGAGCTATGTCCTCATAGATCGGAGAGAAAAGAGAAGACATAACTCGGACTAAGTATAGACAAGTCTAAAGAATAAACGAAGAAACGAATGAACGAATGAGAAGTTGACCGTCCCCCCTATACTTAGGATCAAATAATCCTAAGTATATCAGACTGTACACAAAGCAGGGAGGGTCAAGGGTGGGAATGAACATATCGTACTCAGATTGTCTCCCCCTATACTTAGGGTAAAATATCCCTAAGTATAGACAAGAAGAGGAGACAAAGGAGAGGATCGAAAAGAATTGAGAACTTAGGGTGCACGCCCCCTATACTTAGGACAAAGTTTGTCCTAAGTATGGAAAACTGTCTACAAGGACGGCACCTTTTTGATAGATGGGGAAGATATAAAAGGAAAAGAAGAAAAGAAGAAAAGAAGAAAATAAATCAACAGATTAAAGTGATATGAACAGATGGATCTGTACAGCGGAAGATGGAATTGATCACCATGTATGAGATGCAGATGATGAGAGTCAAAGGACACATCTCATACCAGAAGAATGGGGGCAACGTCAATGGTCGGCGGATTATGATCTAGATATAGCTTCAGGCGTTGACCATTGACGCGGAAGGTAGAAGAAGATGACGGTTCAGATATGTCGATGCTGCCATTGTCATGTACCTTCCTGACCACATACGGATCTTTCCACTTGCTCTGCAACTTCCTTGGGAATAATTTCAGCCGGGAATCAAACAACCATACTCTCTGATCTGGCTCGAACTGTTTATGGCTGATATGCGAATCATGCCATGTCTTCACTTTCTCCTTGTACTGTAGGCTGTTGGAAAAGGCTGTGTCTCTCAGTTCTTCCAGGGCTGCCAATTTTGCTCTTCTCTGGTCTCCTATACTCTCGGGATCTAACAACAACTCAGTAACTGCCCAAAAAGATTTGTGCTTGATCTCCACTAGCAGATGGCACGGCTTGCCATAGACGAGACGAAAGGGAGATGTCCCTAATGGATTCTTGAAAGAAGTCCGATAAGCCCACAAGACCGAGTCCAAAAGCTGTGACTAATCCTTTCGGTCTGGGCGGACAACTTTCTGTAAGATTGTCTTTATCTCCCGATTCGAAACTTCGACAAGACCATTAGTCTGAGGGTGATATGGAGTGGCAACCCGATGGTCAATGCCGAACTCGTCTGCAAGGGCCCTAACCTTGTCATTGATGAAGTGAGACCTCCCGTCTGAAATCAAGACTCTAGGTACCCCAAACCGTGAAATGATAATTTTCCTCAAAAATTTGCATACGGTTTTAGCATCTGCGGCTCGGGCGGGGATGGCCTCAACCCATCGGCTGACATAATCAACAGCGAGCAGGATATGCTCAAATCCCCGACTCTTAGGAAATGGGCCCATGAAATCAATCCCCCATGCATCAAAAACCTCACAAAAATGAACGGGTTGCATGGGCATCATGTCTCTCTGTCTGCAGGTTCCCATTTTCTGACAGTCAGTACATCTCTTTACGAACTCATCAGAATCCTTGAAGAGAGTAGGCCACCATAGGCCGGATTGAAGTACCTTCTGTGCTGTTCTTTTTCCAGAATGATGTCCTCCTGCCTCCAACTTATGGCAGTATGTGAGGACGCTATGATGTTCTTCTTGAGGAATACACCTCCTCCAGATACTATCCCCTCCTTCATGATAAAGGACGGGGTCCTCCCAATGATAAGACTTGGCCTTCGCCAGGAAGGTCTCAAGTTTCTGCCTGGGCCAACCTTGTAGAACCGTCTTGGCAGCAAGATAGTTCACAATGTCGGCATACCACGGGAACGAGGTGACAACCAAGATCGCCTCATCTGGAAACGTCTCTGTGATAGGTGCGCTGGGCTCAGATTCCTCAAGATTCTCCAATCTGGAGAGATGATCCGCCACCACATTCTTGACTCCAGGCTTGTCCTTAATCTCAATATCAAATTCCTGGAGTAGAAGGATCCATATGATGAGACGTGCTTTGGCATCCTTCTTAGCCATTAAGTACTGGATGGTGGTGTGATCAGTGTAGATGGTTACTCTAGATCTGAGAATGTAAGATCGATACTTATTAAGAGCGAAGACTACAGCCAGCATCTCTTTCTCAGTCACAGTGTAATTCCGCTGCGCGGCGTCCAAAGTCCGGCTGGCGTAGTGAATGGCAAACGGTAATCCATCCCTCCTCTGTCCAAGCACAGCCCCAACGGCAAAATCTGAAGCGTCCGTCATGATCTCAAATGGAAGAGACCAATCGGGTGGCTGAAGGACAGGAGCTGAAACAACCATATTTTTGAGAGTTTCAAAAGATTCAAGACACTTATCATTGACAATAAACTCGGTGTCTTTTGTCAGCAAGTCAGTAAGCGGTCGGGCAATTCGACTGAAGTCCTGAATGAACCATCGGTAGAAACCGACATGCCCCAGAAAAGACCGCAACTGACGCAAGTTGGACGGCGGATTGAGTTTTTTGATGATATCCACCTTGGCAGGATCGACCTCCATGCCCCTGTTGGAGACGATATGACCAAGGACCGTCCCTTGAGTCATCATGAAATGACTCTTCTCCCAGGATAAGACAAGATTGACCTCAATGCAGCGCTTGAGCACCCGGTCTAGGCAGTCAAGACAAGCGTCGAATCCGTCGTCATAGATGGAGAAGTCATCCATGAAGACCTCTAAACAGTCACCCACCATGTCCGAGAATATGGACAACATGCACCTTTGGAATATCGCCGGATCGTTACATAGACCAAAGGGCATCCGTCTAAAAGCATACGTCCCAAACGGACAGGTGAATGTCGTTTTCTCCTGGTCTTCGGGCGCAATGACCACTTGATTGTATCCAGAGTACCCGTCAAGGAAACAATAATGACTCTTCCCAGCTAGCCGCTCGATAATCTGATCAATGAAGGGTAGCGGGAAGTGATCCTTCTTAGTGGCCTCATTCAATCGTCTGTAGTCCACACAGACCCTCCAAGAAGTGGGCACTCTGGTAGCGATCTCCTCTCCCGACTCGTTGACAACTGTAGTGATACCCATCTTCTTGGGTACCACATGTAGCGGACTTACCCATTTGGAGTCGGAGATGGGATAGATGAAATCGGTGCTCCACCACCTTGAAATTTCTTTCATGACCACGTCTCGAAGATTCGGGTTCAGCCGTCGTTGGAACTCACTTGACGGCTTAGCGTTATCCTCAAGATAGATGTGGTGAGAGCAAAGATTTGGGCTCAGCCCCTGGAGATCAGCTACACTCCAACCGATTGCCTTGCGGTTTCTTTCAAGAACCTCCATCAGACGAGATTCTTGTTCTCCAGTCAAATCTGCTGAGATAATGACTGTGTACATTTCTGGCTCACCCGCAAGGAATCTGTATGTCATCGACTGCGGCAGAGGTTTTCGTTCTGGACAACTGGGAGGTGGCAGATCTGGCTTTTGATATGTCTGTGTAAATGCTACCAGGTCTGCATGGGAGAACTCTCGCTCTGCATGAATTTCTGACGAAGGGCGGCCTGCTGAATCATCTATAAACTGTACTAGCTCGCACTCTGTCATGGTTGTTGGCTCAGAAGGAATCAGACAAGGTAAATAATCATCAAAGTCATCCCAGTCAATGTCTGAATCCGAGGGATCAGAAGAAGATGAGCATGAATGAAAATCATCGGCACCACTCATCGCAACACTGTCAGCTTCATGTGTATCCTCCTCCAGGGATGTACTCTCCCGGCTCTCGACTGCCATGAGCGTGAGATATGGTGAATCTGTAGGCAATGCGAGGGTCGGTGCTACAGGATCTACCCAGTTGGATTCATCATCAGTCATCACAAAATCACACACCTGGTGGATGTCTAGCTCTTCCTCTGTCATCTGCGCTGCTTCACTAGACTGCCCTGAGCATTCTAACTCTCTAGCTTTGGTCTCCTCGATCGTCTCTATTTGTATGGTTTCGCCCTCTACGCAAAAGCATACCTTCCCGCTATCATGGTCGGTCACCACCTTGGCTGTGGCCAAGAATGGACGTCCAGAATGATGGGGGCATCGGTTACCGACTCAGGGATCTCCATGTCCAATACAACGAAGTCCACGGGGAATTTCAGGCCCTGAATGGTAACGACCACGTCTTTCAATAATCCCTTCGGCCTCTTAGTCGACCTGTCAGCAAACTGAAGGACTGTCCTGCTCCTAAGAAGAGGACCAAACTCGAATCGGTCGAGTAAGGCTGCCGGAAGAAGGTTAATTGAAGAGTCGCTGTCTAATAGAGTACGATCAAACTGCTGCTCCTGAATCTCACATCTGACATAGGGAGCTCCTGCATCTGGTCTCTTGGCTGGCAGCTTGTTCTGGATGGTACAGCAAGTGGAATGAGTGAGCACATGGATCTGATCTTTGTGGTTCCTCCTCTTCCTGCGGACGGTAGTCTTTTCTTTCAGGTTCTTCTTGAAGAGGGGGATGTGCTCAAGTGCTTCTTGTAGAGTCAGCTGAATATGGAATTTGTCTATCATCTGATTGCCGAACTCTACCTGTTGCTCTTTTTTGGGGTTTTCTCGTTTATTCCCCTTCGCTCGACGGAGTGCCACAGGGAAGGGGATGGTAGGGGCCTCCTCAGATGGAGGACTAGGAATCGATCCATGTGCCTGTGAAGAAGGATAATCCATACAATAATCATCATTCGCCACATATGGATCCGCAATTTGAACAGAAACCTTTCCTTTATTCTTATTTTTGTTTTTCTTTTTGTTTCCACAGTCCATAGGTACAAAATGTGGCAACATCACAGATGGGGGCTCAACAAAAGTAGAGGTGGTGGCCTCAATACCACCACCGGCACCTGTCTCTGCGGCATCAGCACCGCGCTCGGGCTCAGCATCCAAAATGGTGGCATCAGCACCACCGTCTGCATCTGACATCACGACAGCATCAGCACCGTCGTCTGGATCTCCATCATTGGTGGCATCAGCACCACCATCTTCAACCTCATCATTAGCGGCATCAGCACCGCTACTCTTCTCTTCTGGCGCTCCTGATCCTGCCTCTGGTTGTCGCTCAGAAGAGGCGCCGCCGGCTGGCATCCTACCGCTCCTAGTAGTCACAAAATCAGCATCATTCAAAGAATAAGACATATCATTCAAATCATCACTAGGAGAAGTATCCTCTGTAAACTCTACCTGCTCAGACTTCTTTTTCAGATTGTTCGGATTAGGTTCAATCTGAGCGGGTATGGTGGCCTTGCCTTCGATTATTTCTCTCATTTCCTGCCAGAATTCATCCATTTCTTGCCTGAAAGATGCTCGTTGTTCAGATAGCAAGCGGGCAAGATCATCGAGAGCTGGATTCTCAAAAGTGGGACCCTGAGAACCGGATGGTTGTCCCTGCTGGAAATGGGGCTGCTGCTGCTGCGGTTGATACTGGGGGTGATGGGGATAAGATTGCTGAGGCGGCTGTCGCTGCCTCCACTGTTGTCCCTGATAGGTGGGACGAGGACCACTCTGGTACTGTTGTGGCTGGGCATACTGGGGCTGCTGGTGTTGCTGCTGTGGCTGGCTGTTCTGATGTCCTTAGGTAGGGTTCTGCTGTTGGGATGAGGATCCACCATTGCCCCAATGGAATCTGGGGTGATCCCGACGAATCCCGGGCTGAGGGTACCGGTCGTACCATATCCCATTGACTTCCATCAATGGTTCCTGCTCGAAGGAGGGTGGAGGAAGAACTGCCAGCGGCTGCTCCGGCTGATAGACCACCATCTGCGTGTCCGAAGATGGCGGTCGCTCTGGGTAGTACTGTAGCAGTGGAACTGGCTCTGCCTGGATATGGTTCACCTGATGGTATGAGGTAGAGGGCTGGTTAGCATTGCTACTGCTCGGATCAACACGTGATCTGGGAGGTTATTGTGACTGAGTTTGTGCCTCCTGGACGCACAAGATCTGCGTCTTCAGATCACTCATGGTCTTGGCAATCTGGTCCATCTGGGCCATACCATGCATCTGCTTTTTCTCGAGGATCTCGAGGCGGTCCAGCTTCTCACTAATAATGCCCATGTCGGCTGCGGCTGATTCAGCTTGGGCTGCGGCAGCTGACGCTGTATTGGGACCGGCATCGATGCGGGCGATCCTCTGAAATGATCCCGCTCCTTGTGGGGGCTTCTGCTGTGTGTAGACTCGAGCTTGGGCCATCACTGTGGAGTTTTCTGTCATGCCTTCGTAGATGGCCCAGACGTCGTCTTCTCCCTTGGAGAAATAAGACCCACCGCAAGAGGCGTTCACTAGCCCCTGCAGCTCCGGTGTCAGCCCACAGAAGAAACTCTGCACGAGATTGGGCTTGGAGATGTCATGATGTGGACACCGGTCGATGAGCTCTCTGAATCGATCCCAGGCTTCATGGAATTGTTCGTTTGGGATCATGACGAAGTTACTGATCATGGCTCTAGATGCGTTGGTCCGGCCGAGAGGGTAGTACTTCTTCAGGTACGCGGTCCGAAGATCTGCCCATGTGTCGACGAATCGCCCAAGGTGTTTGAGCCAGTAGGCGGCTCTGTCAACCAAAGAGAATGGAAAGGCGATCATCTTTATGGTGTCCTCGGTCATCAACCGATCATGGATGGTGCTGCATATCATCTCGAATTCCTGGAGGTGGAGGTGCGGCTCTTCGGTCGGCAACCCATGGAACTTGGGTAGAAGCTGGATAGTGTGGGGCCGAAGCTCGAAATCTCCATGAATGGGCGGGAGTCGGATCCAACGATGAGTGAGGGATGCAACTGGATTGTGCAATTCCCTCATGATGGTCTGTGGCGGTTTCTCAGCATCTGGATCGCCTCCTCCCGCATCAGGTCCTCCTCCTCCTCCACCTCCACCGCCACCGCCCCCAGGTCGGTTCTCTCTCATCTGTGCTATCTCTCTCATCAGATCACCCATGAATGTTCCCTGGTCACGGATCTGTCTCTGCATTGGCTCCAGGGACGCTAAGAAGGAGTTGTTGATGGCCACCTGATCAATTATGAATGGAGGGTGATCATGGTCATCTGGGTGCTCGCCTCTGTCTGCCATCACTGGATTTTCTGAAAAAGCAAAAGAGGCCATCTCAGGTGCTGTCGAATGAGCTGAACTCTGTGATGCACTGAATTCTGAAACAATTGGACTGAGAGAAGGAGAATGGGAAGGGTGGTCGAGGGGAAACAGGGTGGATGTAAACTCGGGCTCGGAGAGTGGACTCTCCGAGGTATTCCTAGATGAATGAGGAGGAGTGCTGGATAGCGGTGCCGACAAGGTCAGCCTAAGAGATCTCCGTCCCATTATCTTGATTATTTAGGAAAAGCAGGGAAAATGCAAGAGAAGAAGAAGAGGAATGAAATGAGATGCAACAAAATCGCGCACAATTGTGCTGTGTTTTTGATCTTGACCTAAACAAATCTAGCAATCAAACACAAAGCAGAGGTAAATTCACCAACTCAACACGTGAAGCCGTGAAGGTTCGGCTTTTATCTTGTCAATTTTATCTTGATTCAGGAAGTTATCTTTTCACGAGTCCTTAGAACGCTACGCCTAAAGGAGAGAGAGTACTATCGGGAAAGTATCCCCGTACTTGTCCTCCTCCTGTGTAACCTGTAACTTGCGCTTTTTGAGGTCCTTGTAACCCTTCCTAGATCTCTACTCAGCCAAAGAAATAGAGGGAGGAAGCCGATAGGCGAAACCGATACTTCGGACCTCGCTCGCAACGGAATCACCCGTGAGCATGCAAGATCCTACTCGGACGCAGCCGGTGAGACAGACACACCCGTGATGGCGTGGCCTAAGCTCGGTACTTCGGACAAGGTCAGCGCTCACACAATAGTGAGTCACCAATGGCGACCAAGTCCTACTCGACTACGTACGATAGTAGCGCCAATACTTCGGAAATCCAGGCGATACACAAGACAACCACAAGTTGGGTTTTTGGCTCTAATCCTTACGAAGCGCTCACCTCACTTGGAAGGAGACCTTCCCATGCAACCTGAATACAAGTGAGGGTGTTACTCTCCCCAAGCAATGAATCCAATTACCGATTTTATTTTTGGTCAAGTTTTCTTAGCAGTCCCTTTTTTAATTTTTTTGTGTTATCGCTTCTTTTGAGTAGATTCAAACAAGCGCCTAACGGTTTTTGTATTTTCTTTGTCCTACTTTGTTCCAAAAACAGAGGGAGAAAAGAGTCGGAAAAGCCGTGCAAGTCGACACCAAGGTGGAAATCTCACCTTTGTGCCTAAATGATGCGTGCAAAGTAAGAAGACTTACAGCGAATCCCAGCTCTCTCCATGCGGGATGCAAAGCAGAATTTGTAAACCTATGCTATATGACGACATGCAAAACGGAAAGCGTCCTAGAGTAGGCAACTGCTAGCGTGAAGAACCACAAGTTAACCGCTAACTCTCAATCCTAATGTCCGGTCTAGGCTCACTCCTCCTCTGCTCAACACATTTGAGTTAGGAGAAAGCGCTTGTGTGAAGTGAGCTCGCGGCGCGCGGATCAAAAGCCAATGATCAACTACTTAATTAGTCTAAGTCCAAATACAATCTATAGGAGCATGCAAAGGTTATTAGTGTGTTTGGACCTATTCTAATCGAATCAAGCAGGACCTACAATCTAAGGGCTCAATCCACAAAAGAAAGGAAAAAAGGAAAACAAAACCGGAAAATGACAGGCGAGAAAACGCGATCAAAACTACGGTGAGCCCCCGGGTGAACAAACACCCGGGAATTAGGCCCGGTAGTGTCCAAGAGTCCAAGTGTCCAATGTACCTGTATTATTACAATTTAATAGGTCACTCTCTCACAAAAATAAAAAGCAACTAAACTAAGCACTCTCTCTCACTCCTCTTGCTCTCTCCTGCCGGCTTGACCTAAGAAGGCCGGCTCCGCTTCCCAAGGATGCTCCGGGTCACCTAAGCGATCCGCCTTGATCCGCGGTCCCTCGCAAGAAGACAAAAGAAGAATGGTCAGAATAGCTCAATCAAGATATATCAAAAATGCAAGAGATGGAAAATAAAGCTATGGTAGACAAGTCAAGCTCAAGCAAACAAAATATGAGCTACTCGTTGTTGCTCCCCAGCAACGGCGCCATTTGATAAACGCAGAATTGAGTGCGGTTATATCGACTCACAATGCGAGTCAACAGTCGGTGTTTGACCACACAAAATCCTGAATTTAATCAACAATTAACCCACAGTAAAGATCAATAAATTAGAAATAATGTGGAGTTAAAATTTATTTTTAACTCTGCACAAATGATGTAAAGGGCAAGTATGCAGAGAGTTCGAACACAGGGAGCAAGCAGGGTAATTCAAACAATTGTGCACAAGTGAGTGTGTGTGATGTGTCTACACTAAGCAAGCAAACAATGAAATTTTTGTGGGTTTTTAATTTTTAAATTTTTTTAATTTAATTTTTAATTTTGTATTTTGATTTTTAATTTTCTAATTTTTATAATTTTATATTTTATATTTTTTATTCCTTTTTCAATATTGGAATTTAAAAATAATGTAATGAAAGACTAGATAAAGTATTTATAAAAATATGCAAAAATAACCAAAAATTCAGAAATAAAATATTTTTTGTAATTTTAGGATTTTTTTACTGTTTTTGTGATTTTTGGGGATTTTTCAAGGTGTTTTTGGTATTTTTAAATACTGAAATAAAGCAAAATAGTGGAAAATGTGCTGGCTGTGAGTAAAATGGCAATTGAAATTAGCAAACAGCAACCAAAATTTGTCACACTAATTTTCGAATAAAGAGAGTAAAATATAGCACAAACAGGAACTGAGTTTGTAATTTTTGGAGTTTTCCTTGATTTTATATAATTTTTTGAAGTTTTGAAGTGTTTTTAAATTTTTAGTGTTTTTCTTTTGAGATTTTTAGTGATTTTTGGATTGACACTAAAATATGATAAAATAGACACTAGGGAGTTGTTTTTGGAATTTTTAGAGGTGATTTACTTTTTTTGGCATTTTCTAAGCTAGATAGTGAATAAACAACATGTTTTTGATTTTTAATAAATATAAAAATAAAAGAAAATCAAAAACTAAATTGATAGCGTGGAAGCACAAGTGTCCAGGAGCTTAAGTCTATTTTTGCGGAATTTTTGGACTTAAAAAGAGGCCTTAAATAAATAGAGCAAGACAGCACAAATGAAAGGCCTGGCAGGGACCTTTTAGCAAATATACAAAACTATGGGGGCACGCCTGCAATTTTTACCAAAATTTTGAACTAAAATAAAAACTTCGTGGACTGTATATCAAAACCAAAAGACGCAAGGGCTTTTCTACAAAACTCTCAGGCCCACGTGCGTTACACGCGCGCCTGGGAGGGGCTCGGATGCAAAACCACAGAAGTTCGGGGGTTCAATTATAAATATTACAAAAGTTAATCAACTGCAGATGAATGTTTCAGCGTTAATTTTTAAATACAAAAAGGTGTCGGGCTTACGATGCAAAATGCCCAGCCAAGGGATGATCTGACGGTGGGTGTAAACCCACTTAACCACGTGTCTGCACAGGGAGGCGCGATACCCCTTCGATTCGACGCCCAGGATTAAACGATCTTCAAATGATGAACGATCCTGGGTGCACCTGATCCAACGGATGCTGGCTCGTCTGGAGCTTCTGGTCAATCGGACGGCAGCGAGCAAGGCAGGAAGAACAAGGAGGAGCCTTCGCCGGAGCGAGCTTCCCCCGCGAAGAACGCCCACCTCCGTCAACTGTTGGGGCTCAAAAAGGGACCAGGTGCCTCCTGCAGGTCCTCCTAAGGTGTTGGCGACTCCAAAAGGGCCCGGCGGAGGCCAGCGGGCTTACGTGGGGCTGCCGGAGCAAAGGAGCTCCATAAACCACCGCTTCTTCAAAATGAGTCCCAGGTGCACTTTGAAGCTCGAGACCTGCAACAAAAAGGGTGATATGGTCGGGGGTAAATTGCCCCGACCACGTAGCGAGGTGGGATGAAGGTGGCCGGTAGCAGATTGAAGGAGGAATGAAGGTGGTCGGAGATAGCTCCGGCGACGATCGATTTGGCGAATCGATACGCGAAAGAGGTGGATGCAAAGATGAAAATGAAGCTTAGACTACAACTAATGCAATAAGAAACTAAAACTAAGGGTATTACACTGCCTCGAGCCCAGGTCGGGCGAGGGAGGGGGGTACCTCGACGGGGAAACCACCGGAGGTAGGAGGGGCGCCCGGACCTTGCCCAGCTCGTCTCCGATGACGCGAGCAAGATGCTGTCACCACCCGTCGGTCAATGGTTCAGAGAGATAGAGGAATTAGGTCACAAATGGGGTCCCACTTTTCAAATCAGGTCAAGGGTTGGTTTTAAGGGGTTGATGAAGGTGGCTCGAAGAATGAGGTGCAATGCCTCGGTCAGTGATTCAAAGCCCAAGAATTACCTTGGGCGTGAATCACGAGTGTCCGAGGAGCAAAAACTCTGAAGAGGCCATCACGAAAGAACGCAAGGGCCGACCTAGAAAAATGGGTAAAAGGAGACAAAAAAAAACTCATTGCTGACATGCTACAGGGGGGGTCAGACAGTTGACCGGAGGTCAACTGTCAGACCAACCTGGTTGGTCCACGTGGACCAACCAGGGAAAAACCCTTTGTAAAATCAATAAAAAATAACAAATGATATTATTTTAATTAGGTTATAAAATAAAAAGTTCTTATAATTTTATAAATTATTTTATTCCGATTTTTAATTATTTTTTTGGGATGTATTTTTACAAGTTGCTTTTATACCCCTATATAGGTATATTATCTATCTACTTTAGCATTTTATTTTTGTTTTGTGTATTTTAATTTCATTATTTCTATTTAATATTTTCTAAAATTATAAGATACTTTTATGTACACAAATATATTTTTATTTTATTTTATTGATGTGTTTTGTACATTTAATAAAATATAAGTATAAAAAGTATAGGTATACATATATGTAGGGTACCTATGTATTTTATTTTAAGTATTTTATTTTTGTTTTTATTTAAGTTTTTATTCTTATTTTAATGTACATAATTATTATAAGTAATATTTACAACATTATAAAAATATAAAAAAATATAGAAATAACGAATAAATAATAAATTGAATATTTTATTCAGTACATGTATACAATGAGGGTTCAAAACTCAACTTTCAAACCGTAGCTCCGCCAAATGCGAAACCACCGCCATTAAATAGATTATTTTCTTCTATATACAATTAAAGGTGAATATGTTGCATTTGGAGTTGTCGTTTGTGAGATACGGGTCTGGGAAGTTGGGATTCTGGAATTTTATTCAGATCATAATTTTTTATCTGTACATTATTTTTCTGTGAAATCAATTTTGTATTTTTCTTTGTAAAATTATCTACAACTTTCATGTACAAAGTTTCTTTATTTGATGTATAAAAAGTGGAACCAAAAATAGGTCCCAAAATGAATAAAAACTATATGTATTTTATCTGTATTTTTGGCCCTTATCTCCCCCTACTTTATTCCTTGTCGACCTATTCATCAAGATGCCTAGGTCTCGGGGTTTCAGGTCATAAAATATTTACAATATTTTATTCTTTTTCTTTTCTTTATTTATTCTATAATTTTGGCTTTATTTACAACATTTTATACACTAATATGATGCACATGCATGAATGATAAGATGATGAAATTACAGGTATTTACAGGCATTTGCTAGGGTTTTTGGTGCCAAAATGATAGAATAAAGATGATGAAATGTGGATTCATCAATGTCCCTAAAAGCCTGCTTACTCTCCTAGCATCTATATCCTTTAGTTGAGTTAACCAAGCAACCTAATGTGAAGTAATCATTATTCTTCTTCCCGTGTTTTCTTTGATCCCTCACTTGCAGCCTTATCAGTGCCTTCGTCCTCATATTTATGCAGCATGTACAGATCTCAAGATATATGGTATTCTTTGAATATAGGGATAGCGCTCTCAGTCCTCGGAGCTTGGCAATCTTGGTAGGAGAACTTGTGGTACTTGGAGTTGGTCGAGGTTGAAAACAAGTTGGGATGTAGTGTGCAGCATGTGACACTTGGAATTGACCGAGCATAGGAACATGGCGGGGAGGAGGATGGGTTGCGAAGCTTGTCCTGCTTGGAGCTGGATAAGTGGGGTTGTCGAGCTTGTAATTCACTAAGTTGGGAAAGATTATGATCATGGTAGGTTACGCGATGAGTTGATGAGGGGATTGGGGTGCAGAGCTCACATATTTGGGGTTGTTGAGTTGGTTATGCTCATGGTTAGTCAAGCTTGGGACTCGGGTGTCCTCCTAGTAAAGTTGAGAATTGGGTTGGATCGGTTCTATTTGACTCAAAATCCAACCTGAATAACCCGACCCAAACCTAAATCCAAAAATTAAATTAGGGAGAGTTTTGGACTAAATATGAGCTTAAACATGTTTTCAAACGTAGTTCGGGCCTAACAAGGTGAAAACTCACTTTTTACCTTACTCAAAAGTGTCAAGAAGAAAATAATGCATCGATTGATTTATTTAATTATTTTATTTGTATAACTCTCAAGGTCGAATTCGAGGAGGCATGATTGTTTTAGTTGTAAATATCCGAGTCAACTTAAGTGTATGAATTTAGTACAGAATTAGTTCCAAATGTGTCCAAGTGGAATGCAAATGCTTTTGTGATTTTTAGTGAGCTTCGATTTTTTATGGCAAATGTCAATGAAGCGGAAGTAAACAAAAATGAAATAGAGAAAATACTACACAACAATGGACTCAAGAATTGTAGCCAACTTAATTAATATAAGCTCAACCATATTAATTCCATACGATCAAGTTACTAAGTTTCCTGGAATATTTATCAACAACAACAACAAAGCCTTTTTCCAACAATTAAGTAGGGTCGGTTACATGGGTTCTTCGCCTCCATTCAGATCTATCTTGGGTCAATCCCGGTGATGAGCGATCCCGCACCCTTAGTTAATTCGGTCAAGTTAATGGTCCAAATTAATTTTAAGTGTTCGTTGCAGTCGGATGCGGGAGGTTGATCAAAAACCACTTAAGTCAGATGTTGGTCAATTTTAAGCGGTGATATTTTTTTACTTGGTGAAGTCCAAGGTCGATCTCAGGGAGGCAACTGTCTCCTTAGGTTGATTACAACAATTTACAAGTGTTTGATATTCGGGGAACAATTTTTTTGGTATTTTTAATTCCTATGCAGACATATGCAGACAATTCTTAGCCAATTTAAAGTCAAATTTAATTGATGTGTCAAACGAAGTCCAAAAATAATGAAAATTGGCCAGAAGATTATTTATGATGAAAATGACCTACACTAATTTTTTTTTGGAATTTTTCGACTCAAAATAAATTTTCTGTGAATTAACAAACAGACAGAGTGATTTTCAGTGTTTAATTTTTAATAAATATCAAACCACAATTTCTCCAAGAACTAAAATTATCCTAGGAAGGTCTAATGATCAGGGACCTAGGAAAATTGACAGAACTTAAATTTATTGTGAAATGAATTAATTAAAATTAATTAAAGAAAATCACTAAACTATTTATTGAGGCCTCGTTATGCGTGCAAATGATATGAAATTTTTATGGAGTGTTGAAAATAATGTCCTTAAGGTACTGTGAATTTTTGGTGATTTTTGAAGGCACTGATATTTAATTAAAAATCAAAAGGCATCACTGGGCAAAATATGACACAAATGAACCAATTAATTCATTGATAATTCAATTAAGCCAACAAAAATCAGACACGTGTACAAACTGATAGAGGACAAAATTCTCAACAACTTGCAATTTTTAGAATTTCAAAATGATGAAAAATGCATGCTATGGACACGTGCAAACACAAGGGTGTAAATGCAATACTGGAAATTAAAAATTCAATAAGTAAATATGCTGACAGGGACTAAAATGCAATTACCTATAATATGCAGGACTTCTATGCAATTTTTCCACGAAGCACGTGCTCCTCACGTGTTGTCTGCTTCACAGGGGCCTTTTTGCAATTTGTGAAAGCTCCAGGGGCGTCGGTGCAAATAACCCAGGCAGCACGTGCTCCTCACGTGGGGCGGCCTAGGTTCGGAGGGCGTCGGAGTGAGGTTCGGGTCTTCTGGAGGCTCGGGCTAGCCTCGGAGCAGCTTCGGGTTACCCGAGCCTAGGCTTGGGAGGCCGAGGCTTGGATAAGACGACGTGGCGGCTTGAAGGCCCTTGGATCAAGATGAATCCAAGGGGTGTCGGTGAAGACGCGTGGCAGCGGGAGGATCGTCCGATCTGAGGTGTGATCGACGGTCGAGGACGAGGGCGGCGAAGGGACGCGTGGCGAGGCGAGGACCGTTTGATCAGATGATCGAACGGCGACTGCTTCTTCTCCTTCAACGGGCCTCCGCCGCCTGCGGAGGAGATGGCTGCGCTCCGGTGAAGGCTGCTGAGCTCCGCCTCGGCTGCCAAGCTCAGGTGATGAGCTCCGTCAGCTCCCACCGAGCTCGGAAGACTCGGAAGTGAAAGGCGAAGCCTCCGGTGGTCTCTGGATGACTGGAGGAGGGCTGGAGCTCTGAGTCGATGAAGCTCGAGGAAAGCTCCGACAAGGCTCCGGCCAATGATCAAAGGCGTACCTGCAAGTGTTAGACGTATAGCCGAGGCTCGTGCGTGCGTCTGTGGAAGTGATGGGAGTGATCGGAGAGGCCTGCGGCGAAGGGAGGTGGTCGGGTGTCGGAGCTCCGGCCAGGTGGTGGAGCTGTAGGTCGATGGTTGGTGAAATAGGGTATCTGAAGGTGTAAAGATGCCAGCGAAGATCAGAGCTTCATCGCGAAGCTCATCGGAGTGTCGAGGAGGCGCGGAGATGACCGTGGACGGCGAATAAAAGCGGAGAAAATAGAGGAAAAAGAAGAACAAGATCGGAGAAGAAATGGAGGGAGTTTCACCTGGGGATGGGGCCTCCTGCTTGAGGTCCAGGTCGTCGCTCGAGGGCCGGTGATCGCCCGAGCTCGTGCAGCGTCACGGAAGGCAGCTGCGACACGGCGGAGATGCCGTGGATCTCGCCGGAGAAGACGCCTGTCTTCGCTCGAAGAGACGGCCAATTGCTGTCACCAATTGAGAGCTCTGAGCTCGGGGGTTTCTCCTGGAGTGGCGGATGCGGATGAAGGTGGCCGGAGGGGGGGTATTTAAAGGGTGAAGGTGACGGCTGGAGTGGGTGAGTGGCGAAGTTGGTGGCTGTCGTGGGGCGAGTGTGGCGGAGATGGTGGTGTTTGAGGGAGCTGGCGAGGGAGAGGGACGAGTGGCGATGAACGTGGAGGTGATGGTGGTCGAAGAAGGTGGCTAGAGTGCGGCCAAGAATAGGAAGGGGCAGCCCCTCCCGCAAGGCGGAGATCGTGGGAGAGAGGGTTGCCAGAGGTAGGAGACGAGGTCCTGGCCGTTGGATCTCGTGATCCAACGGCCAGATCGAAGTGCAAAGGGACGTCTGGGATTAGATCAAGGATGCCCAGATGAAGGGTTCTGACGGGGGCCACATGGCGCGTTGTAGAGCGGTGCGAGCGGATGGTTCAGATAAAAAGGGGGGAAGTCGATCTGATGGTCGAGACTCGCTGGAAGGTGGGCGGCTGAGATGAGAGGATCGGGGGCGCGATCGAGCGGCGTAGATGACGCCGCGTGGAGGGCTGAGAGTGCGGCGCTAACGGATGGTGGTGATGAGGAGTAGGAGATAATCGGACGGCTGAGGGAGTGAGCGCACGTGGTCACAGAGGGGCCGTTGGATCTGAGGCGCGATCCAACGGTGGGGGGCGAAGGCGGATCAGACAAAGGGCAGCGGGCCGCGTGGCGCAATCAGAGGGCGCCACGTGGCCTGCTGTGAATGGCTGGAAGGGAAAACACGTGTAGAGAGAAGAGGAGGCCGAATTTGGAAAAACTCAAAACATGAAAGTTGTAGATCTTGATGAGATCTACAAGTTTCATGTTGACCAAAGACGGAGATGAGGTCAAATATGGTACATAAATACAAGGATACATAAATGTACATATGTAGTATACAAAATGACCCAAAAACCCAAGTTCCTCATACAAGCTCCAATTTCAATGAAATTAGTCTCATTTTGAAGGTCTTTTAATACGTAGTATTCTAAGAGTGAGTCGACCTAAGTAGGAGTTTGTATGCGGGCTTTATGTGTGTTTTAATGTACAAGGGTTCTCAGGATATTTGGGCTATTTTTCAAGGGTGATTTTTGGCATTCTTCCCTATATTATTAAGGAGTATACACATATATTATAGAGAGGAAGTTATTTGATGAAGAAGTATTTTACAGGGGATTTCTGGCTTTCTTATTTAAATGCAGATGAGCTGCTAAAATGCATGAATTATGGATGCATGCATGAGTGTTATTTATGCAAGATAAAAGGAAATATGCTTCTATTTTCTCGGGAACAAGGCTCTATTTTTGACTTTTGATGTGATGAATCACAGATTCATCAACCCCCTATACTTAAACCTTGCTCGTCCCCGAGCAACTAAATGAAATGCAAGAGTGAAATGATTTTGGGTTCCATACCAAGGTCATGAGCAAAAGTTGAAAATGGAGCCTGACTCGACCTTTGGATTAATTGTGTGGCGGAACCTTATTTGGACCTGAACTTAAGACCTAACAGACTTCAAGTTCCACAAGTCTTCTATTCAAGACGCCTTAATAGTCAGGTCAGAACAAATCCTCAAACGCAAATTTCTGATGACTATGATTCTTACTTGTACTGTGTAAGTGAGATGTAACTCTCCACATCAGAAATGACTCGGAACCAGCCTCCTCTAACAAGGTAACTCAATAACCTGGTCCAGTAACTCTTTCCTCGAGGAGCGGGGTATTCCCTTCTAAGTTCAAGTGCGACCAACTCAAGAGGAGGGGGTAGAGAAAAGAATGGACGGTGGCCAGTGTAGCCACCTATCCCGGGATGCCTGACCAGTGTAGCCAAGTCATCCAGCTGCATTTTCCTTGCTAATATACATACTCCGACAGGTATCATTCTTTTTCTTGGACCTGTCTGATTTTTTTGGAGTTCTTTCTTGCATTTTTTTTTTTGGAACTATATTCAAGGTGCAGCATATACATCAGGAGTTTTTCCTCTTGAGCCAGTAGACTATCCCTCTTTTGAAGCATTATTGCAACCCACAGCATCCCGTCCTTAGCCTTCATCACCACTAGACCAAGTTGAGACGCACTTCCTTCACTATAAGAAGAAGAGAGGTTCCGCCTAGAAGTACTACCCTCATATGCTACCCCAAGTCAAAGGAAACTACCTCCTTACCACCTCATCAATGAAGAGCTATGTGCATTGTGCTTGTCCAAGTTAGGTCATTATCTAAAAGAATCCTGCGTATGCACGAGATATTCTACTTAGACTAGTCAAGATGACATGTGAACATAGACTTGTGGACTCAAAGAATTAAGTCTCTTGACCTGAGAAATCTTAACTCCAGTTCCTATAAGGTTCCTCTGAAATTAGGTGGATTAAGGTCAAATCAAGTCCATCCTCAATATCTACTCATAACTTGGTTCAGAACCCACTAGCTTTTCACTTTGCATATGCAGAAATATGCAGATGAGATGAGATGTCATGCTATGAAAATGCAGGATTATTTTTTTATGCAGGGATGATATGCAAGAGTAAATAAGAAGCCTTTATTTTTGTTTTATTTTTCTGGTATACAACAATTATTTACAAAAGTATGTTTTACAAGAATTTTACAACTTTTTATACAAGTATTATACATATAGTACATATTATACAAGTGTACAAAAAGTTTTTTTTTTGTTTTTCGATTTTTACCCACCCGTAATTATTGCAAAATATATACAACAGTACGTGAAAGTACGAGCTATGGGTAAAGTATATATGTAATATATACACGCCCCCCTATACTTAGCGTGTGCTATGTCCTCAGAGCACGAAAGCGACTAAAAAGACATAGCTCGGGCTAAGCGTAGGAGAGCTAGAATAACAGAAGTATAGAAGTCGTCTCGCCCCCCTATACTTAGGCTCTGGCGGCCTAAGTGTAGAAGAAGATCAGAAATGGGGCGGACGAGGTTAAGAGGAGAAATGGAGGAGTATCAGTGCGGGCATTGGTCCCCCCTATACTTAGGCTTAGGTCAGCCTAAGTATCGGTAGGAAATGAGTATAAGGACCAATGTGATCTGGAGAATGTACAGTGAATCGACTCGGGTGACCCCTTCCCCCTATACTTAGGATCTGGTCATCCTAAGTACAATCCGAGATAATGATTCGATGATGTGGGGACGGGTTACTAGAATCGTGAAGGTAAGGATAGGATATACAGGAAGAATGATATATATACAGCTGAGTCGGTCTGAATCTTTTGAAGATGCTGCTGATGGCTGGAGTTCATTGCTGCAAGGTCTCATACGCGGCTTGAGATGTATCTGCTGTATCTGTCTCGCATATGAATACAATCTCCTCCACATGGACTAACTGTTCATTGGATTCGATGAAGTGCTTCAACAGCTGCCCATTTACTAGGAATGTCGGTGCGTCATTTGCGAGATCTGAGATCTCGACACATCCACTATCATGCACCGTTCGGACAACGAATGGTCCCGTCCATTTAGACTTTAGTTTGCCTTGGAAAGTCTTCAGCCTGGCATTGAACAACCATACCTTCTGTCCAGGAACAAAGGTCTTTCGTCTGATATATCTATCGTGCCAACGCTTTACCTTGTCCTTGTACACCACACTGTTGTCGTATGCTCGGTTTCTGACTTCCACAAGCTCATTCAGATCCATGTCTCTTTGTTTCTGGCCTAGGTGTGTGTTCCAGTTGACCTTCTTTATTGCCCATTCTGATTTGTGCACTAACTCTGCGGGCAAATGGCACGGCTTTCCGAATACCATTCGGAATGGGGAGGTGCCTAACGGAGTCTTGTAAGCCGTCCTATACGCCCAGAGGACTTGATCCAAGATCTGAGACCAGTCCTTCCTGTCTGGGCGGACGAGCTTTTGCAATATGGTTTTCACCTCCCTATTCGACACCTCAGCCATACCATTGGTTTGTGGGTGGTAAGGACTAGCGACACGGTGTTCGATGCCGTAGTCCTTCAGGAGTTTCTTCACCTCCCGATTCACAAAGTGGCTACCCCCATCTGATATCATCATTTTGGGGATCCCGAACCTAGAGATTATGTGCTCTCTGATAAATTTACAGACAGTCCTGTTGTCTGCGGCTCGGGTCGGGATAGCCTCCACCCATCTGGACAGATAGTCAACCGCAAGGAGGATGTATTCAAACCCGTGGCTGACAGGGAATGGGCCCATGAAATCGATGCCCCAGGCGTCAAAGACATCACAAATGATGACCGGCTGCATTGGCATTTCATCCTTGGAACCAACGGTTCCTCCCATCCTCTGGCAAACTGGGCACGACTTCGCGAAGGCGGTGGCATCGCGAAACAGAGTCGGCCAGTAAAATCCACATTGAAGTACCTTCCATGCGGTCCTCTTCCCGGAGTGGTGTCCTCCTGCCTCTAAGCTATGGCATAAAGAAAGGACACTCTGGTATTCCTCCTGAGGAATACAACGTCTCCAGACACAATCCGGTCCTTCAAAGAAAAGGATCGGATCCTCCCAATGGTAGTGTCTAGCGTCCGACTTTAATCGGTCAATTTGGCTCTTGGGCCAATCCTCGGGAACTTTCTTGGAGACAAGATAGTTCACGATATCGGCATACCATGGGAGTGAGTCGATAACAAAAATCGACTCGTCAGGGAAGGAGTCTCGAATTGGGGAAACCTCGGAAGTATTAAGATCTTCGAGACGAGAGAGATGATCGGCTACTACGTTCTTCTTTCCAGGTTTATCACGGATGTCCAAATCAAACTCCTGGAGAAGTAAAATCCAACGAAGAAGACGCGCCTTCGCGTCCTTCTTCTCCATTAAATATCGTAGTGCCGTGTGGTCTGTGAACACAGTTACCTTGGATCCAATTAAATGAGATCTGAATTTGTCCAAGGCAAACACTACCGCAAGCATTTCCTTTTCGGTAACTGTATAGTTACGCTGAGCAGAATCAAGCACTTTGCTTGCGTAGTGAATTGCGAACGGGACGCCATCTCTTCTTTGTCCCAATACAGCCCCCACAGCATAATCTGAGGCGTCCGTCATGATCTCAAAAGGGAGAGACCAATCTGGGGCTTGTAAGATGGGTGCGTCCATGATCATTCCTTGTAACCGCTTGAAGGCCTCAAGACACTTGTGATCGACAATAAACTCCGCGTCTTTGCCTAAAAGCTCAGTTAGCGGCCGGGCAATCTTAGAAAAATCCTTTATAAATCTCCGATAAAATCCGACATGCCCGAGGAACGACCGCAACTGCCGTACGTTGGTTGGTGGCTGGAGTCGTCTGATCACGTCCACCTTGGCAGGGTCAACCTCCATTCCTCTCTTGGAGATGACATGCCCCAACACTATGCCCTCTGTCACCATAAAGTGACTTTTCTCCCAGGAGAGCACCAGATTGACCTCACAACATCTTTTGAGGACTCGGTCCAGATTCCTAAGGCAGGAATCAAAGGAGTCGCCGTGGACCGAGAAGTCATCCATGAAGACTTCCAGGAATTCGCCGACCATTTCGGCGAATACAACAATCATACACCTTTGAAAAGTACCTGGAGCATTGCATAGCCCAAAAGGCATGCGCCTGAAAGCATAGGTACCAAAGGGGCATGTGAACGTGGTCTTTTCCTGGTCCTCTGGAGCTATGGCTACTTGATTGTAGCCCGAGAACCCATCAAGAAAACAAAAGAATTCTTTCCCCGCTAGTCTTTCTAAAATCTGATCAATAAATGGTAGGGGGAAATGATCCTTTTTCGTCGCGGCATTCAGGCGTCTGTAATCCACACAGACGCGCCACGACGTAGGTACTCTTGTCACGATCTCCTCTCCGTCCTCATTGGTGGTCGTCTGAATTCCCGACTTTTTCGGGACAACATGGATTGGGGCCACCCACTTAGAATCGGAGATTGGATAAATGAAACCCGCGTCGCACCATTTTTCTATCTCTTTCTTCACAACCTCTCGTAGATTTGGATTCAATCGACGTTGGAATTCACGAGAGGGTTTGGCTTCGTTTTCCAAATATATATGGTGCGAACACAGAGCGGGATTTATCCCATGGAGATCGGAAATGCTCCAGCCTATTGCCTTGCGGTTCTTCTCCAGGATCTCTAGCAAGCGAGATTCCTGCTCCTCGGTCAATTGCGAACTGATAATGACCGGAAATTTCTTGTTTTGTCCCGCAAGGAAGGCATATTTCAGGGTTGTGGGTAAGGGTTTGAGCTCAGGGATGGTATGATCGTCTAAGAAGTCTGGCTCAATCTGTTCTGGTTCGGTGTTGGAAGTGGCTGGATCCTGTTCTGCAGCGGCTGCCACCAAGCTCGGTTCTGGAGTCGGATCGTCAAAGGTCTCCATGCAATCGGCAAACGCCTCGTCCGACTCGTCATCCTCATCTTCCGATTGTCCTAAGGATGTAAGGATTGACAGGCCCACTTGGGCCTCTGTGTCATCGAAGATGTAGGGCGATGCAGGCTCAGAGCTGTACTCGTTCCTGAATATCTCGCAGACTGACTCATGCACTGGATCATCTTCAAAGGAGATGGACACATCGGTGCTGGCTGGGTTCTGTCTCCATGGCCCAACTAAGTCTACATGTTCACGGTCTGTTTCGAGAGAAGAGTACTCGGTGCTGGATTCAGAGTCTGGTCTCTGCCATCTTGTCTGCTTCATCTCTAGTTCCTCATCTCCGCCTGGAGTTTGGAACTGAATTCTCCCATTCTTATAATCGAATAGGGCCCCTGCTGTTCTGAGGAAGGGCCTACCCAAAATGATCTGGGAATCTCTCCAATTACGAGGGGTTTCCATATCGAGGACAGTAAAGTCCACCATGTATTCCTGCCCCTCGACTTTGATCACAATGTTCCTTAACTCTCCTTGGGACTTCTTAGTGGATTTGTCTGCAAACTGAAGAATAGCTCTAGATTTCCTAAGAGGTCCGAGATTGAGCCGCTCATAAAGGGTTGTGGGCATCAAGTTGATCGAGGAACCATTGTCCAGGAGAGTGCGTGCAAACGCGATGTCATCAACATGACTCACTACATAGTGTGCACCCATGTCTCTTCGTTTCCGAGGAAACGAGTTCTTTATTGCACAAGTTGTGGCTACTGACAGGACGTGTTTCTCAACACGGCTTTTGGTTTTCCTGCTAACCCTAGTAGGTGTGCATCTCACCTTAAGGTATTTTTGGAATGCAGGGGTCATTTCCACGAACTTGTCAAAGGGTATTGTGACCTTGATATGTTTGTTACAAAACTCAGCCATCTCAGGGTCATCTTTTTGGATTTTTTTGTTTTTCTTCTTCCCACCCTTGAGAGCTTGGGGGAAAGGGATTATTAACTCAGGTTCTGGAACTGAAATATCTTCATTAGCTGCTGAAACTGAGTTCTGAACAAGACTCTGACTCAGACTTTTATACAGACTCTGACTCTGACTTTGACGAAAAGGGAAATGCTTGGGCGAAACCGGTGATGCGTCTTCCGCTTCTTCTGGCTGGTCCTCCTCAGATGGAGGTGCGGGCTCATCGGTGTCGTCGGACTCTGGATGACTACGGGGCTGGTGCTTCGAGGACTCAGATGTCCTCTTCTTCTGCTGGTGGTGGTGGTGCTCCTCCTCTTCCTCCTCCGAATTCTCCTCAGGTCGAATTTCGGAGGTTCCTTCCTGTTGTGCCCGTGCCCGATCAGGTATGGTCACGGTCCTTCCGCTCCTGAGGGACATATGGTTAACATTATCATACGAAGGGATCTCATGTTCAGATAAATAATTATCTGAATAGTATACCTGATCTCGGGGTCGGTTCTGGCCTTGATGTATGCTATTTGGGTTGGCCTGAACCTGTGCGGGAATTGGAGTCCTTGGCGCCATTTGTTGATCCTGAGCACGAGAGACCCGATTGATGTCGGTTCTCATGTCCAGGTAGTCGTTCTGCATCTGCTGAACCCTATCAGACAGGGTCTGGATCGCCAAGGTGAGGGACTCCAATTCGGTGGGCTGGGCTAGCTGCTGAGAGGATGCGGTCCTGAACTGGCCCTGCTGGCCGTGCCGGTACTGCTGCTGATGGGGCGGTGCTGGCCCCTGCTGGTAGGTGCGCTGCTGCGGCTGGTACCCTTGTTCTGGCCTGGACTGATATCGCGGGATTGTGACGGGCCTGGTCTCTTGGTAGACTGGGGTTGGACGGTGTGCCTGGTCCTTCCCCATCTCGATTTGCCGGACTAGTGGGTCGCGGCTATACCAGAGCCCGTTGATTTCGTAAACGGGCGGAGGCTCCTCGTACTCTGTCTCAACGGGTGGGGGTGCATGATGGTTCTGCTGGGTGTAAGTCTGATCCCAGCTGCTCTGAGACCCCGGTGCCTGTTCCTGTACAAGATGGACTCGATGTACAGGTACAGGTGGTGCAGATGGGGTGGGTAGCTTAATCCTGGCTACCTTTTCAGAGAGTTCCTCCACCTTCTTGGGAAGGCTCGAAAGAGACTCCATCTCCGCGACTCTCTTGTGGATCTGCTCGACCATAGTAAGCTTGTCTGCAATCATCCCCATGCTGGGGATGAGGTCCTCTGTCAGATCTGCAACAGTCCTTTTAGTTGTCTCGTTGGATAGAATCGAGGGAGACAACTGATAGGCCCTTGTGGCCTGTGACCTGCCGGTTTCTGCCATCTGCTCTAGGATTTTCCATACGGCGTGCTCGTTCTTGTTCAGATAGCTTCCTCCGCAGGCGGCGCTGACTAACCCCTGCATCTCTGGGGTTAGGCCGCAGAACAGGGTCTGGACTAAGATTGCCTTAGAAATGCCGTGGCATGGGCATTTCTGTACTAAGTCATTGAACCTGTCCCACGCCTCGTGGAACGGTTCGCAGGGTCCTTGGGCGAAGCTGGCAATCTTCGTTCGCATCTGATTGGTTCTACTGAGTGGGTAGAACTTCTTCAAGAAGAGGTCCTTGAACTGCATCCAGGTAGTACAGACCACCCCTAGGTTTTTCAGCCAATGTGCAGCCTTATCTCCTAAGGCAAACGGGGTGGCTTTTAGTCGGATATAATCTTGGCCAACATTGGGATGGCTCAGATTATTGCAGACTAGTTCGAAGTCACGGAGGAAAGTGTACGGCTCTTCGCTTAGGTTTCCGTTGAACTTCGGCAGCAGGCTAAGGAAGTGGGGCTTCAGCTCGAATGCCTGGTCGGGAACTGCAGGTGCTAGCCAATTCTGGATTTCGTTCTCCGCCGGGTTATAGGTATCGACCATTGGTCGGTCGATCCCTTCAGCTACTATTATCCGCCCCATTCGTGCAGTGAGATCAGCATTTTTCTGTTCAGCTTCAGCAAGGCGTCTTAGAATCTGTCTCATCTGGTCCTCATCAGGCGGCATCTTTGGTGGCATTTCTTCCTCTACTTCTGGGGATTGGAAAATAAGGTCGGTGTTAGAGGTTGAATCAAGGAAGGGATAACCGAGGCAATGATCTTCCTCGGTAATCTCAGAGGAGATACAAGGGTTGGTTTGAGAGTAACCACCCTGAGCAGGAGGGAACCAGGACTCAAGAGGGTCATGAGTCCTGGGTGGTCCAAGGTGCGCTCGGACCGGAAAAGACGAGTTACGTGGGGGACTCATAGAGAGATTAGTGAACGGTGCGTCGAGATCTCCCCGGTTACTCATCTTGGTGAAGCAAGAAGAAGATAGGATTTTACTCCTACCTGAAGCAAGCACAAGATCAATCCAAGACCCTGGATTCACACTCAACACAGTGAAGGACTCAAAGTTGAGTCCAATTTATCTTGTAGTTTTTAAGTGTGATTTTCAAGCAAATCTAGCAAGGATTACGCGGCCTAGAGGGAAGTCGGCTCAGAGCCGGATGCGTCTTCCCTGTCTATCCTGTCGTCTAAGATACCGCCGCTCCTTCCTTTCTTCGCTCCTATCCCAAGCCGATGGACTCAGTGACCATGCCCCTATCTACCTGCAAGCAGGCGGAGGCTGACAAGGCCGGAACTTCGCCCCGGAGGGTTACTGGCAGCTTGTCGCGAAGTACCGCAATTTCGCCCCTATCTACCTGAGACAGGCGGAGGCTACTTGGTACTAGTCAAAGAATCTGAAAATATTCGGCTCGTGATATTTGCTAGGATCAGTTAGAACGTGATATGGAAGACGGGGATTTGGGCTCTACCTTAGGGTGTTCACACACACTCAGGTACCCTCACTCAGCCTGAAAACAAGGTCGGGGATTAGTCTCCCGCAAACAATTTTCAGCTTTTATTCCCTTTTTATGGTCAATACTGTTAGCAGTCCCGGTTTTAAAGTTAGGTTATCACTGTAATTAATCACCACAAAGCACGCCTATCGTACAGTCCCAATCTCCTTTTTAATTAAGTGAGAAAATCAGAGAGGGGAATCGAGAAAAGCCGATGCAAGGTTGAAATCAATGATGCGTATGCTAAGTAAAGAGTACTTACAGTGATCCCTTCGCTTGTTGATGCAGGATGCTATACAGAATTGAAAACTCTACCCTACATGCAAATGCAAGCGATGAAAGCTGCTCCTAGACAGGCAGTTCTATTAACGTGAAGAACGGTTTAATTTGAACTAAGTCCTGCGGTCTAGGTGCGTCTATTAAGTGTGTTGTGTGGTCCTATTGATTACGAGCACAAACAAGTCCTAGAGTGGCTCGAGGAGCCGCTAGTGCAAGCTAAATTATCAATCAACCACACAGCACACGGGACACGGTTTTCCACTATATTTACACGCGCGAGATCCCAAACGGGAACCGCTGGAAATAATGCAAAAGAAAAATAATTAAAAAGAATACAATGCCTCTCTTTCTCTCCACACAATCTAAATGCTAAGTCCTCGAAGCGTCGCCGACTCCTCGCGGTCCTCGCACAAAAATTAAATGAAGGTCAGAGAGTGACACAAAAATAATGCAAAGGAAATAAATGAGAGAAATAATCACAAGAAAAACCGGGGGTCAGACTACCCGGGGATTAGAAGATCAAACACTCAAAAATATGATGTAAATTAACCTAAGCCGTGCCTCCCCGGCAACGGCGCCATTTTGATGAGCGATCCCGCACCCTTAGTTAATTCGGTCAAGTTAATGGTCCAAATTAATTTTAAGTGTTCGTTGCAGTCGGATGCGGGAGGTTGATCAAAAACCACTTAAGTCAGATGTTGGTCAATTTTAAGCGGTGATATTTTTTTACTTGGTGAAGTCCAAGGTCGATCTCAGGGAGGCAACTGTCTCCTTAGGTTGATTACAACAATTTACAAGTGTTTGATATTCGGGGAACAATTTTTTTGGTATTTTTAATTCCTATGCAGACATATGCAGACAATTCTTAGCCAATTTAAAGTCAAATTTAATTGATGTGTCAAACGAAGTCCAAAAATAATGAAAATTGGCCAGAAGATTATTTATGATGAAAATGACCTACACTAATTTTTTTTGGAATTTTTCGACTCAAAATAAATTTTCTGTGAATTAACAAACAGACAGAGTGATTTTCAGTGTTTAATTTTTAATAAATATCAAACCACAATTTCTCCAAGAACTAAAATTATCCTAGGAAGGTCTAATGATCAGGGACCTAGGAAAATTGACAGAACTTAAATTTATTGTGAAATGAATTAATTAAAATTAATTAAAGAAAATCACTAAACTATTTATTGAGGCCTCGTTATGCGTGCAAATGATATGAAATTTTTATGGAGTGTTGAAAATAATGTCCTTAAGGTACTGTGAATTTTTGGTGATTTTTGAAGGCACTGATATTTAATTAAAAATCAAAAGGCATCACTGGGCAAAATATGACACAAATGAACCAATTAATTCATTGATAATTCAATTAAGCCAACAAAAATCAGACACGTGTACAAACTGATAGAGGACAAAATTCTCAACAACTTGCAATTTTTAGAATTTCAAAATGATGAAAAATGCATGCTATGGACACGTGCAAACACAAGGGTGTAAATGCAATACTGGAAATTAAAAATTCAATAAGTAAATATGCTGACAGGGACTAAAATGCAATTACCTATAATATGCAGGACTTCTATGCAATTTTTCCACGAAGCACGTGCTCCTCACGTGTTGTCTGCTTCACAGGGGCCTT
The DNA here is from genome assembly GCA_037367405.1 of Ottelia alismoides. NCBI lineage: Eukaryota > Viridiplantae > Streptophyta > Magnoliopsida > Alismatales > Hydrocharitaceae > Ottelia > Ottelia alismoides. Next base: position 294,562 of record JAZKJV010010495.1, on the reverse strand, counting down.
TTTGCAATTTGTGAAAGCTCCAGGGGCGTCGGTGCAAATAACCCAGGCAGCACGTGCTCCTCACGTGGGGCGGCCTAGGTTCGGAGGGCGTCGGAGTGAGGTTCGGGTCTTCTGGAGGCTCGGGCTAGCCTCGGAGCAGCTTCGGGTTACCCGAGCCTAGGCTTGGGAGGCTGAGGCTTGGATAAGACGACGTGGCGGCTTGAAGGCCCTTGGATCAAGATGAATCCAAGGGGTGTCGGTGAAGACGCGTGGCAGCGGGAGGATCGTCCGATCTGAGGTGTGATCGACGGTCGAGGACGAGGGCGGCGAAGGGACGCGTGGCGAGGCGAGGACCGTTTGATCAGATGATCGAACGGCGACTGCTTCTTCTCCTTCAACGGGCCTCCGCCGCCTGCGGAGGAGATGGCTGCGCTCCGGTGAAGGCTGCTGAGCTCCGCCTCGGCTGCCAAGCTCAGGTGATGAGCTCCGTCAGCTCCCACCGAGCTCGGAAGACTCGGAAGTGAAAGGCGAAGCCTCCGGTGGTCTCTGGATGACTGGAGGAGGGCTGGAGCTCTGAGTCGATGAAGCTCGAGGAAAGCTCCGACGAGGCTCCGGCCAATGATCAAAGGCGTACCTGCAAGTGTTAGACGTATAGCCGAGGCTCGTGCGTGCGTCTGTGGAAGTGATGGGAGTGATCGGAGAGGCCTGCGGCGAAGGGAGGTGGTCGGGTGTCGGAGCTCCGGCCAGGTGGTGGAGCTGTAGGTCGATGGTTGGTGAAATAGGGTATCTGAAGGTGTAAAGATGCCAGCGAAGATCAGAGCTTCATCGCGAAGCTCATCGGAGTGTCGAGGAGGCGCGAAGATGACCGTGGACGGTGAATAAAAGCGGAGAAAATAGAGGAAAAAGAAGAACAAGATCGGAGAAGAAATGGAGGGAGTTTCACCTGGGGATGGGGCCTCCTGCTTGAGGTCCAGGTCGTCGCTCGAGGGCCGGTGATCGCCCGAGCTCGTGCAGCGTCACGGAAGGCAGCTGCGACACGGCGGAGATGCCGTGGATCTCGCCGGAGAAGACGCCTGTCTTCGCTCGAAGAGACGGCCAATTGCTGTCACCAATTGAGAGCTCTGAGCTCGGGGGTTTCTCCTGGAGTGGCGGATGCGGATGAAGGTGGCCGGAGGGGGGGTATTTAAAGGGTGAAGGTGACGGCTGGAGTGGGTGAGTGGCGAAGTTGGTGGCTGTCGTGGGGCGAGTGTGGCGGAGATGGTGGTGTTTGAGGGAGCTGGCGAGGGAGAGGGACGAGTGGCGATGAACGTGGAGGTGATGGTGGTCGAAGAAGGTGGCTAGAGTGCGGCCAAGAATAGGAAGGGGCAGCCCCTCCCGCAAGGCGGAGATCGTGGGAGAGAGGGTTGCCAGAGGTAGGAGACGAGGTCCTGGCCGTTGGATCTCGTGATCCAACGGCCAGATCGAAGTGCAAAGGGACGTCTGGGATTAGATCAAGGATGCCCAGATGAAGGGTTCTGACGGGGGCCACGTGGCGCGTTGTAGAGCGGTGCGAGCGGATGGTTCAGATAAAAAGGGGGGAAGTCGATCTGATGGTCGAGACTCGCTGGAAGGTGGGCGGCTGAGATGAGAGGATCGGGGGCGCGATCGAGCGGCGTAGATGACGCCGCGTGGAGGGCTGAGAGTGCGGCGCTAACGGATGGTGGTGATGAGGAGTAGGAGATAATCGGACGGCTGAGGGAGTGAGCGCACGTGGTCACAGAGGGGCCGTTGGATCTGAGGCGCGATCCAACGGTGGGGGGCGAAGGCGGATCAGACAAAGGGCAGCGGGCCGCGTGGCGCAATCAGAGGGCGCCACGTGGCCTGCTGTGAATGGCTGGAAGGGAAAACACGTGTAGAGAGAAGAGGAGGCCGAATTTGGAAAAACTCAAAACATGAAAGTTGTAGATCTTGATGAGATCTACAAGTTTCATGTTGACCAAAGACGGAGATGAGGTCAAATATGGTACATAAATACAAGGATACATAAATGTACATATGTAGTATACAAAATGACCCAAAAACCCAAGTTCCTCATACAAGCTCCAATTTCAATGAAATTAGTCTCATTTTGAAGGTCTTTTAATACGTAGTATTCTAAGAGTGAGTCGACCTAAGTAGGAGTTTGTATGCGGGCTTTATGTGTGTTTTAATGTACAAGGGTTCTCAGGATATTTGGGCTATTTTTCAAGGGTGATTTTTGGCATTCTTCCCTATATTATTAAGGAGTATACACATATATTATAGAGAGGAAGTTATTTGATGAAGAAGTATTTTACAGGGGATTTCTGGCTTTCTTATTTAAATGCAGATGAGCTGCTAAAATGCATGAATTATGGATGCATGCATGAGTGTTATTTATGCAAGATAAAAGGAAATATGCTTCTATTTTCTCGGGAACAAGGCTCTATTTTTGACTTTTGATGTGATGAATCACAGATTCATCAACCCCCTATACTTAAACCTTGCTCGTCCCCGAGCAACTAAATGAAATGCAAGAGTGAAATGATTTTGGGTTCCATACCAAGGTCATGAGCAAAAGTTGAAAATGGAGCCTGACTCGACCTTTGGATTAATTGTGTGGCGGAACCTTATTTGGACCTGAACTTAAGACCTAACAGACTTCAAGTTCCACAAGTCTTCTATTCAAGACGCCTTAATAGTCAGGTCAGAACAAATCCTCAAACGCAAATTTCTGATGACTATGATTCTTACTTGTACTGTGTAAGTGAGATGTAACTCTCCACATCAGAAATGACTCGGAACCAGCCTCCTCTAACAAGGTAACTCAATAACCTGGTCCAGTAACTCTTTCCTCGAGGAGCGGGGTATTCCCTTCTAAGTTCAAGTGCGACCAACTCAAGAGGAGGGGGTAGAGAAAAGAATGGACGGTGGCCAGTGTAGCCACCTATCCCGGGATGCCTGACCAGTGTAGCCAAGTCATCCAGCTGCATTTTCCTTGCTAATATACATACTCCGACAGGTATCATTCTTTTTCTTGGACCTGTCTGATTTTTTTGGAGTTCTTTCTTGCATTTTTTTTTGGAACTATATTCAAGGTGCAGCATATACATCAGGAGTTTTTCCTCTTGAGCCAGTAGACTATCCCTCTTTTGAAGCATTATTGCAACCCACAGCATCCCGTCCTTAGCCTTCATCACCACTAGACCAAGTTGAGACGCACTTCCTTCACTATAAGAAGAAGAGAGGTTCCGCCTAGAAGTACTACCCTCATATGCTACCCCAAGTCAAAGGAAACTACCTCCTTACCACCTCATCAATGAAGAGCTATGTGCATTGTGCTTGTCCAAGTTAGGTCATTATCTAAAAGAATCCTGCGTATGCACGAGATATTCTACTTAGACTAGTCAAGATGACATGTGAACATAGACTTGTGGACTCAAAGAATTAAGTCTCTTGACCTGAGAAATCTTAACTCCAGTTCCTATAAGGTTCCTCTGAAATTAGGTGGATTAAGGTCAAATCAAGTCCATCCTCAATATCTACTCATAACTTGGTTCAGAACCCACTAGCTTTTCACTTTGCATATGCAGAAATATGCAGATGAGATGAGATGTCATGCTATGAAAATGCAGGATTATTTTTTTATGCAGGGATGATATGCAAGAGTAAATAAGAAGCCTTTATTTTTGTTTTATTTTTCTGGTATACAACAATTATTTACAAAAGTATGTTTTACAAGAATTTTACAACTTTTTATACAAGTATTATACATATAGTACATATTATACAAGTGTACAAAAAGTTTTTTTTTGTTTTTCGATTTTTACCCACCCGTAATTATTGCAAAATATATACAACAGTACGTGAAAGTACGAGCTATGGGTAAAGTATATATGTAATATATACACGCCCCCCTATACTTAGCGTGTGCTATGTCCTCAGAGCACGAAAGCGACTAAAAAGACATAGCTCGGGCTAAGCGTAGGAGAGCTAGAATAACAGAAGTATAGAAGTCGTCTCGCCCCCCTATACTTAGGCTCTGGCGGCCTAAGTGTAGAAGAAGATCAGAAATGGGGCGGACGAGGTTAAGAGGAGAAATGGAGGAGTATCAGTGCGGGCATTGGTCCCCCCTATACTTAGGCTTAGGTCAGCCTAAGTATCGGTAGGAAATGAGTATAAGGACCAATGTGATCTGGAGAATGTACAGTGAATCGACTCGGGTGACCCCTTCCCCCTATACTTAGGATCTGGTCATCCTAAGTACAATCCGAGATAATGATTCGATGATGTGGGGACGGGTTACTAGAATCGTGAAGGTAAGGATAGGATATACAGGAAGAATGATATATATACAGCTGAGTCGGTCTGAATCTTTTGAAGATGCTGCTGATGGCTGGAGTTCATTGCTGCAAGGTCTCATACGCGGCTTGAGATGTATCTGCTGTATCTGTCTCGCATATGAATACAATCTCCTCCACATGGACTAACTGTTCATTGGATTCGATGAAGTGCTTCAACAGCTGCCCATTTACTAGGAATGTCGGTGCGTCATTTGCGAGATCTGAGATCTCGACACATCCACTATCATGCACCGTTCGGACAACGAATGGTCCCGTCCATTTAGACTTTAGTTTGCCTTGGAAAGTCTTCAGCCTGGCATTGAACAACCATACCTTCTGTCCAGGAACAAAGGTCTTTCGTCTGATATATCTATCGTGCCAACGCTTTACCTTGTCCTTGTACACCACACTGTTGTCGTATGCTCGGTTTCTGACTTCCACAAGCTCATTCAGATCCATGTCTCTTTGTTTCTGGCCTAGGTGTGTGTTCCAGTTGACCTTCTTTATTGCCCATTCTGATTTGTGCACTAACTCTGCGGGCAAATGGCACGGCTTTCCGAATACCATTCGGAATGGGGAGGTGCCTAACGGAGTCTTGTAAGCCGTCCTATACGCCCAGAGGACTTGATCCAAGATCTGAGACCAGTCCTTCCTGTCTGGGCGGACGAGCTTTTGCAATATGGTTTTCACCTCCCTATTCGACACCTCAGCCATACCATTGGTTTGTGGGTGGTAAGGACTAGCGACACGGTGTTCGATGCCGTAGTCCTTCAGGAGTTTCTTCACCTCCCGATTCACAAAGTGGCTACCCCCATCTGATATCATCATTTTGGGGATCCCGAACCTAGAGATTATGTGCTCTCTGATAAATTTACAGACAGTCCTGCTGTCTGCGGCTCGGGTCGGGATAGCCTCCACCCATCTGGACAGATAGTCAACCGCAAGGAGGATGTATTCAAACCCGTGGCTGACAGGGAATGGGCCCATGAAATCGATGCCCCAGGCGTCAAAGACATCACAAATGATGACCGGCTGCATTGGCATTTCATCCTTGGAACCAACGGTTCCTCCCATCCTCTGGCAAACTGGGCACGACTTCGCGAAGGCGATGGCATCGCGAAACAGAGTCGGCCAGTAAAATCCACATTGAAGTACCTTCCATGCGGTCCTCTTCCCGGAGTGGTGTCCTCCTGCCTCTAAGCTATGGCATAAAGAAAGGACACTCTGGTATTCCTCCTGAGGAATACAACGTCTCCAGACACAATCCGGTCCTTCAAAGAAAAGGATCGGATCCTCCCAATGGTAGTGTCTAGCGTCCGACTTTAATCGGTCAATTTGGCTCTTGGGCCAATCCTCGGGAACTTTCTTGGAGACAAGATAGTTCACGATATCGGCATACCATGGGAGTGAGTCGATAACAAAAATCGACTCGTCAGGGAAGGAGTCTCGAATTGGGGAAACCTCGGAAGTATTAAGATCTTCGAGACGAGAGAGATGATCGGCTACTACGTTCTTCTTTCCAGGTTTATCACGGATGTCCAAATCAAACTCCTGGAGAAGTAAAATCCAACGAAGAAGACGCGCCTTCGCGTCCTTCTTCTCCATTAAATATCGTAGTGCCGTGTGGTCTGTGAACACAGTTACCTTGGATCCAATTAAATGAGATCTGAATTTGTCCAAGGCAAACACTACCGCAAGCATTTCCTTTTCGGTAACTGTATAGTTACGCTGAGCAGAATCAAGCACTTTGCTTGCGTAGTGAATTGCGAACGGGACGCCATCTCTTCTTTGTCCCAATACAGCCCCCACAGCATAATCTGAGGCGTCCGTCATGATCTCAAAAGGGAGAGACCAATCTGGGGCTTGTAAGATGGGTGCGTCCATGATCATTCCTTGTAACCGCTTGAAGGCCTCAAGACACTTGTGATCGACAATAAACTCCGCGTCTTTGCCTAAAAGCTCAGTTAGCGGCCGGGCAATCTTAGAAAAATCCTTTATAAATCTCCGATAAAATCCGACATGCCCGAGGAACGACCGCAACTGCCGTACGTTGGTTGGTGGCTGGAGTCGTCTGATCACGTCCACCTTGGCAGGGTCAACCTCCATTCCTCTCTTGGAGATGACATGCCCCAACACTATGCCCTCTGTCACCATAAAGTGACTTTTCTCCCAGGAGAGCACCAGATTGACCTCACAACATCTTTTGAGGACTCGGTCCAGATTCCTAAGGCAGGAATCAAAGGAGTCGCCGTGGACCGAGAAGTCATCCATGAAGACTTCCAGGAATTCGCCGACCATTTCGGCGAATACAGCAATCATACACCTTTGAAAAGTACCTGGAGCATTGCATAGCCCAAAAGGCATGCGCCTGAAAGCATAGGTACCAAAGGGGCATGTGAACGTGGTCTTTTCCTGGTCCTCTGGAGCTATGGCTACTTGATTGTAGCCCGAGAACCCATCAAGAAAACAAAAGAATTCTTTCCCCGCTAGTCTTTCTAAAATCTGATCAATAAATGGTAGGGGGAAATGATCCTTTTTCGTCGCGGCATTCAGGCGTCTGTAATCCACACAGACGCGCCACGACGTAGGTACTCTTGTCACGATCTCCTCTCCGTCCTCATTGGTGGTCGTCTGAATTCCCGACTTTTTCGGGACAACATGGATTGGGGCCACCCACTTAGAATCGGAGATTTGATAAATGAAACCCGCGTCGCACCATTTTTCTATCTCTTTCTTCACAACCTCTCGTAGATTTGGATTCAATCGACGTTGGAATTCACGAGAGGGTTTGGCTTCGTTTTCCAAATATATATGGTGCGAACACAGAGCGGGATTTATCCCATGGAGATCGGAAATGCTCCAGCCTATTGCCTTGCGGTTCTTCTCCAGGATCTCTAGCAAGCGAGATTCCTGCTCCTCGGTCAATTGCGAACTGATAATGACCGGAAATTTCTTGTTTTGTCCCGCAAGGAAGGCATATTTCAGGGTTGTGGGTAAGGGTTTGAGCTCAGGGATGGTATGATCGTCTAAGAAGTCTGGCTCAATCTGTTCTGGTTCGGTGTTGGAAGTGGCTGGATCCTGTTCTGCAGCGGCTGCCACCAAGCTCGGTTCTGGAGTCGGATCGTCAAAGGTCTCCATGCAATCGGCAAACGCCTCGTCCGACTCGTCATCCTCATCTTCCGATTGTCCTAAGGATGTAAGGATTGACAGGCCCACTTGGGCCTCTGTGTCATCGAAGATGTAGGGCGATGCAGGCTCAGAGCTGTACTCGTTCCTGAATATCTCGCAGACTGACTCATGCACTGGATCATCTTCAAAGGAGATGGACACATCGGTGCTGGCTGGGTTCTGTCTCCATGGCCCAACTAAGTCTACATGTTCACGGTCTGTTTCGAGAGAAGAGTACTCGGTGCTGGATTCAGAGTCTGGTCTCTGCCATCTTGTCTGCTTCATCTCTAGTTCCTCATCTCCGCCTGGAGTTTGGAACTGAATTCTCCCATTCTTATAATCGAATAGGGCCCCTGCTGTTCTGAGGAAGGGCCTACCCAAAATGATCTGGGAATCTCTCCAATTACGAGGGGTTTCCATATCGAGGACAGTAAAGTCCACCATGTATTCCTGCCCCTCGACTTTGATCACAATGTTCCTTAACTCTCCTTGGGACTTCTTAGTGGATTTGTCTGCAAACTGAAGAATAGCTCTAGATTTCCTAAGAGGTCCGAGATTGAGCCGCTCATAAAGGGTTGTGGGCATCAAGTTGATCGAGGAACCATTGTCCAGGAGAGTGCGTGCAAACGCGATGTCATCAACATGACTCACTACATAGTGTGCACCCATGTCTCTTCGTTTCCGAGGAAACGAGTTCTTTATTGCACAAGTTGTGGCTACTGACAGGACGTGTTTCTCAACACGGCTTTTGGTTTTCCTGCTAACCCTAGTAGGTGTGCATCTCACCTTAAGGTATTTTTGGAATGCAGGGGTCATTTCCACGAACTTGTCAAAGGGTATTGTGACCTTGATATGTTTGTTACAAAACTCAGCCATCTCAGGGTCATCTTTTTGGATTTTTTTGTTTTTCTTCTTCCCACCCTTGAGAGCTTGGGGGAAAGGGATTATTAACTCAGGTTCTGGAACTGAAATATCTTCATTAGCTGCTGAAACTGAGTTCTGAACAAGACTCTGACTCAGACTTTTATACAGACTCTGACTCTGACTTTGACGAAAAGGGAAATGCTTGGGCGAAACCGGTGATGCGTCTTCCGCTTCTTCTGGCTGGTCCTCCTCAGATGGAGGTGCGGGCTCATCGGTGTCGTCGGACTCTGGATGACTACGGGGCTGGTGCTTCGAGGACTCAGATGTCCTCTTCTTCTGCTGGTGGTGGTGGTGCTCCTCCTCTTCCTCCTCCGAATTCTCCTCAGGTCGAATTTCGGAGGTTCCTTCCTGTTGTGCCCGTGCCCGATCAGGTATGGTCACGGTCCTTCCGCTCCTGAGGGACATATGGTTAACATTATCATACGAAGGGATCTCATGTTCAGATAAATAATTATCTGAATAGTATACCTGATCTCGGGGTCGGTTCTGGCCTTGATGTATGCTATTTGGGTTGGCCTGAACCTGTGCGGGAATTGGAGTCCTTGGCGCCATTTGTTGATCCTGAGCACGAGAGACCCGATTGATGTCGGTTCTCATGTCCAGGTAGTCGTTCTGCATCTGCTGAACCCTATCAGACAGGGTCTGGATCGCCAAGGTGAGGGACTCCAATTCGGTGGGCTGGGCTAGCTGCTGAGAGGATGCGGTCCTGAACTGGCCCTGCTGGCCGTGCCGGTACTGCTGCTGATGGGGCGGTGCTGGCCCCTGCTGGTAGGTGCGCTGCTGCGGCTGGTACCCTTGTTCTGGCCTGGACTGATATCGCGGGATTGTGACGGGCCTGGTCTCTTGGTAGACTGGGGTTGGGCGGTGTGCCTGGTCCTTCCCCATCTCGATTTGCCGGACTAGTGGGTCGCGGCTATACCAGAGCCCGTTGATTTCGTAAACGGGCGGAGGCTCCTCGTACTCTGTCTCAACGGGTGGGGGTGCATGATGGTTCTGCTGGGTGTAAGTCTGATCCCAGCTGCTCTGAGACCCCGGTGCCTGTTCCTGTACAAGATGGACTCGATGTACAGGTACAGGTGGTGCAGAAGGGGTGGGTAGCTTAATCCTGGCTACCTTTTCAGAGAGTTCCTCCACCTTCTTGGGAAGGCTCGAAAGAGACTCCATCTCCGCGACTCTCTTGTGGATCTGCTCGACCATAGTAATCTTGTCTGCAATCATCCCCATGCTGGGGATGAGGTCCTCTGTCAGATCTGCAACAGTCCTTTTAGTTGTCTCGTTGGATAGAATCGAGGGAGACAACTGATAGGCCCTTGTGGCCTGTGACCTGCCGGTTTCTACCATCTGCTCTAGGATTTTCCATACGGCGTGCTCGTTCTTGTTCAGATAGCTTCCTCCGCAGGCGGCGCTGACTAACCCCTGCATCTCTGGGGTTAGGCCGCAGAACAGGGTCTGGACTAAGATTGCCTTAGAAATGCCGTGGCATGGGCATTTCTGTACTAAGTCATTGAACCTGTCCCACGCCTCGTGGAACGGTTCGCAGGGTCCTTGGGCGAAGCTGGCAATCTTCGTTCGCATCTGATTGGTTCTACTGAGTGGGTAGAACTTCTTCAAGAAGAGGTCCTTGAACTGCATCCAGGTAGTACAGACCACCCCTAGGTTTTTCAGCCAATGTGCAGCCTTATCTCCTAAGGCAAACGGGGTGGCTTTTAGTCGGATATAATCTTGGCCAACATTGGGATGGCTCAGATTATTGCAGACTAGTTCGAAGTCACGGAGGAAAGTGTACGGCTCTTCGCTTAGGTTTCCGTTGAACTTCGGCAGCAGGCTAAGGAAGTGGGGCTTCAGCTCGAATGCCTGGTCGGGAACTGCAGGTGCTAGCCAATTCTGGATTTCGTTCTCCGCCGGGTTATAGGTATCGACCATTGGTCGGTCAATCCCTTCAGCTACTATTATCCGCCCCATTCGTGCAGTGAGATCAGCATTTTTCTGTTCAGCTTCAGCAAGGCGTCTTAGAATCTGTCTCATCTGGTCCTCATCAGGCGGCATCTTTGGTGGCATTTCTTCCTCTACTTCTGGGGATTGGAAAATAAGGTCGGTGTTAGAGGTTGAATCAAGGAAGGGATAACCGAGGCAATGATCTTCCTCGGTAATCTCAGAGGAGATACAAGGGTTGGTTTGAGAGTAACCACCCTGAGCAGGTGGGAACCAGGACTCAAGAGGGTCATGAGTCCTGGGTGGTCCAAGGTGCGCTCGGACCGGAAAAGACGAGTTACGTGGGGGACTCATAGAGAGATTAGTGAACGGTGCATCGAGATCTCCCCGGTTACTCATCTTGGTGAAGCAAGAAGAAGATAGGATTTTACTCCTACCTGAAGCAAGCACAAGATCAATCCAAGACCCTGGATTCACACTCAACACAGTGAAGGACTCAAAGTTGAGTCCAATTTATCTTGTAGTTTTTAAGTGTGATTTTCAAGCAAATCTAGCAAGGATTACGCGGCCTAGAGGGAAGTCGGCTCAGAGCCGGATGCGTCTTCCCTGTCTATCCTGTCGTCTAAGATACCGCCGCTCCTTCCTTTCTTCGCTCCTATCCCAAGCCGATGGACTCAGTGACCATGCCCCTATCTACCTGCAAGCAGGCGGAGGCTGACAAGGCCGGAACTTCGCCCCGGAGGGTTACTGGCAGCTTGTCGCGAAGTACCGCAATTTCGCCCCTATCTACCTGAGACAGGCGGAGGCTACTTGGTACTAGTCAAAGAATCTGAAAATATTCGGCTCGTGATATTTGCTAGGATCAGTTAGAACGTGATATGGAAGACGGGGATTTGGGCTCTACCTTAGGGTGTTCACACACACTCAGGTACCCTCACTCAGCCTGAAAACAAGGTCGGGGATTAGTCTCCCGCAAACAATTTTCAGCTTTTATTCCCTTTTTATGGTCAATACTGTTAGCAGTCCCGGTTTTAAAGTTAGGTTATCACTGTAATTAATCACCACAAAGCACGCCTATCGTACAGTCCCAATCTCCTTTTTAATTAAGTGAGAAAATCAGAGAGGGGAATCGAGAAAAGCCGATGCAAGGTTGAAATCAATGATGCGTATGCTAAGTAAAGAGTACTTACAGTGATCCCTTCGCTTGTTGATGCAGGATGCTATACAGAATTGAAAACTCTACCCTACATGCAAATGCAAGCGATGAAAGCTGCTCCTAGACAGGCAGTTCTATTAACGTGAAGAACGGTTTAATTTGAACTAAGTCCTGCGGTCTAGGTGCGTCTATTAAGTGTGTTGTGTGGTCCTATTGATTACGAGCACAAACAAGTCCTAGAGTGGCTCGAGGAGCCGCTAGTGCAAGCTAAATTATCAATCAACCACACAGCACACGGGACACGGTTTTCCACTATATTTACACGCGCGAGATCCCAAACGGGAACCGCTGGAAATAATGCAAAAGAAAAATAATTAAAAAGAATACAATGCCTCTCTTTCTCTCCACACAATCTAAATGCTAAGTCCTCGAAGCGTCGCCGACTCCTCGCGGTCCTCGCACAAAAATTAAATGAAGGTCAGAGAGTGACACAAAAATAATGCAAAGGAAATAAATGAGAGAAATAATCACAAGAAAAACCGGGGGTCAGACTACCCGGGGATTAGAAGATCAAACACTCAAAAATATGATGTAAATTAACCTAAGCCGTGCCTCCCCGGCAACGGCGCCATTTTGATGAGCGATCCCGCACCCTTAGTTAATTCGGTCAAGTTAATGGTCCAAATTAATTTTAAGTGTTCGTTGCAGTCGGATGCGGGAGGTTGATCAAAAACCACTTAAGTCAGATGTTGGTCAATTTTAAGCGGTGATATTTTTTTACTTGGTGAAGTCCAAGGTCGATCTCAGGGAGGCAACTGTCTCCTTAGGTTGATTACAACAATTTACAAGTGTTTGATATTCGGGGAACAATTTTTTTGGTATTTTTAATTCCTATGCAGACATATGCAGACAATTCTTAGCCAATTTAAAGTCAAATTTAATTGATGTGTCAAACGAAGTCCAAAAATAATGAAAATTGGCCAGAAGATTATTTATGATGAAAATGACCTACACTAATTTTTTTTGGAATTTTTCGACTCAAAATAAATTTTCTGTGAATTAACAAACAGACAGAGTGATTTTCAGTGTTTAATTTTTAATAAATATCAAACCACAATTTCTCCAAGAACTAAAATTATCCTAGGAAGGTCTAATGATCAGGGACCTAGGAAAATTGACAGAACTTAAATTTATTGTGAAATGAATTAATTAAAATTAATTAAAGAAAATCACTAAACTATTTATTGAGGCCTCGTTATGCGTGCAAATGATATGAAATTTTTATGGAGTGTTGAAAATAATGTCCTTAAGGTACTGTGAATTTTTGGTGATTTTTGAAGGCACTGATATTTAATTAAAAATCAAAAGGCATCACTGGGCAAAATATGACACAAATGAACCAATTAATTCATTGATAATTCAATTAAGCCAACAAAAATCAGACACGTGTACAAACTGATAGAGGACAAAATTCTCAACAACTTGCAATTTTTAGAATTTCAAAATGATGAAAAATGCATGCTATGGACACGTGCAAACACAAGGGTGTAAATGCAATACTGGAAATTAAAAATTCAATAAGTAAATATGCTGACAGGGACTAAAATGCAATTACCTATAATATGCAGGACTTCTATGCAATTTTTCCACGAAGCACGTGCTCCTCACGTGTTGTCTGCTTCACAGGGGCCTTTTTGCAATTTGTGAAAGCTCCAGGGGCGTCGGTGCAAATAACCCAGGCAGCACGTGCTCCTCACGTGGGGCGGCCTAGGTTCGGAGGGCGTCGGAGTGAGGTTCGGGTCTTCTGGAGGCTCGGGCTAGCCTCGGAGCAGCTTCGGGTTACCCGAGCCTAGGCTTGGGAGGCCGAGGCTTGGATAAGACGACGTGGCGGCTTGAAGGCCCTTGGATCAAGATGAATCCAAGGGGTGTCGGTGAAGACGCGTGGCAGCGGGAGGATCGTCCGATCTGAGGTGTGATCGACGGTCGAGGACGAGGGCGGCGAAGGGACGCGTGGCGAGGCGAGGACCGTTTGATCAGATGATCGAACGGCGACTGCTTCTTCTCCTTCAACGGGCCTCCGCCGCCTGCGGAGGAGATGGCTGCGCTCCGGTGAAGGCTGCTGAGCTCCGCCTCGGCTGCCAAGCTCAGGTGATGAGCTCCGTCAGCTCCCACCGAGCTCGGAAGACTCGGAAGTGAAAGGCGAAGCCTCCGGTGGTCTCTGGATGACTGGAGGAGGGCTGGAGCTCTGAGTCGATGAAGCTCGAGGAAAGCTCCGACGAGGCTCCGGCCAATGATCAAAGGCGTACCTGCAAGTGTTAGACGTATAGCCGAGGCTCGTGCGTGCGTCTGTGGAAGTGATGGGAGTGATCGGAGAGGCCTGCGGCGAAGGGAGGTGGTCGGGTGTCGGAGCTCCGGCCAGGTGGTGGAGCTGTAGGTCGATGGTTGGTGAAATAGGGTATCTGAAGGTGTAAAGATGCCAGCGAAGATCAGAGCTTCATCGCGAAGCTCATCGGAGTGTCGAGGAGGCGCGAAGATGACCGTGGACGGTGAATAAAAGCGGAGAAAATAGAGGAAAAAGAAGAACAAGATCGGAGAAGAAATGGAGGGAGTTTCACCTGGGGATGGGGCCTCCTGCTTGAGGTCCAGGTCGTCGCTCGAGGGCCGGTGATCGCCCGAGCTCGTGCAGCGTCACGGAAGGCAGCTGCGACACGGCGGAGATGCCGTGGATCTCGCCGGAGAAGACGCCTGTCTTCGCTCGAAGAGACGGCCAATTGCTGTCACCAATTGAGAGCTCTGAGCTCGGGGGTTTCTCCTGGAGTGGCGGATGCGGATGAAGGTGGCCGGAGGGGGGGTATTTAAAGGGTGAAGGTGACGGCTGGAGTGGGTGAGTGGCGAAGTTGGTGGCTGTCGTGGGGCGAGTGTGGCGGAGATGGTGGTGTTTGAGGGAGCTGGCGAGGGAGAGGGACGAGTGGCGATGAACGTGGAGGTGATGGTGGTCGAAGAAGGTGGCTAGAGTGCGGCCAAGAATAGGAAGGGGCAGCCCCTCCCGCAAGGCGGAGATCGTGGGAGAGAGGGTTGCCAGAGGTAGGAGACGAGGTCCTGGCCGTTGGATCTCGTGATCCAACGGCCAGATCGAAGTGCAAAGGGACGTCTGGGATTAGATCAAGGATGCCCAGATGAAGGGTTCTGACGGGGGCCACGTGGCGCGTTGTAGAGCGGTGCGAGCGGATGGTTCAGATAAAAAGGGGGGAAGTCGATCTGATGGTCGAGACTCGCTGGAAGGTGGGCGGCTGAGATGAGAGGATCGGGGGCGCGATCGAGCGGCGTAGATGACGCCGCGTGGAGGGCTGAGAGTGCGGCGCTAACGGATGGTGGTGATGAGGAGTAGGAGATAATCGGACGGCTGAGGGAGTGAGTGCACGTGGTCACAGAGGGGCCGTTGGATCTGAGGCGCGATCCAACGGTGGGGGGCGAAGGCGGATCAGACAAAGGGCAGCGGGCCGCGTGGCGCAATCAGAGGGCGCCACGTGGCCTGCTGTGAATGGCTGGAAGGGAAAACACGTGTAGAGAGAAGAGGAGGCCGAATTTGGAAAAACTCAAAACATGAAAGTTGTAGATCTTGATGAGATCTACAAGTTTCATGTTGACCAAAGACGGAGATGAGGTCAAATATGGTACATAAATACAAGGATACATAAATGTACATATGTAGTATACAAAATGACCCAAAAACCCAAGTTCCTCATACAAGCTCCAATTTCAATGAAATTAGTCTCATTTTGAAGGTCTTTTAATACGTAGTATTCTAAGAGTGAGTCGACCTAAGTAGGAGTTTGTATGCGGGCTTTATGTGTGTTTTAATGTACAAGGGTTCTCAGGATATTTGGGCTATTTTTCAAGGGTGATTTTTGGCATTCTTCTCTATATTATTAAGGAGTATACACATATATTATAGAGAGGAAGTTATTTGATGAAGAAGTATTTTACAGGGGATTTCTGGCTTTCTTATTTAAATGCAGATGAGCTGCTAAAATGCATGAATTATGGATGCATGCATGAGTGTTATTTATGCAAGATAAAAGGAAATATGCTTCTATTTTCTCGGGAACAAGGCTCTATTTTTGACTTTTGATGTGATGAATCACAGATTCATCAACCCCCTATACTTAAACCTTGCTCGTCCCCGAGCAACTAAATGAAATGCAAGAGTGAAATGATTTTGGGTTCCATACCAAGGTCATGAGCAAAAGTTGAAAATGGAGCCTGACTCGACCTTTGGATTAATTGTGTGGCGGAACCTTATTTGGACCTGAACTTAAGACCTAACAGACTTCAAGTTCCACAAGTCTTCTATTCAAGACGCCTTAATAGTCAGGTCAGAACAAATCCTCAAACGCAAATTTCTGATGACTATGATTCTTACTTGTACTGTGTAAGTGAGATGTAACTCTCCACATCAGAAATGACTCGGAACCAGCCTCCTCTAACAAGGTAACTCAATAACCTGGTCCAGTAACTCTTTCCTCGAGGAGCGGGGTATTCCCTTCTAAGTTCAAGTGCGACCAACTCAAGAGGAGGGGGTAGAGAAAAGAATGGACGGTGGCCAGTGTAGCCACCTATCCCGGGATGCCTGACCAGTGTAGCCAAGTCATCCAGCTGCATTTTCCTTGCTAATATACATACTCCGACAGGTATCATTCTTTTTCTTGGACCTGTCTGATTTTTTTGGAGTTCTTTCTTGCATTTTTTTTTGGAACTATATTCAAGGTGCAGCATATACATCAGGAGTTTTTCCTCTTGAGCCAGTAGACTATCCCTCTTTTGAAGCATTATTGCAACCCACAGCATCCCGTCCTTAGCCTTCATCACCACTAGACCAAGTTGAGACGCACTTCCTTCACTATAAGAAGAAGAGAGGTTCCGCCTAGAAGTACTACCCTCATATGCTACCCCAAGTCAAAGGAAACTACCTCCTTACCACCTCATCAATGAAGAGCTATGTGCATTGTGCTTGTCCAAGTTAGGTCATTATCTAAAAGAATCCTGCGTATGCACGAGATATTCTACTTAGACTAGTCAAGATGACATGTGAACATAGACTTGTGGACTCAAAGAATTAAGTCTCTTGACCTGAGAAATCTTAACTCCAGTTCCTATAAGGTTCCTCTGAAATTAGGTGGATTAAGGTCAAATCAAGTCCATCCTCAATATCTACTCATAACTTGGTTCAGAACCCACTAGCTTTTCACTTTGCATATGCAGAAATATGCAGATGAGATGAGATGTCATGCTATGAAAATGCAGGATTATTTTTTTATGCAGGGATGATATGCAAGAGTAAATAAGAAGCCTTTATTTTTGTTTTATTTTTCTGGTATACAACAATTATTTACAAAAGTATGTTTTACAAGAATTTTACAACTTTTTATACAAGTATTATACATATAGTACATATTATACAAGTGTACAAAAAGTTTTTTTTTTGTTTTTCGATTTTTACCCACCCGTAATTATTGCAAAATATATACAACAGTACGTGAAAGTACGAGCTATGGGTAAAGTATATATGTAATATATACACGCCCCCCTATACTTAGCGTGTGCTATGTCCTCAGAGCACGAAAGCGACTAAAAAGACATAGCTCGGGCTAAGCGTAGGAGAGCTAGAATAACAGAAGTATAGAAGTCGTCTCGCCCCCCTATACTTAGGCTCTGGCGGCCTAAGTGTAGAAGAAGATCAGAAATGGGGCGGACGAGGTTAAGAGGAGAAATGGAGGAGTATCAGTGCGGGCATTGGTCCCCCCTATACTTAGGCTTAGGTCAGCCTAAGTATCGGTAGGAAATGAGTATAAGGACCAATGTGATCTGGAGAATGTACAGTGAATCGACTCGGGTGACCCCTTCCCCCTATACTTAGGATCTGGTCATCCTAAGTACAATCCGAGATAATGATTCGATGATGTGGGGACGGGTTACTAGAATCGTGAAGGTAAGGATAGGATATACAGGAAGAATGATATATATACAGCTGAGTCGGTCTGAATCTTTTGAAGATGCTGCTGATGGCTGGAGTTCATTGCTGCAAGGTCTCATACGCGGCTTGAGATGTATCTGCTGTATCTGTCTCGCATATGAATACAATCTCCTCCACATGGACTAACTGTTCATTGGATTCGATGAAGTGCTTCAACAGCTGCCCATTTACTAGGAATGTCGGTGCGTCATTTGCGAGATCTGAGATCTCGACACATCCACTATCATGCACCGTTCGGACAACGAATGGTCCCGTCCATTTAGACTTTAGTTTGCCTTGGAAAGTCTTCAGCCTGGCATTGAACAACCATACCTTCTGTCCAGGAACAAAGGTCTTTCGTCTGATATATCTATCGTGCCAACGCTTTACCTTGTCCTTGTACACCACACTGTTGTCGTATGCTCGGTTTCTGACTTCCACAAGCTCATTCAGATCCATGTCTCTTTGTTTCTGGCCTAGGTGTGTGTTCCAGTTGACCTTCTTTATTGCCCATTCTGATTTGTGCACTAACTCTGCGGGCAAATGGCACGGCTTTCCGAATACCATTCGGAATGGGGAGGTGCCTAACGGAGTCTTGTAAGCCGTCCTATACGCCCAGAGGACTTGATCCAAGATCTGAGACCAGTCCTTCCTGTCTGGGCGGACGAGCTTTTGCAATATGGTTTTCACCTCCCTATTCGACACCTCAGCCATACCATTGGTTTGTGGGTGGTAAGGACTAGCGACACGGTGTTCGATGCCGTAGTCCTTCAGGAGTTTCTTCACCTCCCGATTCACAAAGTGGCTACCCCCATCTGATATCATCATTTTGGGGATCCCGAACCTAGAGATTATGTGCTCTCTGATAAATTTACAGACAGTCCTGCTGTCTGCGGCTCGGGTCGGGATAGCCTCCACCCATCTGGACAGATAGTCAACCGCAAGGAGGATGTATTCAAACCCGTGGCTGACAGGGAATGGGCCCATGAAATCGATGCCCCAGGCGTCAAAGACATCACAAATGATGACCGGCTGCATTGGCATTTCATCCTTGGAACCAACGGTTCCTCCCATCCTCTGGCAAACTGGGCACGACTTCGCGAAGGCGATGGCATCGCGAAACAGAGTCGGCCAGTAAAATCCACATTGAAGTACCTTCCATGCGGTCCTCTTCCCGGAGTGGTGTCCTCCTGCCTCTAAGCTATGGCATAAAGAAAGGACACTCTGGTATTCCTCCTGAGGAATACAACGTCTCCAGACACAATCCGGTCCTTCAAAGAAAAGGATCGGATCCTCCCAATGGTAGTGTCTAGCGTCCGACTTTAATCGGTCAATTTGGCTCTTGGGCCAATCCTCGGGAACTTTCTTGGAGACAAGATAGTTCACGATATCGGCATACCATGGGAGTGAGTCGATAACAAAAATCGACTCGTCAGGGAAGGAGTCTCGAATTGGGGAAACCTCGGAAGTATTAAGATCTTCGAGACGAGAGAGATGATCGGCTACTACGTTCTTCTTTCCAGGTTTATCACGGATGTCCAAATCAAACTCCTGGAGAAGTAAAATCCAACGAAGAAGACGCGCCTTCGCGTCCTTCTTCTCCATTAAATATCGTAGTGCCGTGTGGTCTGTGAACACAGTTACCTTGGATCCAATTAAATGAGATCTGAATTTGTCCAAGGCAAACACTACCGCAAGCATTTCCTTTTCGGTAACTGTATAGTTACGCTGAGCAGAATCAAGCACTTTGCTTGCGTAGTGAATTGCGAACGGGACGCCATCTCTTCTTTGTCCCAATACAGCCCCCACAGCATAATCTGAGGCGTCCGTCATGATCTCAAAAGGGAGAGACCAATCTGGGGCTTGTAAGATGGGTGCGTCCATGATCATTCCTTGTAACCGCTTGAAGGCCTCAAGACACTTGTGATCGACAATAAACTCCGCGTCTTTGCCTAAAAGCTCAGTTAGCGGCCGGGCAATCTTAGAAAAATCCTTTATAAATCTCCGATAAAATCCGACATGCCCGAGGAACGACCGCAACTGCCGTACGTTGGTTGGTGGCTGGAGTCGTCTGATCACGTCCACCTTGGCAGGGTCAACCTCCATTCCTCTCTTGGAGATGACATGCCCCAACACTATGCCCTCTGTCACCATAAAGTGACTTTTCTCCCAGGAGAGCACCAGATTGACCTCACAACATCTTTTGAGGACTCGGTCCAGATTCCTAAGGCAGGAATCAAAGGAGTCGCCGTGGACCGAGAAGTCATCCATGAAGACTTCCAGGAATTCGCCGACCATTTCGGCGAATACAGCAATCATACACCTTTGAAAAGTACCTGGAGCATTGCATAGCCCAAAAGGCATGCGCCTGAAAGCATAGGTACCAAAGGGGCATGTGAACGTGGTCTTTTCCTGGTCCTCTGGAGCTATGGCTACTTGATTGTAGCCCGAGAACCCATCAAGAAAACAAAAGAATTCTTTCCCCGCTAGTCTTTCTAAAATCTGATCAATAAATGGTAGGGGGAAATGATCCTTTTTCGTCGCGGCATTCAGGCGTCTGTAATCCACACAGACGCGCCACGACGTAGGTACTCTTGTCACGATCTCCTCTCCGTCCTCATTGGTGATCGTCTGAATTCCCGACTTTTTCGGGACAACATGGATTGGGGCCACCCACTTAGAATCGGAGATTTGATAAATGAAACCCGCGTCGCACCATTTTTCTATCTCTTTCTTCACAACCTCTCGTAGATTTGGATTCAATCGACGTTGGAATTCACGAGAGGGTTTGGCTTCGTTTTCCAAATATATATGGTGCGAACACAGAGTGGGATTTATCCCATGGAGATCGGAAATGCTCCAGCCTATTGCCTTGCGGTTCTTCTCCAGGATCTCTAGCAAGCGAGATTCCTGCTCCTCGGTCAATTGCGAACTGATAATGACCGGAAATTTCTTGTTTTGTCCCGCAAGGAAGGCATATTTCAGGGTTGTGGGTAAGGGTTTGAGCTCAGGGATGGTATGATCGTCTAAGAAGTCTGGCTCAATCTGTTCTGGTTCGGTGTTGGAAGTGGCTGGATCCTGTTCTGCAGCGGCTGCCACCAAGCTCGGTTCTGGAGTCGGATCGTCAAAGGTCTCCATGCAATCGGCAAACGCCTCGTCCGACTCGTCATCCTCATCTTCCGATTGTCCTAAGGATGTAAGGATTGACAGGCCCACTTGGGCCTCTGTGTCATCGAAGATGTAGGGCGATGCAGGCTCAGAGCTGTACTCGTTCCTGAATATCTCGCAGACTGACTCATGCACTGGATCATCTTCAAAGGAGATGGACACATCGGTGCTGGCTGGGTTCTGTCTCCATGGCCCAACTAAGTCTACATGTTCACGGTCTGTTTCGAGAGAAGAGTACTCGGTGCTGGATTCAGAGTCTGGTCTCTGCCATCTTGTCTGCTTCATCTCTAGTTCCTCATCTCCGCCTGGAGTTTGGAACTGAATTCTCCCATTCTTATAATCGAATAGGGCCCCTGCTGTTCTGAGGAAGGGCCTACCCAAAATGATCTGGGAATCTCTCCAATTACGAGGGGTTTCCATATCGAGGACAGTAAAGTCCACCATGTATTCCTGCCCCTCGACTTTGATCACAATGTTCCTTAACTCTCCTTGGGACTTCTTAGTGGATTTGTCTGCAAACTGAAGAATAGCTCTAGATTTCCTAAGAGGTCCGAGATTGAGCCGCTCATAAAGGGTTGTGGGCATCAAGTTGATCGAGGAACCATTGTCCAGGAGAGTGCGTGCAAACGCGATGTCATCAACATGACTCACTACATAGTGTGCACCCATGTCTCTTCGTTTCCGAGGAAACGAGTTCTTTATTGCACAAGTTGTGGCTACTGACAGGACGTGTTTCTCAACACGGCTTTTGGTTTTCCTGCTAACCCTAGTAGGTGTGCATCTCACCTTAAGGTATTTTTGGAATGCAGGGGTCATTTCCACGAACTTGTCAAAGGGTATTGTGACCTTGATATGTTTGTTACAAAACTCAGCCATCTCAGGGTCATCTTTTTGGATTTTTTTGTTTTTCTTCTTCCCACCCTTGAGAGCTTGGGGGAAAGGGATTATTAACTCAGGTTCTGGAACTGAAATATCTTCATTAGCTGCTGAAACTGAGTTCTGAACAAGACTCTGACTCAGACTTTTATACAGACTCTGACTCTGACTTTGACGAAAAGGGAAATGCTTGGGCGAAACCGGTGATGCGTCTTCCGCTTCTTCTGGCTGGTCCTCCTCAGATGGAGGTGCGGGCTCATCGGTGTCGTCGGACTCTGGATGACTACGGGGCTGGTGCTTCGAGGACTCAGATGTCCTCTTCTTCTGCTGGTGGTGGTGGTGCTCCTCCTCTTCCTCCTCCGAATTCTCCTCAGGTCGAATTTCGGAGGTTCCTTCCTGTTGTGCCCGTGCCCGATCAGGTATGGTCACGGTCCTTCCGCTCCTGAGGGACATATGGTTAACATTATCATACGAAGGGATCTCATGTTCAGATAAATAATTATCTGAATAGTATACCTGATCTCGGGGTCGGTTCTGGCCTTGATGTATGCTATTTGGGTTGGCCTGAACCTGTGCGGGAATTGGAGTCCTTGGCGCCATTTGTTGATCCTGAGCACGAGAGACCCGATTGATGTCGGTTCTCATGTCCAGGTAGTCGTTCTGCATCTGCTGAACCCTATCAGACAGGGTCTGGATCGCCAAGGTGAGGGACTCCAATTCGGTGGGCTGGGCTAGCTGCTGAGAGGATGCGGTCCTGAACTGGCCCTGCTGGCCGTGCCGGTACTGCTGCTGATGGGGCGGTGCTGGCCCCTGCTGGTAGGTGCGCTGCTGCGGCTGGTACCCTTGTTCTGGCCTGGACTGATATCGCGGGATTGTGACGGGCCTGGTCTCTTGGTAGACTGGGGTTGGGCGGTGTGCCTGGTCCTTCCCCATCTCGATTTGCCGGACTAGTGGGTCGCGGCTATACCAGAGCCCGTTGATTTCGTAAACGGGCGGAGGCTCCTCGTACTCTGTCTCAACGGGTGGGGGTGCATGATGGTTCTGCTGGGTGTAAGTCTGATCCCAGCTGCTCTGAGACCCCGGTGCCTGTTCCTGTACAAGATGGACTCGATGTACAGGTACAGGTGGTGCAGAAGGGGTGGGTAGCTTAATCCTGGCTACCTTTTCAGAGAGTTCCTCCACCTTCTTGGGAAGGCTCGAAAGAGACTCCATCTCCGCGACTCTCTTGTGGATCTGCTCGACCATAGTAAGCTTGTCTGCAATCATCCCCATGCTGGGGATGAGGTCCTCTGTCAGATCTGCAACAGTCCTTTTAGTTGTCTCGTTGGATAGAATCGAGGGAGACAACTGATAGGCCCTTGTGGCCTGTGACCTGCCGGTTTCTGCCATCTGCTCTAGGATTTTCCATACGGCGTGCTCGTTCTTGTTCAGATAGCTTCCTCCGCAGGCGGCGCTGACTAACCCCTGCATCTCTGGGGTTAGGCCGCAGAACAGGGTCTGGACTAAGATTGCCTTAGAAATGCCGTGGCATGGGCATTTCTGTACTAAGTCATTGAACCTGTCCCACGCCTCGTGGAACGGTTCGCAGGGTCCTTGGGCGAAGCTGGCAATCTTCGTTCGCATCTGATTGGTTCTACTGAGTGGGTAGAACTTCTTCAAGAAGAGGTCCTTGAACTGCATCCAGGTAGTACAGACCACCCCTAGGTTTTTCAGCCAATGTGCAGCCTTATCTCCTAAGGCAAACGGGGTGGCTTTTAGTCGGATATAATCTTGGCCAACATTGGGATGGCTCAGATTATTGCAGACTAGTTCGAAGTCACGGAGGAAAGTGTACGGCTCTTCGCTTAGGTTTCCGTTGAACTTCGGCAGCAGGCTAAGGAAGTGGGGCTTCAGCTCGAATGCCTGGTCGGGAACTGCAGGTGCTAGCCAATTCTGGATTTCGTTCTCCGCCGGGTTATAGGTATCGACCATTGGTCGGTCGATCCCTTCAGCTACTATTATCCGCCCCATTCGTGCAGTGAGATCAGCATTTTTCTGTTCAGCTTCAGCAAGGCGTCTTAGAATCTGTCTCATCTGGTCCTCATCAGGCGGCATCTTTGGTGGCATTTCTTCCTCTACTTCTGGGGATTGGAAAATAAGGTCGGTGTTAGAGGTTGAATCAAGGAAGGGATAACCGAGGCAATGATCTTCCTCGGTAATCTCAGAGGAGATACAAGGGTTGGTTTGAGAGTAACCACCCTGAGCAGGAGGGAACCAGGACTCAAGAGGGTCATGAGTCCTGGGTGGTCCAAGGTGCGCTCGGACCGGAAAAGACGAGTTACGTGGGGGACTCATAGAGAGATTAGTGAACGGTGCGTCGAGATCTCCCCGGTTACTCATCTTGGTGAAGCAAGAAGAAGATAGGATTTTACTCCTACCTGAAGCAAGCACAAGATCAATCCAAGACCCTGGATTCACACTCAACACAGTGAAGGACTCAAAGTTGAGTCCAATTTATCTTGTAGTTTTTAAGTGTGATTTTCAAGCAAATCTAGCAAGGATTACGCGGCCTAGAGGGAAGTCGGCTCAGAGCCGGATGCGTCTTCCCTGTCTATCCTGTCGTCTAAGATACCGCCGCTCCTTCCTTTCTTCGCTCCTATCCCAAGCCGATGGACTCAGTGACCATGCCCCTATCTACCTGCAAGCAGGCGGAGGCTGACAAGGCCGGAACTTCGCCCCGGAGGGTTACTGGCAGCTTGTCGCGAAGTACCGCAATTTCGCCCCTATCTACCTGAGACAGGCGGAGGCTACTTGGTACTAGTCAAAGAATCTGAAAATATTCGGCTCGTGATATTTGCTAGGATCAGTTAGAACGTGATATGGAAGACGGGGATTTGGGCTCTACCTTAGGGTGTTCACACACACTCAGGTACCCTCACTCAGCCTGAAAACAAGGTCGGGGATTAGTCTCCCGCAAACAATTTTCAGCTTTTATTCCCTTTTTATGGTCAATACTGTTAGCAGTCCCGGTTTTAAAGTTAGGTTATCACTGTAATTAATCACCACAAAGCACGCCTATCGTACAGTCCCAATCTCCTTTTTAATTAAGTGAGAAAATCAGAGAGGGGAATCGAGAAAAGCCGATGCAAGGTTGAAATCAATGATGCGTATGCTAAGTAAAGAGTACTTACAGTGATCCCTTCGCTTGTTGATGCAGGATGCTATACAGAATTGAAAACTCTACCCTACATGCAAATGCAAGCGATGAAAGCTGCTCCTAGACAGGCAGTTCTATTAACGTGAAGAACGGTTTAATTTGAACTAAGTCCTGCGGTCTAGGTGCGTCTATTAAGTGTGTTGTGTGGTCCTATTGATTACGAGCACAAACAAGTCCTAGAGTGGCTCGAGGAGCCGCTAGTGCAAGCTAAATTATCAATCAACCACACAGCACACGGGACACGGTTTTCCACTATATTTACACGCGCGAGATCCCAAACGGGAACCGCTGGAAATAATGCAAAAGAAAAATAATTAAAAAGAATACAATGCCTCTCTTTCTCTCCACACAATCTAAATGCTAAGTCCTCGAAGCGTCGCCGACTCCTCGCGGTCCTCGCACAAAAATTAAATGAAGGTCAGAGAGTGACACAAAAATAATGCAAAGGAAATAAATGAGAGAAATAATCACAAGAAAAACCGGGGGTCAGACTACCCGGGGATTAGAAGATCAAACACTCAAAAATATGATGTAAATTAACCTAAGCCGTGCCTCCCCGGCAACGGCGCCATTTTGATGAGCGATCCCGCACCCTTAGTTAATTCGGTCAAGTTAATGGTCCAAATTAATTTTAAGTGTTCGTTGCAGTCGGATGCGGGAGGTTGATCAAAAACCACTTAAGTCAG
This sequence comes from Ottelia alismoides, assembly GCA_037367405.1. Taxonomy (NCBI): domain Eukaryota; kingdom Viridiplantae; phylum Streptophyta; class Magnoliopsida; order Alismatales; family Hydrocharitaceae; genus Ottelia; species Ottelia alismoides. The sequence continues at coordinate 269,124 of JAZKJV010010495.1, read as the reverse complement.
ATGTTGGTCAATTTTAAGCGGTGATATTTTTTTACTTGGTGAAGTCCAAGGTCGATCTCAGGGAGGCAACTGTCTCCTTAGGTTGATTACAACAATTTACAAGTGTTTGATATTCGGGGAACAATTTTTTTGGTATTTTTAATTCCTATGCAGACATATGCAGACAATTCTTAGCCAATTTAAAGTCAAATTTAATTGATGTGTCAAACGAAGTCCAAAAATAATGAAAATTGGCCAGAAGATTATTTATGATGAAAATGACCTACACTAATTTTTTTTGGAATTTTTCGACTCAAAATAAATTTTCTGTGAATTAACAAACAGACAGAGTGATTTTCAGTGTTTAATTTTTAATAAATATCAAACCACAATTTCTCCAAGAACTAAAATTATCCTAGGAAGGTCTAATGATCAGGGACCTAGGAAAATTGACAGAACTTAAATTTATTGTGAAATGAATTAATTAAAATTAATTAAAGAAAATCACTAAACTATTTATTGAGGCCTCGTTATGCGTGCAAATGATATGAAATTTTTATGGAGTGTTGAAAATAATGTCCTTAAGGTACTGTGAATTTTTGGTGATTTTTGAAGGCACTGATATTTAATTAAAAATCAAAAGGCATCACTGGGCAAAATATGACACAAATGAACCAATTAATTCATTGATAATTCAATTAAGCCAACAAAAATCAGACACGTGTACAAACTGATAGAGGACAAAATTCTCAACAACTTGCAATTTTTAGAATTTCAAAATGATGAAAAATGCATGCTATGGACACGTGCAAACACAAGGGTGTAAATGCAATACTGGAAATTAAAAATTCAATAAGTAAATATGCTGACAGGGACTAAAATGCAATTACCTATAATATGCAGGACTTCTATGCAATTTTTCCACGAAGCACGTGCTCCTCACGTGTTGTCTGCTTCACAGGGGCCTTTTTGCAATTTGTGAAAGCTCCAGGGGCGTCGGTGCAAATAACCCAGGCAGCACATGCTCCTCACGTGGGGCGGCCTAGGTTCGGAGGGCGTCGGAGTGAGGTTCGGGTCTTCTGGAGGCTCGGGCTAGCCTCGGAGCAGCTTCGGGTTACCCGAGCCTAGGCTTGGGAGGCCGAGGCTTGGATAAGACGACGTGGCGGCTTGAAGGCCCTTGGATCAAGATGAATCCAAGGGGTGTCGGTGAAGACGCGTGGCAGCGGGAGGATCGTCCGATCTGAGGTGTGATCGACGGTCGAGGACGAGGGCGGCGAAGGGACGCGTGGCGAGGCGAGGACCGTTTGATCAGATGATCGAACGGCGACTGCTTCTTCTCCTTCAACGGGCCTCCGCCGCCTGCGGAGGAGATGGCTGCGCTCCGGTGAAGGCTGCTGAGCTCCGCCTCGGCTGCCAAGCTCAGGTGATGAGCTCCGTCAGCTCCCACCGAGCTCGGAAGACTCGGAAGTGAAAGGCGAAGCCTCCGGTGGTCTCTGGATGACTGGAGGAGGGCTGGAGCTCTGAGTCGATGAAGCTCGAGGAAAGCTCCGACGAGGCTCCGGCCAATGATCAAAGGCGTACCTGCAAGTGTTAGACGTATAGCCGAGGCTCGTGCGTGCGTCTGTGGAAGTGATGGGAGTGATCGGAGAGGCCTGCGGCGAAGGGAGGTGGTCGGGTGTCGGAGCTCCGGCCAGGTGGTGGAGCTGTAGGTCGATGGTTGGTGAAATAGGGTATCTGAAGGTGTAAAGATGCCAGCGAAGATCAGAGCTTCATCGCGAAGCTCATCGGAGTGTCGAGGAGGCGCGAAGATGACCGTGGACGGTGAATAAAAGCGGAGAAAATAGAGGAAAAAGAAGAACAAGATCGGAGAAGAAATGGAGGGAGTTTCACCTGGGGATGGGGCCTCCTGCTTGAGGTCCAGGTCGTCGCTCGAGGGCCGGTGATCGCCCGAGCTCGTGCAGCGTCACGGAAGGCAGCTGCGACACGGCGGAGATGCCGTGGATCTCGCCGGAGAAGACGCCTGTCTTCGCTCGAAGAGACGGCCAATTGCTGTCACCAATTGAGAGCTCTGAGCTCGGGGGTTTCTCCTGGAGTGGCGGATGCGGATGAAGGTGGCCGGAGGGGGGGTATTTAAAGGGTGAAGGTGACGGCTGGAGTGGGTGAGTGGCGAAGTTGGTGGCTGTCGTGGGGCGAGTGTGGCGGAGATGGTGGTGTTTGAGGGAGCTGGCGAGGGAGAGGGACGAGTGGCGATGAACGTGGAGGTGATGGTGGTCGAAGAAGGTGGCTAGAGTGCGGCCAAGAATAGGAAGGGGCAGCCCCTCCCGCAAGGCGGAGATCGTGGGAGAGAGGGTTGCCAGAGGTAGGAGACGAGGTCCTGGCCGTTGGATCTCGTGATCCAACGGCCAGATCGAAGTGCAAAGGGACGTCTGGGATTAGATCAAGGATGCCCAGATGAAGGGTTCTGACGGGGGCCACGTGGCGCGTTGTAGAGCGGTGCGAGCGGATGGTTCAGATAAAAAGGGGGGAAGTCGATCTGATGGTCGAGACTCGCTGGAAGGTGGGCGGCTGAGATGAGAGGATCGGGGGCGCGATCGAGCGGCGTAGATGACGCCGCGTGGAGGGCTGAGAGTGCGGCGCTAACGGATGGTGGTGATGAGGAGTAGGAGATAATCGGACGGCTGAGGGAGTGAGCGCACGTGGTCACAGAGGGGCCGTTGGATCTGAGGCGCGATCCAACGGTGGGGGGCGAAGGCGGATCAGACAAAGGGCAGCGGGCCGCGTGGCGCAATCAGAGGGCGCCACGTGGCCTGCTGTGAATGGCTGGAAGGGAAAACACGTGTAGAGAGAAGAGGAGGCCGAATTTGGAAAAACTCAAAACATGAAAGTTGTAGATCTTGATGAGATCTACAAGTTTCATGTTGACCAAAGACGGAGATGAGGTCAAATATGGTACATAAATACAAGGATACATAAATGTACATATGTAGTATACAAAATGACCCAAAAACCCAAGTTCCTCATACAAGCTCCAATTTCAATGAAATTAGTCTCATTTTGAAGGTCTTTTAATACGTAGTATTCTAAGAGTGAGTCGACCTAAGTAGGAGTTTGTATGCGGGCTTTATGTGTGTTTTAATGTACAAGGGTTCTCAGGATATTTGGGCTATTTTTCAAGGGTGATTTTTGGCATTCTTCCCTATATTATTAAGGAGTATACACATATATTATAGAGAGGAAGTTATTTGATGAAGAAGTATTTTACAGGGGATTTCTGGCTTTCTTATTTAAATGCAGATGAGCTGCTAAAATGCATGAATTATGGATGCATGCATGAGTGTTATTTATGCAAGATAAAAGGAAATATGCTTCTATTTTCTCGGGAACAAGGCTCTATTTTTGACTTTTGATGTGATGAATCACAGATTCATCACCCGGGCTTATATCCAAAAAACTAAGATCCCTTCTTATAGTCTCTTTCCAACACTTCTTGGGTCGTCCTCGCCCTCTCTTAACCGGCTCAACATCCCAAATGGTCGGTCCCAAGTTTGGGTAAATGAGGAGGGTTGCATTAGGTAGCCGACAACCAGCGTAAAACGATAGGAGACAACTTCTTAAATACTATTTTTTTAAAAAATACTATTTAGGAAGTTGTCTCATGACAGTCGGATCTTTTCAACATGGATTTAAGTAAACATACATATTCTTGGAGTATTTATACAGCAAGAAATTTAAACACAATTTTCTGACTTTTTTATGATTAATGAAGGATTAAATATGTAAGGTGTAATTTTTAGGATCTTTTTTTAATTTAAGTAGACAAAATTCAAATAAAAAATATCGAAGATGCATGATGATGAAAAGAGCATGTTGAATGAAAAATGCTAGATGAAACATTCCTGACAATATCGATTTTTTTAGATTATGGAAACATTGCTGAAATGTACGAATAATCAAATAAGTATTTCACTAATTATCTTCACATAATAGAGAATTCAATGAATTTCGGTGAACGACTTGCATAAAGTTTCATTTTTTAACCATCAACGCAATAACTATTTCTTTTGCCATTTTATTCGAGATGTGTGTGATTCAATACTGAACGTAGAAACTCCAAACATAAACACATTCAAAATTCACCATAAATCAAAATTAATTCAAATGAAGCTCTACCATATTTCAAATTACAAGGTGCAAATCTCAATTGGAATTAATTCTTGGAAAGGACGAGATCTTTACCGCAAAAGTCACCGTCACGCAGGTGAGCCTTCCGTCAATCCTACATATGAGATTTGCGTCTCTGAGCATATGTCGCCTGGCTAGGACATGAGAAGCAGATATTCTATTGCAGAGGATTTTACGGCAAGGTCTATAGGTCTATTGTAATAGTTTTTTTTGTAAAAAATTTTGTGAAAAATACAACCATATAGATTTAATCTATGCTATAGTTTTTTTTGTAAAAAAATTTGTGAAAAATACAACCATATAGATTTAATCTATGCTATTTATTCCATATATCTATCAAATTTTGTCTCAATCCGATGCCTTTAGCTATTTTATCGTAAAAGGTCAAAAGAAAAGTCAACATGCACGGTGCTTAAATTTTTATATATATGCAGTTGGATTTTTCACATTTTTTTTTGCAAAAAAGCCATTACAACAGATTTGATCGGATGGTCCGTGCATGGTTTGACGGTCCCGATTCACCATGAAGACAGATCGTGCTGTAGCTATGCTATGCTGGAATCGACGGCGCGGATGAGGCGTTGGTCGAAGATCGAGGATGCACGTACGATTGAAATCTCCCTGTCTTCGCCGATACATGTCTCAGCCGTCTCATGAGGGAAGCCAACGTAGGAGAGATTGGTCCTGGTGGTTCTACTCCGATCTCAGGCAACCTACAGTGCTATGATGAAGGATGAGACGGTGGTGCTCCATTATGAAAAAGGGAGCTCCGTCGTGGACTGTTGCTGGATGGTGCCCGAAGGTGCCTTCTGATGATGAGCTGCTCTACGCACAACGGAGCTGGAGCTAATCTCAGGTGAGGGACTCGGACTCCGGGCATCTCAGACACTCGGCCTGGAATCCGAGGAAGCTCAATGAGGATATGCTCGGCGAAGATGCTGATGGTCGATACGCTTCTATTCAAACCGAAGACATGGTAATGGTGGATCTGAGATCTATCTGCGTTGAAGAAGACGAGGCTACTGTGACAACAGGTGTCGGTTCTTTGCTAAAATCTTTGTATCGTTCTCCTGTAGACCTTCAAGTAGGGAGCACGCTCGAGCTTGTTGCTCAGCAGATGGGGTAAACATAATGGAATAAGGACAGGGAGCCCCTTATCGAAGGCAGAGGATCTGGAGGTGAGCTCCAGCTGCGTGGTTCAGCTGGAGATGGGGGATATGAAGAATAGAAAAGGAAATGATTAGAGGAGAAGGCATAAGGATGTCAGGTCGGTCGACGGTTTCAAATCTCTCTCTCTCGCGCTCAAAGAGTGGAGGATGCCCGACGAAGGAGGTGGTCCTGGGGATTTTGTTCTTGGGTGGTTAGGAGCTGGTGGAATGGAGTGTCGACTGGGCGATTAGAGAAGGTGGGAGTGATCAGGACGATTGTTGGAGGCGATGAAGGCTATGGCGAGGAGGTTGGAGGTCGTGGATCATCTACCGGCAGTTGATGGGATCGTTGGGCGAGGCTGAGGATGGCTAAGAAGAACGGAAGGGATAGTTGACCGCTAGCATCAACTCCCGTGCTCACGTGGACGAGTTTGGTAGGGTGAGGAACTCAGCAAGAAGTGTGATAGCGCCAATGAGGGGCTACCACGCGGTTGTTGAGCAAGAGAACCTTGACCAGAATAATAAGAAAAGGAAATAAAATTTAAATTATTAAAAAATAATTAAATGAAAAATGATAAAAATGAAAGTCATATCAGATCTGCAATCTCCATTGAGAGCTCCAAACCAAAATAAGCAATACATACAATATACGACTTTTTTGGATTTTTTAGATGTATAAAATACTTAAGTGTTAATGTTTTATGTTCTTCTCTTTGATTTTTAATCAATGATATGTACATAAGAAAAATAAATAAAATATTCAAAGCACACTTACACATTAATATAATTATCCATTTTTTATAATTAAGAAAATAAGAAAATAAAATAGAGAAAAGCTCTTATGTACAAGTGTTCAAGTACATATACAAAGTCAGAAAATACCTTTTTCTTCGGTAGTAGTTTTTAAATATGTACTTAAAATAACATGTAAAATTCGGTACATGTACAAATATGCAAATCAGTTGCAAAACTCAAATGAACTCTGATTCTTTTGAATTTGATCTCATTTTGTAGACGATTTGATGCACATTAATTGAAAAGTGAGTTGGAAGAGATATCCAACTTTACGTTTTTTATCTAATGATCTTAAATTTGGGGTTATTTACTATTTTACATAGGTTAGTGTTTTTCTAATAGCTTTTGTTTACTAAGATAAAGATTTTTTTATGAAATGGAGTTGATTTCATGTCATTCTGAGTTAACATGAATTTAATAAAAAATATATTTGAAGTTTGTATTGTATATAAATAAATATATTCACAAATTCAACTCATTATTTTGTGATTTTTTTCTAAATGATTCCCGAGACTTATTTAAAGGATAGTAATATACATTAAGTCCATTACCATTGACAGTGTTATTTTAGGCTAATCCCAAAAAAAGGACATGCCTTGGTTGACAAGAGACATGCAATACCTTAGTTGTTATTCAACCGACTATTGATCTTAAGTCCACCACTCAATAGAGATTTATTTCTTCTTGTAAGTTCTTATTTAAGGAGTTGGCATGCACATTTTTAATTTTATACTTATTTCATTTAAAATGATGTGCAAATATATGCTAGTTTAATTATCACCACAACTTGGAATATGTCAGAATTTGGAGTTCAAATAGAATATGGTTGCATGTTTGTATTATAGTATCACCCTCCATATGACTAAGTTAGATGTCAAATATCCTTAATAATAATTGCAACCTTTTGCATATCACAAAGTAGCAATAAGATAAGCAATGATATTTTTTTGATGCACAGTTGTTTTCTTATGTCCACTTTAAATCAGCAATATGGTTCAACCGAAGGCATCTAAATTACACACACATTCATATGATAAAGAATATGCAAGAGGAAAATGAAATAAACATTTAAAAGCAGATAAAATTATCCTGAATATATGTTTTTTTCTCCCATAATATGGCTGCAATATGGTTACTTCTACTACAAAAAAAAGCGCGATTGGCGTGCACACAATGGGGTGCACTGGGCGAGCACATGTGCTCGCCCACAGCTGAGCGAGCACTTAGGTTGCACATGTGCTCGCCATCCTGATCGCCCTTTTGAATCTGGAGGCACGGTTATATTTTCGTTGATGGACGAGCACTTTAATAGCACACGTGATCGCCCAAATGTGCTCGCCCAGTTGAAAATCAAGGCGCGATCGAATAGGCGCGTGTCAATTTTCCTGGCAAGCACCTAAAGAGCACTGGGCGAGCACATAAGTGTGCTCGCCCACGCCCGTAAATAGAACGTCGGGCGCCCCCTTTCCTCATTCCTGCGCGAGTTCTTCTCTGTTTTCCTCTCCTCCGACGACTTTTGCTTGGCCGCGCCCGCGTCGAGGGAGTTCCGTTTGACCACTATCACACACACACACACCCTTTGTTAGGTATATCTTATCATCCTCTCTCTTTTTTTGTGTATTTCATTAGTTTTTATACTTGTTTTAGATATTAGGGTTTTGATGTTGTAGATGGTTTTGTTCTTAAACTTATGCTTATGCTTATGCTTCATGTAATCTTGTTGCTTATGCTTCATGTAGTTGTTTAATATATAGTTGTTGTTAGATTTGAGTATATATATGTCTAATGTAGATGAAATATTAGATGCATGTCAAGTATTTGATGAAATGGCACAACAAGTAAAGTGCTTAAATATTGATTTAGGTGAATGTTGATATAGATGGGATGAGAGAAATATTAGTTTCATAACACTAGGTTCATAACATTAGGTTCATTGAGAATTGACATAAGACTAGTTTAATAACATTAGAGAATGTTAATATAGAGAAGTGCCATAACACTAGTTTCATAACACTAGGTTCATTGAAAGGGGTGATGGGAGATACAAAGCCTTTGAGAATAAGAACTATATAATGGATGTTAAATTAGACATTTATTTAAGTTAAAATGATTGATGCGTGATAATTACAACTACAAACAAAAATTTTGATTCTGTGATAATTTTATTATCACATTAAATTTTAGTTATTGTGATTAAGTATATCACATTAACTTATAGTTAGGTTTATGATAAGTCTAAAATACTATACATTAATTATTAGAAAATCGCACAAAATTCTTCACACACAGTGCGTCCTTCCACACCGGGTGGTGTGTGGCCCTGCACAACGGGTGGCGTGTGCAACACATTGGAGGATTTGATCACCTCTAACTGTGTTATATTTTTTTATTTTTTCACAGCACTATTGGACTCACTTTGGGATGTTTATCCCAGACCAGTGGTCGTAGATTTTGATGTTTGCAGGTTCGAATTTTTTTTGCAGGTGCCTATTAACTCTTAGTGACCCAAGCACTGTATTAGGCACTAAATAAGGATCACACTTATCCCTATCCCCATCGTTAATCAACCAAATATACGTAATTGCCCGGTTAATATAAATGAATAAATATTTTAAGATTATTTTATAGTCTCATTTGTAGCACATACAAATGTATGACGTAAAATAATCTTAAAGTATTACATTTATATTAGCTTTCCTTAGTTCGGAGGTCCCGGACTAAGGGGGTCCGTAAGGATTCAAATTTACTAAAAGGTGATCCGTGTCACAATGTCTTTATTTCTTACGGAAATTCGGTTCATAACCCCTTCCTCTTCTATATACCAAATCAATCATAGTTATTATTGAAATAATCAATAATATGATTATTTTGATAATTAATTACGATTGATTTATGGGGTATACGGGAGAGGTGCAGGGTTATGCTGCCGAATTTTCGTTAGAAATAAAGATACTTGTGACAACGATCATCTTTTAGTAAATTTGAATCCTTATGGACGGGCTAAAGTGATAACATAATTAATACACTTCTCTTCTCATCTTTTATCTCAATAATGTGATACGTTTAGATATCTTCAATTTCCTACATTTGATATTTTAGATTATTTAATTCAGGTTCATAAATATGACTAATAGAGAATGGATGTACAACCGTGTAGTAGATGGACGTATAGCAGGTGCTTTTCAAAGAGGTGTTCAGGAATTCATACAATTTGCTTACGCACAAGGTTCCTGTATTGTGGATAAGAAATGTCGTCTAATGAGGAAGAGATCAAAAGATGAAACTCAGTTACATCTTTATAGAATGGATTTCATGGAAGGATATCAGATTTGGTGGAGGCATGGTGAGAATTTCGAGGACAGAATAAATGATATGGAAGAAGATGACAATATTAATCCCTTTGCAGATATGGTTATGGATGCTGCGGGTCCAGAATTTAATGATACTTTGTTAGATGATGAGGAACCATATGGAGAGTCTGCAGAATTTTACGAGCTGTTGAAAAAAGCGGAAGAGCCATTGTGGTAGGGTTGCAAGACATATTCAAAACTTTCTGCGGTCTCGGATCTTCTATCGATGAAGATGGAATATAATATGACCGATCGTAATTTTGATGCAATGCTGAGAATTATTAAGAAGATGTTACCAGAAGATGCAGAATTACCTGATAATTATTACAAAATGAAAAAGATGATGCGGAAGATGGGTTTAACAGAAGTTAAAATAGACTCATGCATAAATCGCCATATTCTATATTACGGTGAACATCAACATTTACAACGGTGTCCTGAATGTAATGAGCCAAGATATCATACAACTAGTAAGAGTGGAAAAAAAATATCGAGAAAGATTCTACGTTATTTCCCATTGACTCCGAGATTGAAACGACTTTATTATTGTAAAGAAACGGCGAAGTACATGACATAGCACGCAGAACATAAAGTCGATGAATATATGGAGCATCCATCCGAATCTGATTGTTGGAAAGAATTGATGTCAGCTTTTCCTACATTTAATGATGAAAAGAGGAATTGCGTTATAGGTTTATGTACATATGGGTTTAATCCTCATGGAAGAAGTAGAGATTACTCTTGTTGGCCAGTAATGACAACGCCATACAATCTTCCCCCATGGTTATGTAATAAGCGACAGTTTATGTTTCTTTCGCTGTTAGTACCAGGACCTACACATCTGGGAAAATACATTGATGGTTATTTATGTCCTCTTATCGATGAGTTGAAAATGTTATGGTCGATGGAGTTGATACATATGATGCTAATAAGAGTCAAACATTTAACATGAAAGTAACTCTGCTTTGGACGATAAATGACTTCCCAGCATATGGAATGTTGTCTGGATGGAGTACGCATGGACGTAAAAATTATCCATATTGTATGGATAGTACTAAATCATTCCAGCTTCAACACGGTCAGAAACCATGTTTTTTTATTGTCACAGACGATTTCTTCTAAATAATCATCCATATTGAAGACAGAAACATTTTTTTAAAAGAAATACAATTGAGCTTTCAGATCCTCCACCAATTAAGACAGGCGATATGATATTATCATACTTGGAACAATTAGAAAAACCAGCCTTAGAAAATGGAGATAAAACAAAAAACCTTCCTGGTTTTGGTGACAGTCATAATTGGATTAAGAAGAGTATATTTTGGGAGTTACCATATTGGAGTAAGTTACTGATACGACACAACTTAGATGTTATGCATATAGAGAAAAATGTGTTCGATAACATCTTCTACACTGTAATGAATGTAACCGGTCGATCAAAAGATACAGTAAAGTCTCGTCGTGATTTACAACTCATATGTAATCGCCCAGAATTGCATATCAAAGAACATGATAGTGGAAGGGTTGAAGTTCCAAAAGCAAAGTATACCTTAGATAGAAATCAAGTTAAGCTTGTTTGTGAATGGACAAGTAAATTGAAGTTTCCAGAGGGATATGCATCAAATTTTTCCAATTTGGTCGATCTGAAGAAGTTTACATTTAAGGAAATGAAGAGTCATGACTGCCATGTTTTAATGGAAAGATTACTACCGTTAGTGTTCAGAGGATTGCTATCAAAAAATATTATCGATGCTCTTTCAGATGTAAGCAGATTTTTCCAGGTGTTATGCTCGTCACGCATACACCGCATGGAGATGGATTATCTTCAAAAAATATTCCTGTGATTATGTGTAACCTGGAGAAGATATTTCCTCCTTCATTTTTTGATTCGATGGAGCATCTGATGATTCATATTCCATGGGAAGCAAAAGTTGGAGGACTGGTAAAATATCGTTGGATGTATCCATTTGAAAGGTAATTAAATGTATTATAATGTCATTCCTTTTTTACTATTTGGACTAAATGTTTAACCTATTTTCTTATAGGTTTATATTCTTTCTTAAAAGAAAGGTCCGAAACAAAAGTAAAGTTGAAGGATCTATAAGTTCACAATATATATATGAGGAAGTCGCAACATTCTGCGCAAGATATCTTCCAGAAGATGTGGAGGCTATCCACAATAGATGCAGGAGGAATGAGACAATTTCTTCCGATGAAGAACCTTGTATTAATATCTTTCGACCATCCACTCATCTAATAGGCAAAACATCTGAACGTTTCTTATCGAAACAAGAGAAGGATGCTGCAGAGTTGTACGTATTAGACAACTGCGAGGAAATAACACCATATGTTCAGTAAGTATTTGAAGTACTTTATGTATATATTCATCACAAGTAATGAATATTTTTCTCTTATAAATTGTAGGGATTTTAGACAAAAAATTATGGAGGAAAATCCTATGTATTCAGATGACGAAGTTTTGAGCACTTATAGAAATCAATTTCCAGCGTGGTTTAAAGACCGCTCAAAACAGTTGGACGGTGGTGATTTCTATTCTCATATTTTAAAATATTTTGGAGAAGGACCTGTTTATAAGGTTCGATCATACAACTAATGTTACAGTAATGGGTATCGTTTTCATACCCTAAATTCTGGTATATATTTGATAACTCAAAATCATGGAATGATGGTTCGCGGATCTTGTTATGAGGAAGATCATCTGAATTATTACGGAATTTTAAAGGAGATTATAGAAGTGGAATATAGTATACCAGGCTTGAATAAAGTAGTTATTTTCTTGTGTGATTGGTATGAACCAAATGGAGGTGTAGTACTCGATAAAAGAAATAACATTGTCGACGTGGTGCAAAGGAAATTTATACGCAGATTTGAACCATTCGTCTTAGCATCTCAAGCGGATCAAGTATGTTATCTCTCACAAATATCAAAGAAGAGAAAGAGCATTGAAACATTAACTGTTGTGAAGATAAATTCTCGATGTTATATCTCCAATGATTCCAGTATTCAGGAAGATGACATAGATGAAGCATTTACACCGACAAATGAAAGAATAGACTTAACAAGAAGAAGTCCCAGTTATCGAATCCATTCGATTGGCTGATAATGAAGTTTTGTGTGTTGACTTACAAGATGATACTGACTCCATAAATGATTACTCGGAAAACTCAGAAAACGAAGAAATATCCTTTAATCCCACCGAAATAAGTGATGAAGATTAGTTGTAAGTTTTATTATACAATTATAATTTAATTAACTAAAATCTTAAATAATAAATATGTAATGCATTATTATTATAGTCATGGGAGGTTTTGGACGTGGCGGGACGCATGGATCACATAGATCTAATCGTCCATCTTCCTCGGACACACCTTCTTCCAGTAGGCAGCCCACCCCGGATGTTGTTCCTGATTCACAGTCCGACGAGGTTCGCCGGGTGATAGCTTACTACGAGTCTCTTGGTTATCCTCCGCCACCCTTTTACGTAGGAGGCTATGGAGAGCCATCTACCTCAGCAGCCCCTACAGGATTCGCAGTCCAGGTCCCCATACCAGCACGGACATCGATGGGTTCTGACTCTCCTTCTTCTGAACGGCCGAGCACATCCGTACCTTTACCCATTTTAGTTGGAGAGACGTCGGCGTCCCACCTTTGTTGGAGGTTACGGCTGATGGGAGGTAAAAATTTTATAATCTTTATTTAAATATTTTCCAAATTTTTATAAATTGTATGGAAGTTAAATTTTCTAGTAAATGCAGGGATTTTTTGAACAGCAACAGGGTGGCAAAGGAAATAACCAACATAATAAAGACACACTTGACTTCCATGCAATTTAGATGGTGTCGCATCCCTGCTGCAGAGCAGGAGAGACTGTTTGACATGTTTCTGGTTAGAAATGTTTCTAAAAAGTGATACAGAATTTTTTGGTAAAGTTTTTTGTATCTTATAAATTGTTATAATTTTTCAGAGTAGGTTTCGCCTTGGCTCTGGTCTGGGGAAGGAGGTTTATCGTAGAGCCTTCATTCGTTTGGCAGAAAAGAGAATGAGCGATACATTTTTCAAGGCAAGGAGAGACTCGCATGCGAAGATGGGATGCAAGGAGATGAATTTTGAGGAGATGAAGAGGTTCCCGCCGTCATGGTGTACGGAGGATAGGTATTATACTTGGCAAATAATTTATATTACATTTTTTAAAATAATCAATTAACATAACATAATCCTTCCAGATGGGCGGATTTCTGTGATGCATTCGATGCAGATGATGAGTTTGGAAGAAGATCTACGGCGGGAAAGACAAACCACCAAAAACAAAGGATTAAGTCGACCAGTGGCTCTAAAAGCCACAATCAGATTAGAGCGGAGATGGTATTATGATTTAAAATTATTTTTTGGAGATCTACTTTAATATAATGCAATGTTGTAATAGATCTTAAAAAAATTTTCAGGCTGCTAGGTTGGAAAGGGAACCCTCTTTTCAGGAGTGGTGGTCGAGGTCCCACATGAGTGGGAGAGAAGGAGAGTCGCAATGGTCCACTCCTGAAGCATGACAATTGTTGGTAAGTCTATTAATTTATTTACAATTAAATGATATATTATAACTTATTTATATATATTGTAAACTTTGTATTTCAGGATCGTTATCTGGCACTATCTGCAGAAAAATGGGGTGTCGATCCAACTGGAGAGCAACCACCATTTGATAAAACGATCCGGAAGCAGGTATATATGGATAAATATTATCTTACTATATTCATTTATAATATATAATTTTATATTAAAAAGTGAAAAACTTATAAGGTTTTGGAGGAGAGGGACGTTGTGGCGAATAGGAAGCAAACGCTTGGTGGTCTTCCTCCATATTATGTGGAGGAACATCGTCACTCCTATTCTGCATACTCCCAGCCGTCGTACACACAACCACATCCGTCCCAATCAACAGTTCCAATGGAGTCGCAGATGGCGATGATGGTGGAGCAGGTGACGAAGCTCCGAGAAGAGTTCACGGCATACATGTAAGTATTCTTCTTATAGAATGAGTAATACTTTTAAATTTCTATATCTACATAATGCATGTAATAGATAAATATCTTCCATATATAATATAGGTCGCAAGGGCGCGCATCTCAACCTGAAAAGATTGAATCTGATAATGAAGAGGAGGAGGAGAACGACCCTGAAGAAGAGGCACACATGTATGCGAGGTTCAAAGAAAAGGAGAAAGAAAAAAAGAAATCAAAGCAGGGTTTAGTGTCCAAATTTTTTAGATCAAAGAAGAAGTAAATATTTGGTGGTTTGGACCTGTATTTTTTTAAACTTTCAGCACATCTTTTAATTTATATGAACTTTGTTGGCTTTGACTTGTTTGTAATATTTAGATATTAAATTAGATTGTTTATTTCTGAATTCATGTATATTGCGTTCCTTTAAATTCTTAGTGCTAGTTATCTTATTCTACAAACTGCTATAATATATATACCCTTAGGGAGCTGCCTGCAGTGGTTTATTGGCAGGGTATACAGGTTCGACGGGGCGTCAAAACCCTGTCGAACCTGTATATTTTTTCCTGGAAATCACTATGGGCGAGCACATGTGCTCGCCCGGTGCTCCGTGGGTAATCGCAAATCATAGCGGGGGCGATCACATCGGCGAGCACAATTGTGCCCGCTAGGGAGCGGGCGAGCACATAGCGTCCCGATGTGCTCGCCCACCAGCCGTGGCGACTCTCAAAGAAGCGAGCACGCCCATAACGAGCACATGTGCTCACGCACCCCTTGGACGTGCACATGGCGTGCACCAGGCGTGCACATAACGAGCTTTTATGTGCACGCCAATCCCGCCTTTTTTTGTAGTGTTCCGAGCTTCCATTATTACCCTATTATTTGAGGTATAGGGAACAATTATTTATACAAAGTAAACATATCAAAAGTCATCATCATTGCATTTGCAATACTATCTTTTGTTTCCTCTTATAATATTCCCATGTTTGAATGTAAAAAGTTTTGAAATACATCTTATTTAGGGAAAAATCAAAGAAATATATACAAAATTAGCAGGATGTTGTGTAAGTGTCATTACTTTCATGATATATAAGCATTTACTTTTTAAGAACAAAATCAAAATCGACCTTTTCTCTAACAAAATGATTTAGCTAAGATTCCATTTTAAAATCAAAATATATTGTCGAATTCCTACGAAAAGATAATTGAAGGGCCCTTCATCCTCTAATCTTCTCCTCATCTGACTATCTATGACGAGTCTTTCGATCTTTCATTCCTACCCTCAGACCTGATTACAGTTTTCATTTTATCGAGCCGAATCGAACCCGAGCCTGAAAGTATGCTAAACAAATTGAACCGAACCTGAGTTGGTTCGCTCAAGTTCAGCTCATTTACACCCTACATCAGACCCTTATATATAGTAATTACATTGGGATTAAAACAACATAGAAAACAATGTGCTTTTGGTTCAGGCAAGATCATAATTTAATTTGCACTGTAAACAACAACAACGCGAGATGATGATAACACTAATTTAAAAAATATAGATTAAGAATTAGAACATCAAATACAATCCATTAATATACAAAATGCACCCATATCATGTAGATGAAAAAATAGGTTTGGTTAACATTATTTATTCAATATCAGAGACCTGTATAACCTGCAAATTGTCCAAAAATATGCGCATAAACATCAAATATGACGAGGACCTTTTTTTTTTCATAGTTGCAACATAAAATCAATTTAAAAAATGGCACTATGATTATAGGATAGCTTTAAAAGTGAAATACAATTACGATATGAAGTAGATATTAACCACACGTATTAAACTAATACATAGACAAACACAACAACAACAATGGCAACAATTAAAAATCCATTCATATAGTTAGATCAAAATAAGCAACAATATTAATAATAGTCACCATCATTAAAAAAATATCAGCCTCATAACAAAATAGGGAAAAACACAATATAAAATTTAACAGGAGAGAACAAATTCACTTTAAGTTCCATATGCAAATCGAAAACACACCACCAAGTCAATGTAAAAAAAACAACATAACATATGTAAATTCACATGACATGCAGTTGAATAAATAACAACCAACATTTATTAAATTCCAATGATATTTGGAAATCCAAATAGACAACAACAGTGACAGAAATAAATACGGATGTTATAAAAGAATGAGAATAAGAGGAAGCCTTCTAACCCTAGAAAGTAAAAGACATATATAAACAAATGGAGGAAAGGAAACACAAATCTAAAAAAAAATCATAGATGTTCAAATCACATCAAGTAATAAATCATAAGCGGTAACTAGAAACTCAGTGCAGTGGAGAACTATAACATATTGGGCTTAGGTCTCCGATCCGTTATCGAGGAAAACTGGTCCTGACAATTTGTTGGGCTTGAGTTCAATTAGACTCGTTGACAACCATCCAAAATGCTTAAGTCCAAGCTATCAAGTAGTAATCGTCACTACCTATAATCCACTCTCACACTTTGTGAGTTTTAAATGTGGGACTATCTTTGAAGGTATGAGTGTTATAAGAACCATCACCGAACACATGCAAACACGTATGAACCCCATAATAATCATATAAGGCTCGTCTAACGTTTTAAAATGGGATTTTTACCCGACAGACCCTATAAACTTTGCCAATTACATCCACAACCTTTGAAACATCCTAATTCCCCCATCGACCCTGTAAACTTGCCAACTCTTACCCTATGAACCCTTCGGCTAATCTGTTTGAAGCTCGTGAGGGTTCTTGGGGTAATTTATAGGGTCAGTGGGGTAATTACGTTGTGCAAAGGTCGTAGAGGTAATTTAAAAACTTTCTAGGATCTGCCATGTAAAAATCCCTTTTAAAATAGGAAAAATGTTTACATAAACAAGAAACAAGCTGGCAACATATCTAGAAGCTCATGACGATGTCAATGCTGTGAAGAAGGAACCAAAAACATACAACAACGAACGAAATCGGAGTCTTCTTGACGACTTCAGACGATGTCACCAAAGTCGCACAACGATGGACAATCCTCGCAACCTCGACCATGAGGGTGAAAGAGAGAAACACACCAAAATATATTAAAGAACCTAAATGGATTTTTCCACGATCATTTCTTTTTTGGCAAGGATTGTGGTGCTTGTGGCAAAAGTCCACCCATACGTGGTGACTTGATCAAGTGAGCATCGTTTGGTATGAGTTACCTATCAAGAGAAGAGCGCATGTGTGAATTGGATAATGGTTAGGTGAATTGGAATGAATGGAATTAGGATGTATATGGAATATAATGAAAATAAAGTCACTTTGAGGTTCACTATGAAACGACGTATGGAATATAGACATTACGAAGATATTTTATGAGTTACAAAGGAAGCTTCAGACTCATATCGTTCATGGATTGAAATTGGAGTTGAACTCTATGAGATCGAATCTCCCGTAATTTCCCAGAAGCTCAGTGGTAGAGCGGTCAGTTGTTAACTGATTGGTCGTAGGTTCAAAAATAGCTCGACATGAGGATGATAAAAAGCTTAACGTCTCTTTATTTTATTTTTAGTTTTAAAATATGAAAAACCTTACGTAAAGTTATCATAGTACGATTAAGCTATGGATTTGAAATCACCACTTATATACCTAGTATTGACAATAAATCACAAGAATATTATGTAGTATTAATAATAACCAATAATGACTTGGTTTTTTGGGAAACCCCGTTGCATTTCAATAGCATCATTATTGGCACATTCATTGGCAAATCAATTAGAATTTAATAGCCAATAAATCTCCCTCATTGTCAATCTTAAAATCCCATCAATTCTCCCATTTTTATCTATAAAAAAGCCCAATAACCACCCTTTCCAACGTCACTCTTACCTTGCATTTTGAGAGAGAGGAGAGGAGAGGAGAAGAAGAGAGAGAATAGAGATCTTACCGGCATCCTCCATCATCGCGGGAGAAGACGGCATTCAATCGGAGGAGGAGAGGAGCACGGATCCGTGACCGGAAGGAGGCACAACGACCACCATAGAGAGAGCCGTGCGTTGGACCAAAGGTATGTATCGGTTTAGGATTTCGTAAATATTGATCATTTTTAAAATATATCTCTTAAAGGTATGTAACGGATTTAGGTTTATACATACGAACTGAAGGATATTGAGAATCCTCAAGCGCATCACGGAAGCGTGACGATCGTATCTCTTACGACCGGGGCGACTAGTCGCACTAGTCGCGAGATGCAGCAGAAATTAAAAATTTTAAATCTAAGGATTAAACCACATGATCACGAGAACACTTCTCGGATCGTTTCATCAAACCACAAAGTATAAGGAATACCTCTTGGAGCGTGGTTGTGATCGCGAGATCCCAACCAAGAGATCCTCATGTCTCAAGTTCGATCCACGAAGAACGCACTTGCGGGCACGATGATGAGTCGCATCCTTCCCGCAATCTTTGATGAAGATCCAAGCGTCGAGTCCCCTGATTTTGTCAAACAAAATCCGTCGTCTTCCTCTAGAGCAAGTCGCCCCAAAGAAGAAGGAGATCCCCGAGTCGTCGAAGGTGAAGGCGAGAGTCTATCCTTTCTCAACACAAGATGGACGGCTACCTTTTGGAGGAGAGAAAGAGAGAGGACGAGAATATGAGAGAGAGAGAGAGAGAGTTGTAGGCGTGTACAACTCTTCATGATATGTGTTCCAAGAAAGGCTAGGCTAGCCCTCCTTTATATTAGTTTATGATCCAATGGATCTTAATCCATGGGACACATAGATCCAACATCCATGCTTGGTCTATGTAATGATCAATGGCTAGGATTGTTGTTGGTTAAAACCAACAACATTTATTTATAATTAAATTAAATATATGTTGCAACATTATCAACATATTTTTAATTTAACATAAATAAATTAGTTAATAGATTAATCAATATAATAAAATAGAGAGAATATTGCCTCCTAAAAAAGGGGCGTCACCCATGACTTTTTCATGGGTGACGCCACCTCTAAATTGGTGGCTTTTATCTCCTTTTTATTATATCACATTTTCTCTTAATAATCCGTAATAATAATTATCACAAAAATATCCACCAAATTAATTCCAAATTAATTTGTGAATATTTTAATCATGCCATTGAAAATTATGTGAAACATATTCACATCCCAAACTAATTTGTAAATTGCATTTTCAATTAATTACTTAATGTGAATCCAATTCACATTAATAATTAACAAATGCTATTTACATAGTTTCTCTCTCTCTAGTATATTATAAATCATATTTATAATATATATGATTAATATGGATAGTGCTATCCACATTATTCATATCCATGATAATTAAATCACATTTAATCATCTTGGATCTCTTTTCTCATTTGCCCAAATAACATGAACACATTCATGTTATTCATATCTTTGATAATTAAATCACATTCAATTATCTTAGATATCTCTTCTTATAATATGAATCAAATTCATATTATTCACGATAATTAAGTCATATTTAATTATCCATTTTCTCGATGCTTAGATACAGAATTCATCAAATGAATTATTTTTGAACTCCTTCAAGAATAACGTACTTTCTCCGCAGATACTTGGAGATAAGGACATGGCGATTGTATTATTCCACGTACAGTGACTTGGATATTGAGATCACATCTCAAATCCAGATCTCAGGCCTCTCATAGATGCTTGATTAAATCAAGACCGCAAATCTAATCTTCTCATTGCATCCGAATCACATTCAGATCAATGTCCAACATTTGGACCAAGACCAGATTACTTCTCTACTGAGAGGAGTCACTAAAATCCAGACCCGTTTCATCACTCCCTAGGAATGGAAGCATCATGATTATACAATCGTTTATGATCACATCACCCTCAAGTATTCCCAACACCTGTACATCCTGCATACTGGAAGACTAGAATAAACCCAAAGTATTAGATCAACTTTATACTGTCTACTTCAGGGTTTTTATCAGTAAGTTCTCATTTGATCACTGGGATTTGGTATCGATCATATACTTTCCAAAAGCATATATCATACCTAGGTCTTGATCATATACTTTCCAAAAGTATATATCAAACCTACGAATCCAGTCAAGCTTCCAAAGCGAGACGACCGTGCACGGAATTTGATTCTTCCCAATATCTCATGAGTGAGCTCATGTCTTCCAGTTCAGTAGTGAACCTGTATGATCCCTTTGAGAGATCGTATTACTCACATGCCCTTATATGCACACCAGCTCGCCGGTGTATGGACCTTGATTAGGTCATCAACCTATTGGTCTGCCAAATGTACATACTCAGACATATAGTAACACATCTGTCTCCGGTCAGAGGATGCATGCTTGTATCGTGACAACATACGATATAGGACTTTGGTTATCTCGATCTCGTTAAGTCGACTCTTTAACCTAACTATTCTGACACATCCGAATCTCTATTCCTATGCAGAGGACCTGCATCAAGAGGTCGGTCAGATATCAGCCTATGTGAGAAAGGATTGCCATCTCCTACTCAGGCTGGAGATCACATCTTAACAATCATTTGACGGTGCTTGATGAGTCCTCAATCTAACTCATTAGATATTCATCCAAGCACCAGCATCTATGATTCATCTAATGAAACAACAGCTATATGATTATCAAGATAGCCATGGTATATAATCCTAATTGTACAGAGGGACCTATTATGCAAATTATTTATTCTTCATTTCAGATTAAGGAATGATATACGCAATAACATTTATTGCATAATGGCTAGCCGTGGCCTCGCATGTCCAACACGAACAATGATCAAATCCGGATTGCGATCAGTAAATGTACATATCGGTCTAGGTTGCACATGAATATTGATCACATTTGAAATAGATATCTTAATGAATGGATCGTTTTCATAGGTTAATATGTATGATTTGATTTCACATAAAACCTTACAGTCTATGTATCGGCTTAAGGTTGCATATGAATAAAGACCAAATCTAGAATATGATCTATAATTGTATGTGCTGATTCGTAGGACAATGCATATATGTAATAACCTGTTTCTAGATGAGATGCACTAGTTTATATGCCGAACCTTGTAGGAATGTTAAGTAAAATCCCGATTTCTTTCAAATCAAGGGTGCGTGCTTGTAAACCTATCAATGTTTCATTGATAACATGGTGGGAAAATATTTATCTTCATCAAATCAAATTCCATATAATACACGTGATTGTAGAAAGCAAACTTTATGATAACATGGATGTTGTGTCAATAGAGATGATCATTCCTTGAATTTTTCTTATGCATATGTGTGGATTCACAAAATAAATTTGCCACCATTTGCAGTATCATACTACTTGATTAATCTATGGGACACAACTATAGGGATTTTCTTGTGAGAATCATAATTAATTAAGGTTTGACAACATTTTTTATCTAAGAACAAGTATTATGGCTACTAATTAGGGAAGTTGATGGAATCTTTATGTTAAATCCAGCTATAGTATAGTGAATAGAGTATTATGACAAAAAAAACTTACCCCGTATGGCATGGTTGGTTTTATGGGAAAAGGTATTGATATGATAAATTGATAATATGGATGGCAATATCTTTCGTATTTAGACAAGTTTAATTGCTTTGTTAGTAATTATGAATGTGTGGGTTTTTTGGTTGCGTTGGTATTAAGATGATTACTAACGCCGTAACTAGAGACGAGACTAGATTCTGGCCATGTCAAAGTTGGCATTAAATTTGTGAGCTTATCTTTAAACAATAAATGCTATAACACACTAGTGAATATCTCTTATGTGTACTACGTAAGGTATGTTATTGGTTATCAGAGAGTAGGTACCATTGAATATATGTTATTTGATTAGTATAATGTCCAATGACGAAAAATGCAAGTATCACACCTTAATATCTAAGTATCTATGGCCTTTATCACAAAAAGTATTACATATTATTAAATTTGGCCCAAGGAATTATCTTATAGAGCTATAATGAAATCTTAACCATTGCACACAAGCCATTTAATGAGTGTTTATTATTCTAAATTAACGCTTATAATAATATCTTGAGGTTATGCTTCTTAGATTGGTATCTCCATTAATGTGTTCTATTAAAAGATGGAGCCATGACCTTGATAAAAGAACAACTGTTTGATAACCTTAAAAAAGATTAAGGCACAAACTCATAAAGAGTTACATGGACGGCCGCAAGGGGTCGTGTTAGCCGTAAGGGGCGTATGGTTGCAAGGAACCATGGAGGCAAAAGCTAAGTCCTCTACAGTTGTACCTACACTGTCATATTAATGCCGCAAGGGGCGTATGGTTGCAAGGAAACATGGAGGCAAAAGCTAAGTCCTCTGCAGTTATAGCTACACTGTCATGTCATGTCATTTACCGCAAGTGCCAACAGTTGAAAACATATAATAAGATACGTATATAAAAGTTATACAAGAAAATTGGTTTATAAAGGTAAAATATTATGAGTTATGCAAGAAAATGATTTAAAAAGAGTAAATCATTACATGCTATACAAGAATTGGTTTAAGAAAGTTAAACCACCAAAGTCACGGGGGTTAATATGCAAAATGATTTGTATGATTTAAAAAGTATGTAATTTGCCATGTATTTTATGAAATAAGCCCCACAAGTTGAAAGAAATGGTTGTCATATCTGCTCAATTTACATGCACATCCATGTTTTTGAAAGAAGTCAAATTATACATGATAGGGATCGAAC
This sequence comes from Ottelia alismoides, assembly GCA_037367405.1. Classification (NCBI taxonomy): domain Eukaryota; kingdom Viridiplantae; phylum Streptophyta; class Magnoliopsida; order Alismatales; family Hydrocharitaceae; genus Ottelia; species Ottelia alismoides. The sequence goes on along the minus strand of JAZKJV010010495.1, from coordinate 245,911 downwards.
TTAGACATGCATGGGAAATATCTAGGCACGGAATGATGTGTATACATGAAAATCTAAGTACACGATTTATAACAGATCAAGGACCATTAGAATATCCATGCATGGACTCCGATGCATACTAGGCATTAGGCTCATGGAAAATTTATGTTTGTCAATTTCAGGTGAAGAACATGGTTGATTGCATATTACAGATCGTGCTAGGGATCCTCGAGATTCTGGGCATGGTATGACTCAACTCGAGAAGATTAAAGGATATCTACATGCCTAAAGGAACTGTTGAGATGCTATTTTAGTTATTGGAGTAGTTTTCTAAATTTTCCCAGTTTAGAGTTGTAATAATGGAACTCTTAGTTTGAGTGGGCTTTATTTAGAATTGATATTATCTCTGCTCATTGGATGCCATGCATATTTTTGGTAACGGTTCACTTGTGAGATCTAATATCGCATGCTTCCGCTAGTCGACGCGACCTGTTTTGTTACAAATAGTATCGGAGCTTGAGTTCCTCTCGGTATAGGATATCCACAACCGTAGTAATCTAAGACTTAGATACCTAGACTTAGGTATTACATGTAAGTAGTTGTTACATTATATTCCTGAATCACGTGGACTCTTTTCGTTGGACTAAAGTGAACACAGATCTTGAGTCGTCATTTAATAATGAGATCATAGATATACAACAATCATTACTAGAGTTGATGAACATTGGTGACTCACTGGAAAAAAACACTTTGTTCGGATTTTTAGTAGGTTTATCCCAAAGACATTTATTCACAACAATAACCATTTATCTTAGAATGTGAACATGAGATGAAGAAAGTTGAGTATAGGATATAAGACATGGTTAATGCTAAGAAATGAATTTAAGAGACGGAGACGTCAATTGGAAGTACATACTATCTTAAGGAGAAGCATGTTATATCTATGACTTATTACAAAAAGGTACAACAGTGGTGACAGATTGAAGGAAAAAAATCAACTGTTCTGAGACACCTACCGTTGTGAAACCCCTGATTTTAGCCCCGCAACTTGGTCAAGTTGATGATAATCAAATAGTTGTGGTCCAATAAGAAATTAATGAAAACTTCATTTTTGATCTGATTATATAATAAGATAGTTTATTAGAAGCGTATCGTCGTTAGGAATCCAACGCATCTGAAATTTTGTAAATCGGATATCGGATGGTTGAGATATGATCATTTTAGTGAAGAGGGTCAACTTTTAAGTGGTTACACGGGATTGGGCAAGATCCATCTAAGAGATCCACCCAACTATGATTTTTGAGATATAAAAGACCCATGGGCTGCTCTCTCCTCTCACTTGCAAACCCTAGCCACCACTCACCATCTTCCACCTCTCAAGATCGCTGGAGCTCCGACGGAGCATTGGCGGAGTTGGTTGTCCTCCACTATTTTTGTGGAGAAGTTTTCCCTCGACATCCTCTACACGAATCTAGCACTAGAAATGTAAGATCATCTCTCTCGCTCCTTGTATTTCAGATTTTGTTATGGGTTAGATCTAAGCAAGGGATTATTTTGATTTAGAGGATTTTCGTGATCATGATGAAACGTGGAACTACTTAGAATGGAGGCAGGACGTTGAATGCACGAACAACTTATAGGTACGGTCCCTTACCCTTGTCTTTGTGATTTTCTCGATGTGCTTGCATCCCATGGACCTTCGTGTCCTTCTTGCTGGAAAAATTCATTTTTGATCTGATTATATAATAAGATAGTTTATTAGATGTGTATCGTTGTTAGGAATCCAACGCATCTGAAATTTTGTAAATCGGATATCGGATGGTTGAGATATGATCATTTTAGTGAAGATGGGTCAACTTTTAAGTGGTTATATGGGATTGGGCAAGATCCATCTAAGAGATCCGCCCAACTATGATTTTTGAGATATAAAAGACCCATGGGCTGCTCTCTCCTCTCACTTGCAAACCCTATCCACCACTCACCATCTTCCACCTCTCAAGATCGCTGGAGCTCCGACGGAGCATTAGCGGAGTTGGTTGTCCTCCACTATTTTTGTGGGGAAGTTTTCCCTCGACATCCTCTACACGAATCTAGCACTAGAAATGTAAGATCATCTCTCTTGCTCCTTGTATTTCATATTTTGTTGTGGGTTAGATCTAAACAAGGGATTATTTTGATTTAGAGGATTTTCGTGATCATGATGAAACGTGGAACTACTTAGAATGGAGGCAGGACGTTGAATGCACGAACAACTTATAGGTACGGTCCCCTACCCTTGTCTTTGTGATTTTCTCGATGTGCTTGCATCCCATGGACCTTCGTGTCCTTCTTGCTGGAAAAATCCATTTTTGATCTGATTATATAATAAGATAGTTTATTAGATGCGTATCGTCGTTAGGAATCCAACGCATCTGAAATTTTGTAAATCGGATATCGGATGGTTGAGATATGATCATTTTTGTGAAGAGGGGTCAACTTTTAAGTGGTTATACGGGATTGGGCAAGATCCATCTAAGAGATCCGCCCAACTATGATTTTTGAGATATAAAAGACCCATGGGCTGCTCTCTCCTCTCACTTGCAAACCCTAGCCACCACTCACCATCTTCCACCTCTCAAGATCGCTGGAGCTCCGACGGAGCATTGGCGGAGTTGGTTGTCCTCCACTATTTTTGTGGGGAAGTTTTCCCTCGACATCCTCTACACGAATCTAGCACTAGAAATGTAAGATCATCTCTCTCGCTCCTTGTATTTCAGATTTTGTTGTGGGTTAGATCTAAGCTAGGGATTATTTTGATTTAGAGGATTTTCGTGATCATGATGAAACGTGGAACTTCTTAGAACAGAGGTAGGACGTTGAATGCACGAACAACTTATAGGTACGGTCCCCTACCCTTGTCTTTTGTGATTTTCTCGATGTGCTTGCATCTCATGGACCTTCGTGTCCCTCTTGCTGGATTGGGTTTCTCCCTTTTGGTGTGGAGATCGATGGATGTTCATATTCCTAAAGAAATAAAAGAAGAATAAATGTTGTTTTGCTCAATCCTTTTGCATTATAATCCTAAATGGTGAAATCATAGTTGTGATAAAATATTTTAGTTACGTGGATGGATAGATGTGTGTTGGACTTGAAAGTACATATGAATGGCTACACAAGAATGTATACGTACCACAAGGTTCAAACTTCGTTGACGTTGGTTTTTGTATGATTATTTGTCCTAGATTTTTTTACATTACTAGAGACGTAGGTTTCTTTGTGGGATGGTTTTTTTTAGATGGTTATATGTGTTGTATCATGCTAAGTAATTTCCATTACGCATCATTGTCTTGATCATTGATGGAAGTCATAAATCAAGCATATTTATTAAATCCAAATCCAATATCATATTGTTTGACGAACGCGTATCATAATTTGATATATGTTATCATCATTTACGTTTTTATTTCAATGGGTGTGGCTATAGTACATGCTTATCCTACGGGTGAGATTTATATTACAGAGAGAGGGACGTAATGTGAGCCCATAATATACCTGAAAAACAATTGAGATTACACTATACTCGTGTTTACGTTTAGGCTTTAACTATGTCTTATTCTTGCCATGCAAGTACATTCATTACTATTCAATAGGTTCGATCATTATTACACAATACGTTTCAAAACTTGAGTGAGTTTTCTTGTATGGCAGGGCATTCATATTTCATTTAAACCATGGACCGTTTACAAGCTATAATTATATTTCTATCCAACATTATTTGTCTATGATTGTAATTTAAGTAATACCTTTTAATTTTAAACGCACGGGGTATATCTCTGGATAAGTGAGTTTATAGTATAACTTAGATTTGTTGCATCATAATTCCTAACTCACAATTATGGGTCTTCATTACTGATAATCAAATATCTCAGGAATATGGATAGTAGGACTAATGATAAAGTTCATGTGAAAATGTATAATGTATTTGCAAACTTACGTTTTTTTTATCTAGTCTTTAATCTGTGAGGTAGTAAACTCTCACATTAAAATAGATGCACATCTTCTTACGTTGCAAAAATTCCAAATGAAATATTATATTAAATTAATATATTAATAGATTTAAGAATGTTACATTTTGATTAAAAAAGGGAGGAGTAACGTACACTGCATGTAATTTTTTTAATTAGGAGAGTTGGTACAATTTTAACTCGTACCCATTAGGTATTAAAAGTTATAATAGTCATGATGGCATTGCCGTTAACATTCCAAGGGATGGAATAAATCACAATTGATGCATACAATGCACATCTGCTAATAATGCATTCATGGTTACTGGATTTATATTTTATTACAACCAACAAATGCCCACGGTTAGATCCCGTTTATTCCTTAATAAATACTTTGTTGAAGTTATTATGAAGTAAATGGTGATTCTTTTACGGCATTGGTAAAAGTTTATGTGATTTATCTATTGGATATTAACATCAACTTTGATTATTAGATATACATAGAATGTCGATAAAATTAAGACCAATCTTTATAAACAATAACTATATTGATATAATATAAGTTACCATTCTCAATCAAGAGTATCACTTATATTCTATGGCACCATATGTGTGTATTAGATTCGTTAGGATCCACATACATGAACTAAATCAAAGGTATAATAATAAAGAACCTTTGGGATCCATTCATGTGTTCAAACATATTCTACCGTTGGACTGGAATATATCTTATATCTTTGACCGACTTGATGGGTTCCCTCCATATAATTAGGTATGCATTAGATAAAAGATTCAAAAACATATTACAATTTGAGTGTTTTAAATATTGAATCTACTCACAAGGCACCCTCGACGCTCGGGCATGTATCCTAAGGGTCGCAACTGTTAGCATTCGATACTTCGACGGAGTAGGTTGGAGGCATAGTTGACATATGTATGTTTGTGAGAAATAATATATGATCAAATATACGTAATCACTTTTTATATCGTTGTTTACTCTAACCAACGGTAGAAATTGCAAGATCAATGTGATATTATTATTTAGTAATTATTCTATTAATAAATAAAAGTAAGATTTAGTTATCACATTAACGATGTTGGATGTATGTGTCATGTTTAGAGAAGTAAGCATACCCGAGAGTGGGACGCAACTCTCGCGGTCCCGGTGAGTTCTAGATGGAGTGTTAGTTCTAGTTCCGCGAGTTTGTCGGTGTGTTCCACGACTCTGTCGGTTGAGCGTAGTGCTATGAGTACAGTCGGTGAGTCCGCATCCCTAGTACGACACTTGTCGAAGACTCATACTTTGTCACAAGGGTGTATCCGGTGCGGTCCCGTTTGGCCGCGGTGTACTCATTCCCAGGTATTCCCCTCGTGGCGGGTAAGCTGGGGGAAATGGGTTGAAGTTGGAGTTGGGGTTGTTGGCATGAGTTAGTTGCTCCAGTGCACATGTTGTGACTGTTGAGTTTGATTATTAATGTTTGAAATCAACAACTAAATGATGGCAAGATATCTTAAATAGTATACCTATATGCATATACGTATGTGATGATCCCAAACAATGCAAGCAGATAAAGGTATAGTTACGAACTCATGATATGGATAATAATACTAGAACTTGTAGAGTACAAGTAGATCATATGCAACTTCTAATAACTTATTTACAAATGGTTGGGATGACAAACATAAATTACAAAAATAATAATGGAACATGAACATCCCTCTCTTTACTCTTGCACTTTCTGCTTAGTGTAGTGTTAGCCTATTTTAGCTGTGCTGAGCTTTTTGCTCATACGTACTTCTTTGGAAACCCATCGGGTTTACAGGTTGTTGAGCAGCAGTAGTAACTTGATCTTCCGCAGTTTGTACAAGACACAGGGTACAGTTTCACTTGCAGAGTTGTAATAATTATTATTATACTTTTGTAGTTTATGTTGTTTAAGTTGTTAGCCATGTAAACATATATTGTGGACTCTATTGTAAACTTGTAATGTTTTGGGAATCATGAATAGATAAATGTCAATGGAATATTTTATTTTTTATTTTTCCTGCTTTACATTCTGAATGTTAATCATGATGTATGAATGTGGCTATTGCTGAGTATCTGGATCCTAGGGAGATAAGTCCGATGCCTTCCCCGCGGGGCGGGCGTCACAACCGTTGAGTGGAGTAATTTTGTTGGATTCTCCATTGAATGATACATTTGAGAATGTCAATGATTTCAAGAGATCAGAACTATTCAACCTTTGACACTATAATAAGATGGTCAAACCATATGCGATCAAGTTACAAAGTTGGAGGAGTATGAAAAAAGGACACATCCAAATGAGAAGAAAGTGAGCTATTAGTTAGATTTTAAACAACATGTTTGTTAGTACATGGTACACAGTCATCTCAATTATATAATGAGAATCTAGATGTTATTGGAATTTTCTAGATAAATTTCTTAATGATTGTTGATGTTACCTTCTTATAGACAAGTGGATTTCTTTATTGGTGTTATTCCAAAACTATATTGATTTTGGAAGTTTCCCTTACACATGTTGAACTTGAAGGATTAAAAAAATCAATTACAATAACAACTATGTAAGGGATTTTTTTGTGACTCGATATTTCTCCATAGGGAAAAATTTATGCTCTTAGAGAAAAGAAAGATACCTCTCAATCGTCTCATTCTTTGTTTGAAATGTGATAAGGCATGAGATGAATATTTACTGCTTTAGATCATGGACTTACTGCTTTGGATCATCGATTTAGCCAATAGTCTATGGGAGGAAAGAAATAAATGGGAATATTTCAGATATAACCTTCAGAATAAGGTCGGACGGTTGCAAAGTATTATCATGATATTTAATTTCATAATATATCTTGCATCTTTTATGAAGCTTATTAAAGGATCTTTCGAAAATACCTTGATAAATTTATGGTCATATCAATAGAGGATTTTTTTATATACTCTTGCGATGTAGATAAACACCAAGTACAAATCAATATCGTATTCGAGGTCTTTTGCCAACATTATCTTAAAACACAGTTTTCTAAATAATGTTGATTGGATAGTCTTCTCATATTTAAAAATAGCATGGAGGCTGGCCTAATCAGGACTAGAACTCTAATGCCTTGGAGTCAAGTGAGAAATGTTTTGAAGACTTATAGACAATGTATGTTGGTGATTCATGCAGAGCTTTCTCATAAATTGCAATAGTAAAGTCAAATCTGATTAAGGATGCAAAGTTTGTACATGTAGAGAGTGTGAATGACGTTTCCAAAATTTAAGTAAAAGTTGACTTTGACTCTGACCTTGATTGTACTATTATACAATGGAGGCTTGTAGTTTACGCCCATATAGCAGGCACACAAAAGTAGGCATGTCTTTTGTAGAATAAAAAAGGTTATTGATTATACATAGCATCAACTAAAATTCCAAGTGAGAAACTAACCTACACATGACTTGGAGTTAACAGAGATAATCTTTACTTTAAAATATGATGATACTACTGGCATGGCAAAAAAATTGAGGTAATTGAAAGGATCAACGTAGGATACGAAGATGTAATTCTCAAAAAGGAAGATTCTTATTGTATGGACTCTATGAATATGCGAGATTCTATGATAGAGTTTGAGTTCTGGGTGAATTCAGATTAAATGACCAAGGTAGTTCATTTCTTACAAACCATCTAGATCAATTTGAAAAGAATGTGATAGACAACTTCTTTTAGTGGAGTTTGCATATAGTAATAGTTACACTTTAAGAATCAAGACGACTCCCTACGAAACAATGTATAAAAGACTTGGTAGATCGCCATCATATTGGAGTGATATTGACGAGAAACATATTTTGAGATCAGAACTTGTTCAGAGAAGTAAGCAGGGTGTTGAACTAATCAAAAAGAGATCGTTGACAACTCAAAATAGGCAAAAATCTTATGCTGGTTGTCATAGAAGAGAGTTGAGTTTTGCAGTTGGGGATCATGTGTTCCTAACGATTTCTCCAACCAAAGGCGTCTTGCGATTTGGCAAAAAGGGGAAGCTCAATCCTAGATCCGTAGGACCATTTGATATTCTGCGTCGAATTAGAGAGATCACATATCGTATTGCATTACCACCTCAATACTCAAAACTGCACGATGTATTCCATGTATCTATGCTGAGGAAGTACACTCATGATCCTTCACATGTCATCGAGCACGAGGCCGTCGACATTCAACCAAACTTGACCTTCGAGGAGAAACCTGTCCGCATAATCGATCGTAGAGACCATAAACTTCATCGACATATAGTCCCGATGGTCAAAGTCATTTAGCAGCACCATCAGAAGGAGAAGGCTATGTATGAGCTAGAGAGTGAAATGTGGGAAAAGTACCCACAACTTTTCGATATGTACCTTTACTAAAGAAATTTCGAGGATGAAATTTTTTAAGGGTGGTAGATTGTAATGACTTGGTTTTTTGAGAAACCTCGTTGCATTTCAATAGCACCATTATTGGCACATTCATTGGCAAATCAATTAGAATTTAATAGTCAATAAATCTCCCTCATTGTCAATCTTAAAATTCCATCAATTCCCTCATTTTTATCTATAAAAAAGCCCAATAACCGCCCTCTCTAACGTCACTCTTACCTTGCATTTTGAGAGAGAGAGGAGAGGAGGGGAGAAGAAGAGAGAGAATAGAGATCTTACCGGCGTCCTCCATCGTCGCAGGAGAAGACGGCGTTGAATCGGAGGAGGAGAGGAGCATGGATCCGTGACTGGAAGGAGGCGCAACGACCACCACAGAGAGAGTCGTGCGTTGGAACAAAGGTATGTATCGGTTTAGGATTTCGTAAATATTGATCACTTTTAAAATATATCTCTTAAGGTATGTAACGGATTTAGGTTTATACATACGAACAATGATCAAATCCGGATAGCGATCAGTAAATGTACATATCGATCTAGGATGCACATGAATATCGATCACATTTGAAACAGATATCTTAATGAATGGATCGTTTTCGTAGGTTAATATGTATGATTTGATTTCACATAAAACCTTGTAGCCTATGTATCGGCTTAAGGTTTCATATGAATAAAGACCAAATCTAGAATATTATCTGTAATTGTATGTGCCGATCCGTAGGACAATGCATATCTGCAAACTTGTTTCTAGATAAGATACGTAGTTTATATGCCGAACCTGTAGGAATGTTAAGTAAGATCCTGATTTCTTTCAAATCAAGGGTGCGTGCTTGTAAACCTATCGATGTTTCATTGATAACACGGTGGGAAAATATTTATCTTCATCAAATCAATTTCCATACCATACACGTGATTCTAGAAAGTAAACTTTATGATAACATGGATGTTGCGTCATTAGAGATGATCATTCCTTGAATTTTTCTTATGCATATGCGTGGATTAACGAAATAAATTTGCCAGTATCATGCTACTTGATTAATCCATGGGACACCACTATAGGGATTTTATTGTGAGAATCATAATTAATTAAGGTTTGACAATATTTTTATCTAAGAACAAGTATTATGGCTTCTGGTTAGAGAAATCGATGGAATCTTTGGCTCTCATTTTACATTTTCTATAGTCTAGTCGGGAAAGAATCCCTTCCTCACGAAGAAGCCATTCCCACACGAAGAAGCCATTCCTCACAAAGAAGCCATCTCACTAGAGCTCGGGTCGCATCCCCATGTTAAATCCAGTTATAGTATAGTGAATAGAGTATTATGACAAAAAAACTTACCCCGTTTGGTATGGTTGGTTTTTATGGAAAAAAGTATTGATCTGATAAATTGATAATACAGATGGCAATATCTTTCGTATTTAGACAAGTTTAATTGCTTTGTTAGTAATTATGAATGTGTGGGATTTTTGGTTGGGTTGGTATTAAGATGATCACTAACGCCGTAACTAGAGACGGGACTAGATTCTGACCATGTCAAAATTGGCATTAAATTTGTGAGCTTATCTTTAAACAATAAATACCATGACACACTAGTGAATATCTCTTATGTGTACTACGTAAGGTATGTTATTGGTTATCAGAGAGTAGGTACCATTGAATATTTGTTATTTGATTAGTATAATGTCCAATGACGAAAAATGTAAGTATCACACGTTAATATCTAAGTATCTTACATAGCTATAATGAAATCTTAACCATTGCAGACAAGTCATTTAATGAGTGTTTATTATTCTAAATTACCGGTTATAATAATATCTTGAGGTTATGCTTCTTAGATTGGTATCTCTATTAATGTGTTCTATTAAAAGATGGAACCATGACCTTGATAAAAAAACAACTGTTTGATAACCTTAAACAAGATTAAGGCACATATTTATAAAGAGTTATCTGGACAGCCGCAAGGGGTCGTGTTAGCCGCAAGGGGCATATGGTTGCAAGGAACCATGGAGGCAAAAGCTAAGTTTTCTACAGTTGTACCTACACTGTCATGTTAATACTGCAAGGGGCAACGCCGCAAGAGGCGTATGGTTGTAAGGAACCATGGAGGGAAAAGCTAAGTCCTTTACAGTTGTAGCTACACTGTCATGTCATGCCATGGACCGCAAGTGCAAGCGGTTGAAAACATATAATAAGATACACATATGAAAGTTATACAAGAAAATTGGTTTATAAAGCTAAAATATTATGAGTTATGCAAGAGAATGGTTTAAAAAGAGTAAACCATTACATGTTATACAAGAAGTGATTTAAGAAAGTTAGACCATCAAAGTCATGAGGGTTAATATGCAAAATGATTATATGATTTAAGAAGTATGTAATTTGCTATGTATTTTATGAAATAAGCCCCACAAGTTGAAAGAAATGGTTGTCATATCTACTTATGCAATTTACATGCACATCCATGTTTTTGAAAGAAGTCAAATTATACACGAGAGGGATCGAACTTAGACATGTATGGGAAATATCTAGGCACAGAATGATATGTATACATGAAAATCTAAGTACACGATTTATAACGGATCAATGACCATTAGAATACCCATGCATGCACCCCGATGCATACTGGCATTAGGCTCATGAAAAACTTATGTTTGTCAATTTCAGGTGAAGAATATGGTTGATTGCATATTCCAAATCGTGCTACAGATTCCTCGAGATTCTGGACATGGTATGACTCAACTCGAGAAGATTAAAGGATATCTATATGCCTACAGGAATTGTTGAGATGCTATTTTAGTTATTAGAGTAATTTTTTATATTTTCCTAGTTTAGAGTTGTAATAATGGAACTCTTAGTTTGAATGAACTTTATTTGGAATTGATATTATCTCTGCTCATTGGATGCCATGCATGTTTTTGGTAACAGTTCGGTTGTGCGATCTAATATCGCATGCTTCCGCTGATCGACGCGACCCGTTGCGTTACAGAACTAATTTTCTTTTTACAAAGGCTAAAAACGAATCACTTATTATAACCTTTTGACCTTATGTTATAAATTAGATTCCAAAAGATATGAAAGATCTCCATCCAAACAGTATATACAACTTTCATCAAATATGACTTCCTAAAGATGTATTCTAAAACTAAATTCTGCGCTCATATATTATCAACGTGCATCCGATCTCGATCGGACGGTAAACCGTAACACGGGATGAACCGAGAGAAGGGCATAATCTCTCTCTCTCTCCAGTAAAAGACACACGAACACTGATGATGAGCAGCAGCATCAGCAAGTAGCCGCTAATGGAGGTGGCGACGCTCGCGCAGGCGGCGCAGCTCCACGCGCAGCTGATCAAGACAGCGCGTGCGGACGACGACAGCTTCCCGCTGGGGAACCTTCTCGCCTTCTCCGCGCTCTCCCCCGTGGGCGACCTCTCCTACGCGCGCTCCATCTTCGACTCCCTCCGCTGCCCCAACTCCTTCTGCACCAACACCCTCCTCCGCGCCTACGCCAAGCACAGCCCCCGCCCCCGCGAGGCCCTCCGCCTCTTCTCCGCCCTCCGCCTCCGCTCCCGAGCCCCCGACCCCGACCGCTTCACCTTCCCTTTCCTCCTCGCCGCCTGCCGCCGCCTCCGCGACCACCGCCACGGACGGGAGCTGCACTCCCTCGTAGTCAAAGGTTCCCTGGCCTCCGATCGCTTCATCCGCAACACCTTGGTTCATATGTACTCCTCTTGCGGGGACATGGACAGTGCCCGCAAGGTGTTCGACGGAATGCCGGACAGAGATGTTGTCACCTGGACGTCTATTATTGACGGTGCTGCTGAAGGTAGCCGACCGGTTGATGCGTTGAGGTTGTTTGAGGAGATGGAGAGGGAAGGTATCGTCGATCCCAATGATGCAACTTTGGTGTCGACGCTCGGGGCTTGTGCGGAGTTGGGGGCGCTGTCCGTCGGCAGGAAGGTGCACGAGGTTGCAAAAAGGATGGCGCTTGATCGAAAGGATAATGTCGCCACCGCACTGTTGGATATGTATGCGAAATGTGGGTGCATCGACAGTGCTCGTGAGGTGTTTGACGAAATGCCGGAGAAGGATGTTTTTGCGTGGACAGCCATGATCGCGGCGCTTGCGAGTCATGGACAGTGCGAGGAGGCGTTGGAATTGTTCCATCGGATGAGAGATGTGGAGAGGATGGATCCGGATGAGCGCACCATCACGGCTGTTTTGTGCGCTTGCAGAAATGTTGGGTGGGTTCGTGAAGCGTACAAGTACTTCAATTATTGGAAGAAGCATGGAAAGGGGGGACCGAAGCTTCAGCATTACGGGTGCATGGTCGACCTGCTTGCGCGTGCTGGATATTTGAACGAGGCCGAGGAGTTTATCAAAGGAATGCCTGTCGAGCCGGATGAGATCCTGTGGAGGACACTTATATGGGCGTCGAAAGTTCATGGTGACACTGAACGAGCACAGCGTTTGATGGACGAGAAACTTCTGAAGATGGATTCTGCGGACAGCGGGACCTACATCTTGTCGGGGAATGTCTATGCATCTGCTGCAAATTGGGAGGAGAAGGCTCATGCCAGAATGATGATGGACATGAAGACGCATGGGAAGCCACCAGGGTGGAGTAAGATTGAAATCAATGGCACAATCCATGAGTTTGTGACTGGTGATTCTGGCCATCCTGAGGCACTGAAAATTTACGAGAAGTGGGAAGAGATTGCAGAAAAATTGAAGAAAGAAGGATATAGCCCGAAAACTTCGGAAGTATTACTGGATTTGGAGGATGAAGAGAAGGCCCAGCAGTTACAACACCACAGCGAAAAGCTGGCTGTCGCATATGGGCTTATCAGCTTAGATCCGGGAGAGAAAATTATGGTGATAAAGAACTTGAGATCTTGCGAAGATTGTCACAATGCGATGAAGTTCGTCTCGAAGATTTATGATAGAGAGATTGTGATCAGGGACAGGGTTAGATTCCATCATTTCAGAGAGGGGAAATGTTCTTGCAGGGATTTTTGGTGACAGAAATATAGGCACTGTGTCCCCAACACCCTGATAGCATTGGTTTGCCAATGCCACTTCTCAGGTAAGATCAGAAGAGTTCACTGAGGAGGAACAAGGAATAGGCTGATATTTGTTTCATGCTGGATTCGGCCCGACAGTGTTTTTTTCATGGATATTGAGTGTCATGTAGTTGCAAGATATAATATTACATTTCTCAAGGGATAATTTTTTCATTATGCGCGACACAATGCCCTCTTGCGGTTTAACATTATGAACAATATAATATGAAGCCATTCATGTTTAAGGGTGAATTGTCCAATGCAATGCAATTGGTATGTCATGCAGCAGTTTAAACCTGACCTTGTCAAATCAACACTCATCAATATCTCAAACAAATTATATGTGATTTATGACATAAAATGCATGCTGTAAATCTTTCATATACTGTTTCTTGCGCAGGTAGTTTGTTCATAACTGTGACAAGTTGTGGTCAAGCTGGTTATGTTCTCAATTATGGATTTATGAATCACCTTTAAGCCTCTGAGAAACTGTAGATTCCTCTCCCTACTTGAAGGATCATGAGTGGTGGCAAAGAAACTTATGTAAACAACCTTCCTCTCTTAATGTGTGAAAAGGTTTAATATACATGCGGAAGCGAACATGGAAAAAGATAAAGAAGAATAAGAACGACGGGATTTTACGTGGAACCCTACTCCATGAGGAGCAGGATAAAACCATGGGAGAAGGCCTTAAAGGGTCGTGTTTGTCTATTGACTTTCTCATCTGTTACATGAGGCCTGGGGTTCCTTATATAGCCTCCACAGAGCCTCCAAGTCCCACCGCTGGACAATGTGGGACTAAACATATGGATGGGGTAAATGGATCCTGGAGGGATCTATTTACCCTCATACAACCCAATAGACGCACATAACAAATACTCCAACACTCCCCCTCAAGCTGGAGCATGCAATGCTCAGCTTGGACAAATATAAAGAAACTCAACTCAACGCTACAGGACACTACGGACAATACCCAACGCGCACATTGCTGCAGTCGAGGACGTTGCTTCTCATGCCGTGCAGGTGAGGAGGACGAACGGGCTGGAGTGTGAGTCTGATGAATCTCCTCGTCGGAGAGCATGTGCTCTGAACTGCGCCTATCAGAGTCACTGCAACTGAAATGAGTCTCCTCGTCGGAGTACTCTGGCCCGCTACAATAATATGGACAACTGCTCCATTTCTAAAAAGGGCTGATCTGAAAAAGGCCGTGGTTGTGCAATCCTCGTCGGAACCATGGTCGATGGAGAATGGAGTCTGAAAAGTCTCCTCGTCGGAGAACTGGGTCTCTCCCATCTGGCTCAGAGAATGGTGCACTGCTATGGTGTACCTATGATACCACATGAAAACCCTTGCCCTCAATGGCATAGGGAATGGTCCTCTACTCCGGAGTCCCTATGGCTCACATGAAAACTCTGGCCTACAAAACAAGAAAGGATGGGAACCTCTGAACTGATGGCAAACACGTGCTCATCTGGAAATGATCGCATACTCGTGCGTATCTGAAAATGCGTCTCTCTCTGGAGAATTCAAAAATAGGCCTCAACATGGAGTGCCTCGAATCTTGGACTCTGACTAATCTGAATGTCGAGTCCGAATCTGCGCATCAAACTGGGACTCGAAATCTAAACTTCAAGTCTGGAATTGCGCATGGAAAATCTTCATCTGAAAATTTATAGAGTCTGAAAATCTGAAAGGTCTGGAAATCTACATCTGAATCTGGAATATCTGGATCAAGACCTATGAGTCTGTGATTCTACATATATACTCCCCCTTTCTCCCATACTTGTCGGAAAATGACATCGACAAAGTTGGGAGAAGACAAGAGAAAGGGGATAAAACATTAACATTCAAAAATTTCTTGCGGCTTTTCTTTTTTATTATAGACCGCCATTTTTTTCAAAGCCGTTGTAATCATTTTTTTTCGGCTTTTGCAAATCAATATTTTTTTAACTTGCGTACGTTTTTTTCCTTTTTTTTGTACGCGCTTTTTTTGCAAAACTGTACTCCCCTTTTTTTCGTAAATTGCGCCCTCCCCTTTTTTTTTACACAATTTTTTTCTCAAACAATGACCCACTTGTTTTATTTTCTTTTCGCTCAAGTGGGCCCGCCACAACCTATACTTAGGGTTCCCGTGTTGGGAACCCTCCTGTGCACCAGCGCCGCAAGGTTCTGGGAGGGCCGCTGCCGCCTACGTAACACAGGAGAGGAGATGCATCTGTGCAGCTACTGCTCATAGGGGGAAGGCGAGATCGGCTATGGAGTTTGCGCCTGGACTGCGCGACGATGCTGAGAGAATTGCACTGCCAGAAGGGCGCCGCCTGCAGGGGTACCACGACCAGGGAGGAGATGGTTCGCCGCTTGGGCGAAGATGCGCCATCAGATGCAGGCGCATCACGCATGATGCCTGGGATCGTGCTGGGGGCAATCGGACTGGAGGAGCCGCAGGGAGCTTCGTGCGAAGCTCCTGCGAGATGATGCTTTGGGAGTCGACGCTCCGGCCTGGAAGGAGTCCCGCGCCGCCAGTGCGTACGACGTAGGGATGAGGGTGCGCGTGTCAGCGCGAGAAGATGCAGCGCACTGAAGATCGCAGCCGCCGGTTGGGATCTTGTGCGAAAAGGGGACATCGCGTTCTAGGGTTCCGCCTGGACTACCGCTGCCTCGCGCGGAAGAGAAGATCGCGCATCATATCTCCTAGAGATTGGCGACCTGGAGCTAGGTCAAACATGTGCCCGGGTCAACAATGTTGGAGGACTCGACTTCGATTGGGGTTCTGCTCGACTCCGGTGAAGGCGCTCCTGGTGGATATGGAACATACAAGAGAGCTGCGGCTGAAGATGCCCTCATGATGAAAGAACTCCGGAACCAATTAGGTTTCAAACAAAAGAAACCCTAAATATAAATCTTGAACATAACAACAATCGGACATGTTTTTGATAATCGAATCTCGGAAAAAAATTAAGAACAAAGCCTCGAGAATCGAACCCGCTCTGATACCATGTTAGAAAAATAAACATGCGGAAGCAAACATGGAAAAAGATAAAGAAGAATAAGAACGATGGGATTTTACGTGGAACCCTACTCCGTGAGGAGCGGGATGAAACCACGGGCGAAGGTCTCAAAGGGTCGTGTTTGTCTATTGACTTTCTCATCTGTTACAGGAGGCCTGGGGCCTTGGGCGGAGGGAAAGGGGGGGCGGGTAGGGGCCGTGGCCCCCCCTCCCAAATCAAGAATTACATGTAATAGGGTCCCCTAAATGGTCCTTCATTGTAAATTCTCCTTCAAATTCAAAAAAATGTGGGATGCAAATTAAGCAATGGCCCCTCCAATTCTCCCATTATCGGATGCTAGTCCATTTTCGGGTTTTATTCTCCTTTAATGTTGCAAACATACAACTGTTGTCCACATACTGCTATTATTAGAAGTTGAATCTTATTATTGTTTGCAAACTTGCATCAACAACATGCACATAAACCGACCATTTTCATGAATCGACTATCATCACCGTTACGAGAAACCCCTCAACAATCTTTCAAATCGAGTTGTCCTGACTGTGGGGTTTCTTCATTTCCACAATACTAGATGGTAATTTAAAAAAATGTGCTAAATTGTCCTAAATTTGTTCGAAGCAAAATTTAACTTTGAATGTTGTGGTATTAGGATTAATGATGGTATTTAATTTGATTTATGTTAAATTGATCATGATAAGTTTGATATCGAAATTTATAAATTCTGATGGTGTATTATCTATACATTCCTTTATTACAATTTAAGATATTAATTGCAGTTGCACTAGCATATACGAGATTATATATGAAACAATAATTTATGTGATTTGCATTAGTTTCGATAACAATATGTGTATATTGACATTAACAATAAAATAAGTCATATAATAGTAATATTGTTCGTACTGACTTGAAGCAAATATGCCCGTATTAATAATTTTGTTAGTGTTGTTTACTATCATTATATATGCTTCTCTTCGACTCTATCCATCTTTTACTAAATAATATAACTCAATAGCAATAGCATTTTAATTATGTATATATGTATTTGATTGACCGAATATCGGCCCCACCTATTAGAGATTCCTGGCTCCGCCCCTGCCTGGGGCTCCTTACATAGCCTCCACAGAGCCTCCAAGTCCCACCGCTAGACAATGTGGGACTAAACATATGGATGTGTACCCTCCTACAACCCAATAGACGCACATAACAAATACTCCAACAAATTGTGATTACTTCTTTGTGGAAGGTACCCGTTCTTGACTCACATCTTGTAACTATCTCCTCCAACTTGGGCTTTTTATCTAACAATGAAGAGTTGGCAAAGAAATTTATGCCACCAATCTCATTTATTATCTGAAAAGGCTTAGTGTTAACTATGATTACTTTGACGGTGTTAATTGTGATAACTTTCTAGGGGTATACAGGGTTGTCAGAAGCACCACAATGACAATTGTGGTGATTGAGGAAGGAAACGTGCAAATGTGGAGAGATTTCCCAGAATGGAGAGAGAGAAGAAAGTATCTCCCATTCTGGGTATCCGTTGAAAATATTTCTCGGTCTGGGTATATATCGGCAAATGGTTTGCCGCTAGCCTATGTGGCACGGCAAACCATTTGCCGTGCTCACGTGGACTGAGCGGCAAATGGTTTGCCGCCTACGGCAAACCATTTGCTGCGAATGTTGCCATTCCCGCCCAAACCACTTAATAGCTTACAAGTTACTTAACTTAACAATTTGAGTGGTTATATTGTATTTATTTAAGATTAAAGTTAAGATAGTAATAATAAATATTATGTAACAATAAAAAATATATTTATATAAATGTGATTTTCTATTTAATAATGATTGTATAATTTTTAAATTTAATTCGTATAGTTTTAGCAATTAATATGTTATAATATAACTTAGCAAGAGTTTAGTAGTGTAATTGGTATTTATTTATGAATAAAATTAAAATATTAATAATAAATATTATGTAACAATTAAAATTACATTTTATATAAATGTGATATTTTAATAAGTAATATTTATCTAATTTTAAAATATAATTCGTATACTTTTAGCAATTATTATGTTATGATATAACTTAAGTAATACTAGTAGTGTATTTCGTATTTATTTATGAGTAACTTTAAAACATTAATAATAGACATTATGTAACAATTAAAAATATATTTATATAAACGTTATGTTTTATTAAGTAATTATTATTTAATTTAAAAATATAATTCGTATAGTTTTAGCAATTAATATCTTATGATATTTATAATTAATATGTTATGGTACTTATAATTTCTATATTAGATATTTGTATACTATTGTAATAAACATCTTTATAAGTGGATAATTGTTGGATCTTTTAACATGGAGTTAACAATAAAGTTCTTTAACTTATATTAAAATTAAGTGAACATTTTTAACATTGGATCTGAAATATATTTAACATGTAACTGGGACGCACATACATTCATAAATTCTCCAGGTAATAGAAGCTGAAATATTTCATTTACTTGAAAAAGATACATGCAGAATACATACGCAAGAGACCCTTAAAGTAGACATAAATATCACTAGATTTCAAACAAAACAACAAAATGTACTAACTCTACTGACGACCCGACCTCACTCGCTCTCCACGCAGCGCACTCAGACGTGCATACTTCAATGCGATGGTGTAGTGGAGGTCAGCTAAGTCAGCGTATAACGCTTCTTCCTCGTCCACAGGTTCTGAAAGCGGTGACGTCTCGCCATGGGATGAACTGGGGATCGATGGTGGCCCGTCTCAGGTTCGAAATGCAACGGAATCCAGCGATCTCAAGCTGCCGATTTACGGCATCGCTGCGTGGCTCCTCCAGTATGCGATTAAGTGTGCGACCATGCTCGATAAAGCGATGAGCCTGAAAAAATCAAATCAGAATGTATATTGAATCACGATGTGCATTTTTTTACTAACCGTGTCACTATCTGTAAGTGGTCGACCAGAGAGATGATCCCTCTGCCTAATCAGTACCGATGCATCGGCAGGTCCTGCAAAATCCTCCATCTCTATGCTAGACAAGTATAACACTTTATAAAATGAAGGAAATGGTTATCTACAAACCAATTTTTGTAATTGACAACATCAGGACAATATGCATCAAGATAAGAAATTAACAATATTTACATTAAGAGGTCGGATAAGAGGTCGCAATCATTTACATTAAAAAGTAAAGAGAAATTAGCGGTGCCTTCTGTCACAAGTTGTTTTGTTGTGACCATGCTCCTTACATTGACTACATCTTACTTGAACAGTTCCCATTTCATCCATGCTACCGCGAAGCCGTCGTCTCCTAGGTCGACCAGGCGTAGGAACAACATTGGGGTGCAATAAGGGTGATGGCTCTAATGGTGGCCAGAACCGTCTGTCGGGGATCGGAACGAAGGCAGCTGAGTACGTGGCCCGGAATGCACTTGATGTATAAAAATCTGAACAAAGCTTCACATGCTCTGTACTGACATTCACGTTCCCACAAACGATAATTATGTGAGGGCAAATTATCCTCATAGCTTGCATGTAACCACAGGTACATAGTGACTGCTGACCGTTCATTTTAACGGTATAATTTCCCTCAGGTGCACGCACTTCGAAATCCGTAAGTGTGAATTGCTCGACCAGTAGACCACGCGCTGATTGTACAAGGCCATCTGTTAATTTCTCATATCGCAGCATAAGGTGACCTGTCATCCGATCACCAAACTTACGTCTTTCCACGAAGTATGTGTTGAGGCGATAAAAGACAACCAAGACAAGTGTTAGCACCGGTAGACCACGTATTCCTCTTAGAACACTGTTGAAACTTTCAGAGAGGTTTGTTGTGGTCAGACCCCATCGACGACCCTCATCGTATGCGCCTGCCCAATATCGACGATCCCCACCTTCTTGCCTCAATATCCAGTCGTACGCCTCCGAGTCCGCTGTACAGATTTGATGCAGAATCTTCTCGTGCTCAAACTTGCTGGTAACGACACCTGCGCTGTAGAATTTTTTCTGGATCCATTTGTTGGTGTGTCCGGCTTGGTGCATGTTGGCTTGCATGTGACGAAGGCAAAAACGATGGCAGTGGCCTCTTTCAGGAGGAAAATGTTGCGGAAGCAAGTTCCTTAGGCCTGCGAATCGGTCACTAATGAAGCATATCCCTTCACGATCAATGATGCCAGACAGTTTATGGAGGAAAAATCCCCACGAGTCTAAATTTTCACCCTCAACAACTGCAAAAGCAATTGGGAAGAGGTGTCCATTGGCATCAACGGATGTAGCTGCTAAGATGTGCCCTTTATATTTTCCCCACAGATGTGCGGCATCAATACTGAGTACTGGCCGACAGTGTGCAAAACCTTGTATTGATGGAGCAAAAGCCCAGAACAAACGAAAGAAGGCATGTCTGCCTTCTACCGGAGCCCCTGTTTTGGGATGAATAGCCGGTCGATGTTCGAACTCATAGAATGAACCGGGATTGCAGTGCCTCATCAACCACATGAATCGTCAGATGTCCGCGTATGACCCGACAGCATCTCCAAAAATCTTTTCCATTGCCCGTCGCTTCCCATTCCATGCTTTCTTATAAGAAATGCGCACTTTGTATCTGTCTTGAACAAGTGACTGGATGACGCTTGGTGTAAGAGTTAAGTTCGACCGTAGAGTGGCAAGAATAAATCTTCCAACAAATTTCGCAGTGCATGTTCGATTGTCTACAAGTAATATTGCATTGCGACAAGTGTGTTCCGCACGATAGCTACGTACAACCCAATTGTCTCGGTGACTGTTGTACGATGCATGCAACCTCCAGGCACAATCTTTGAAGATGCAACGTGCGGTATACTGGGAGCTCTTCGATGCATCCACCTTGAACTGGACGTGCTTTGCCATGCTCCAAGTGGTTAACTCGTCCACTAATGATGTCTTCGAGTCGAAGGCACGATTCAACCAAAACTCTTTACCGGATGCGCCCTCGGATGTTGGCTCTGCAACTTCATTTAAAAAGGGCATCTTCTCTGCAAATGTGCCGAATATCCAATCATCTGATCCAAAGAAGTCTGGAAGATCCTCCATCGTGTCTAAATCCATCCCATAGTATACTGGTGGATCGAAAATAGGTTCCTGATGTATCGAATTAAGAAGAGACTCTTGACCATGATCGGTTAAGACTCCCACTCTATGACTACTTCTGCTCATGGAGTGTTCTTCATCCTCATCATCTTCTTCTTCCTCTTCATCTTCCTCTCCCTCTTCATCGTCGTCTTCCTCTTCCACCTCGTGTTGGACTTCATCTTGTTCATTATTTTCATTCTCATCATGTTCGTCAACTTCATCGTAAAGAGATACATTAAGGTCAAAACCTTGCATCGATGACGATCCCACGTCTCGTTGTTGTGAAGGAATCTCTACCGCCTCTATTAATAGTTCCATCATCCCCAGTTGTCGACATACTTGCAACATCAACTTCGTTATTTTATCCGATCCAATAACAATTGGACGGAATGAACTTGCATTGGTGGGCCACTTGCAGGTCACAGTTATCTCGAACAGGTCGGGTGTATATCCCGTAAGACCGTATATGTAAGCTAGCAAATCATTGTAGCTACATGATACAGGTACTCCGATCATATCACTCTTACCGCCTTCATAACCGACCTCAGAGTCTATGTTGATTACTCTCCCGCCCCAGAACACATAAAGGGCAGCGACATCACCCATTTCCTATTCACAACTAAAAGTTAATGCCTTTTTTAACTACAAAAAATGAGGTTCTAATAAATTCTTTAATTGTAAAAAGTAGTTTAAGTTTAATTAGGAATCTTAATCTATATTATTATAATCATTATAATTAATATATATTTAATTTTTTATTTAATAACACTATTTCATTTAATTATAATCTATATTGTTTAGGAATCTAAATCTATATTATTATAATCATTATAATTAATTAATATTTAATTTTTTATTTATTAACACTACATCATTTAATTAAAATCTATGGTATTTAGGAATGTTAATCTACATTATTATAATCATTATAATTAATTAATTTTTAATTTTTTATTTAATAACACTATTTCATTTAATTATAATCTATATTAATTACGAATCTTAATCTATATTATTATAATCATTATAATTAATTAATATTTAAGTTTTTATTTAATAACATTATTTCATTTAATTATAATTACGATTACTTAGGACTCTTAATCTATATTATTATAATCATTAATTATTACTAATACACATTATATACATTATTTAATACTAATATGCATTATTAATTACAAACATACATTATTTATTACTAATCTAAATTAGTTATTAATAATAAACATTATTTAATATTTAATTTTATTATTACTAATACACATTATATACGTAATTTCTAACTAATATACATTAATTATTACTAATATACATTACTTACTACTAATATAAATTACTTATTACTAATAAACATTATTTAATTTCTAATTTTATTAATACTAATACACATTATATACATCATTTATTACTAATAAGGATTACTTATTACAAACATACATTACTTTATTACAAATCTAAATTTCGACATAATTACTTTAATTAATTTCCTATATAAGTGATAAATTATTTTCTTTAATTAATGGCCTCTACAATATATTTATAATTACTACTGTCCTTACTGTAATTAATGACCTCTAGAATTTTTTTATATTTACTGATTACTGAACTAATTTTCTGCAGAGGTTTACAATTAATTCCTTAATTAACGTTACCGTTACCGTAATTAAATTTATTCCTAGAATAATTAGTAATATTAGTGTGTGTCATGGGGGGATTGTATGGCATTTTAATGTGACTCTAATTTTATATTTTCCTAATAATATCATGTGGGCATGTGGGCATGTATGTCATCGATTATATATTTCTAAGCTAATCTTAGCGTTAAATGGAATACTACAACTATCAAGAACTAAATACTTATTTCGAAAAAAAGAACATCTTCTTAAGGACAACAATTATTAACAACTAAACAACTATCAATAATTGTGAAGAACTAATTACAACTTCATTTTAAGGAATAAAAAAAATTCATGACAACTAAATAATTTTCTACTTAAATAAAATACATCTACAATTTTTACTTAACAATTATAGAAATTAAAATTAAAACAAAAATTTCATACCTTAGAAGGGAGGAGAAGTTGGATCTTGAAATGGAGGAAGTGTGAGAGAATGAGAGATTGAAGGAGAGAATGCGTGAGGGGAATGGGGGGCTCGGGCGACCTATTTATATGCCGCCCAGCGGCAAATGGTTTGCCGCTGCACGGCAAACCATTTGCCGTGCAGGGCGGGTCGCCGACCGCTTCTGGCGCGCGGTCCCGTCGTCTGCGCCCAGTCTGCGCCGAAGACCGCACGCCTCGCTGACCGTGCCACTGGGCACGGCAAACGGTTCGCCGCTCCTTCCACGTAAGCGCGGCAAATGGTTTGCCGCGCCACATGGGCGAGCGGCAAACCATTTGCCGATATATACCCAGTCCGGGAATAATTTCCATTCCGTACCCAGAATGGGAGATAACTTGGTTTCTCTCTCCATTCTGGGAAAATACTCCAAATGTGAGCCAGAGCAAAGGTCAGGGCTTGAAGCAGGAGACGATCTCGTCAGTGGTGGCTCCGAACCCACGGATCGTGATTGTAAGGCCTTTAACCCATGGCCAACTTTATTGGAGCGTGATTGTAAGGCCTTTAACCCACGGATCCGGCGTAGGATGTTGGTCGCGGCTACTGAGATCAGAGAGAAAGGTCGTTGTTCAGCAATTGGAGATGACAAGAGGAGAAGAAGATGACTAGATGGGATGGGGATGTCATTGAATTAAAAGAGGGTTGATCCTGTGAGAGACTAGATTATGCTCTTCCCTCTCAGAATCTAGTAGTCCAGAATCACTGCTTTCATGCTCTCACATTTTTTAGCTCACAAGATCCGCCCTCTGAGTGAAAATTGTTAATGGATTCTCCTGAGGATCATCGAAGGTTGTTCTCTATGCGGTCTTTATCATTGGAGGGAACTGTTGTCTCCAACTCCAAGATGGCAGCTGTGGTTTTTTTTTGTCCTTTGTGTTGATCGCCCAGTTGGGTGTTGGATTCTCCTCATTTTTTTGAGATGGATCCTGTCGTGGTCATCAACTTCAAGCCTTTATAATCGAGCATTGATGATGAAGGCGAGGCACCGATGTTTGTCTCAACGAGTTGAATTGACTTGTAGTGTGGTAGGGAAGAAGACAACTAACCAAATGTGCTCGACAACTCGAGTGTTATTCTGCAGCTTTGTTTGGAGTATAAGTACAATTGCAAAAACTACGCATTGACTCCAAATCTTGCAAGCCATTTACCATCTTTGCACTCCCTCACACCTTTTGGTGAACCCTTAACCATAAATGAAAACATGAAAACATCAATGGATAACACCTCATCAACCCTTTGGCGAACCCTTGACCATATCTTGGCGACGTGCCTTACTCTCCATCGCCCTTAACCACGTCGTCAACCTTTCTTGACATGGCATGCCTTTGTCTCTCCATGGCATGCCTTTGTTCTCATGGTACATGAAACCATGAAATGTGCTTCAAGAACCTTCTTTACTTCATGTAGACCTTGTAGTGAGGCATCATATCCTCTGAATAATGCTGTGGAAAAAAATGTCTTGTAATTTTTGAAATTTGATTTTGTTTGCCAATAAAGAACATGCATTGGATCTTAGAACATCTTACAAAGTTTATCAGGGCTACCATGTTTTTTGCAAAGATCAGTGTCATTCATCTAAGGTAAAAGTCTAAGGTAAAGTGTGCTTGAGGGCAACACCAAGGAATAGTGTTCATCGCATGCCAAGATATACATTAGGCGACGGACATATCCGCCCGATAGAACAGAATCAAACATGAAAGCAAAAGAAAGGCCTTAGAAACAAAAGAGGGTGATTTGTCTCATTTTTGAGGTGCCCTACACGCCTTATCATTTCTTTTGCGTACAATTTCACGAGAGGCCATCACATATTTTCTAAGGGACCGTCATCTTCCTTAGCCACACGTAAGGGGGAGTTATAATATGTTTTGCCTGCGTAGAAAAAAAAGACAAACAACTACCATGTTAGGCACAAGAAATCTATCACTTTATAGTTGATTCAGTACCTACAATAGTATTGGACATAAAACCAAAGAAAAATTGTTCATTTTTTAAGTAAGATTGACATTTGGTATTCAGAGCCCTCATAGGCCCTTTAATACCGTTCCTTCCAGATGAACCATCACGTAGATGCCACTTTACATTCTTTTACTAAAAGCCATCAATTTGTATCCTCCTCCTTCATTACAAGAAGATTTTGTATGCGTATATATCTATTTGCAACATCAGCTGGGAGAATATTGTTTTAACAAATTTGCACCAACAAAAGCAGGTGATTTCCATTTTCTTCCTTTTCCATACAAATATAGCACCTTTTTACCGAGCCGATGCATCTTGAACAGTTGATCATGTGTTTCATTTTTTTTTCAAACAGTAGAGAAAAAGAAAGAATGATATTCTCAGATGAAAAGGTTTTTATCCCAAAAAGATTTGTGAAAGTTAGACAGCACGCCGCCATGTTGAAAAATAATGTGTCCTTGTTTAAGTTCGATATTA
The DNA here is from genome assembly GCA_037367405.1 of Ottelia alismoides. Taxonomy (NCBI): domain Eukaryota; kingdom Viridiplantae; phylum Streptophyta; class Magnoliopsida; order Alismatales; family Hydrocharitaceae; genus Ottelia; species Ottelia alismoides. Next base: position 219,797 of record JAZKJV010010495.1, on the reverse strand, counting down.
GCGTGTTTCCACCCCTAAAGGAAAGTTCATGATATCCTCCCTCCCTTAGCGTGATCCCTTCTAATCTATTTGAGTATGTCAACCTAACGTCTCAGGTAAATTCTTGTTTTCAAACTGGAAAGTTATTTATTCAGAGTACTCAGTTTACAGAGGGATCGTTTCCAAGTGTTCTTGCGTCTAACAAATGGACAAACCTTCGCCAATTCATCTTTCAAGCATGGCCTCCCATTTATACTATCCATCCACAACATGGAATTTTCCCATGATGCAAGTATCTTATATGAAGCCTCACAAAGTGTTTCCAAACCTTTCTTAATGATTTTCCACTCTTAAGTCTTCTGTTATTATTTAGTTTTAGAGGCATTGGTTTCCCCCTAAAGTGCGAAGCTGGAATTATTTCTCACAGCTCTTTTTTCCCTTCCATAATATATTACATATTTTTTGAAAGCAATGCATTGTTAAAGCTCTATAGATCCTTACACTATCCACCAATTTCCATATGCCTGCAAATTTCTCAGGCTACTAGGTTCCTTTTCTCTTGTCTATTTATTTACATTCCACAAGAAGTTTCTTCTGATCTCATCAATATTTTCAATGACCAGATGGGTACCCAACATTTCTCAAAAAAAAAAATCAACTGCATATTTGGGAAGTTTAAGAGTTGGTAAGAGAGAGATAGTCCATAAAGGGCGGTCAGGCTGGAGTTTAGAAGAGGTACCCTTGCCAGGAGTGCGAGCATGGGGCCCTTCCACCCTCCAAGTTTCGACATAAACTTGTCCACAAGGGGTTGCAAGCTCGCAACCCGAAGAGTTTCGAGGTTAGGAGAAATCCAAGATAATGTGGAGAATAGTTCCAAGGGTATTATGCATCTATTGACATGGCAGCCATGTCAGAATGCGACGTCAAAAGGGAGTGGATTTGGGAGTCAGATTGAGTTAGTATTAAGCAGTAAAAACCCTGAATCGTAAGCCACCTACATTGGCCGAAAATCAAGCAGTCGAAGTGGGCCGATGCCTACTGCAGTCAAGCATCTAGACGTGACATGTTCCTCTCGTGTCTCTATTATCCATATGTACCTGAACATGTTTAACTGGCTCAGCTGCAGATCACTCTCCATCTATTGTATTTGGATCATGCATAGGCAATATAATGTGCCAGAAGTGGGGTTTTAACCCCTTGTGCTTCAGAAGGAGAAGTAACCACAATGCTCATGGGATTCTAAAGAAAGAAAAAAAGAGAGCAGCAATCTTCGGACTACTTTCAAAAAGTTGAAATTGCGACTACTTGGGAGCTACAAGAACTGGTTCAGTTAGATTTATACACATACCCTTGGATGAAGAACTACAACCAGAAATCGAGTGAGACGATCATTCAATTTCAAGAGCAGCAACCCCAGCATGAAAAGCAGGAAGGCATCCTTCCTGTACGCCTAATGTACTCCACCTGCTCGGCAGTTCTTGCAGCCTGTCTGTTTCTTTTGACTTCTGCTGCCATGCGCTTCTCTTCAGCCTTCTGTCTCAGCTCGGCTAATTTGTTCTTGAGCTTCTCGTGGCCATATGCCTTTGTTCTTTCCACCTCAACCTGGATAAGAAGATGAGAATGATCAACCAGGTGAAAGCAAGGTATTCTGAATATATCAAATACTACACGGAATAGTGTTTCACCCATTTTTATGAGTTCCACAATTGTAAGGGAAAAGGCATCCGTAGGTTAATAAACAAACTAAGAACAAATGAGACATAGTTTGGCCCGTGTAGTAGACCTGATAGACAACAGCATTATTGAATAGAGAGGTACTTGAACTTGATCAAAATTTTGATCGCAAATAGTCCATTAAGAGAGCCGAGGCAGAATTCTGTATTGCAGCATCATATTCTTGTATACAGTTTGTGGTTTCTTGTTCCAGTCACAACCAATAGTATGTTCATTGACATCCATGAGCTGATTGACAACATAAATTTATTCTACACATCTGCGGAATTTTAATAGCGCATCAGTTGGCCAAGCTTCACAACCGTGATCTCCTTAGTAAACTGGTTTTTAAGATTTTGCAGATCAACTGGAGGCGTCAATTGCAAGCCCAAGGTTTTCAGCTCCTTCGCTTGAAAATTAGCAAAGATCTAAGGTAATAAGGTCTCATTGTTTGGGGCTTATCCTGTCTCCCAAGTGATAGTTTATATTTTGACTGTGGTCGGATCATTGTATTTTTGTATTCTCTAAGAGCTCCTTGTATGGACTGTTGTGGCCATTGTTTACTCCGTTTGATGAATGAATTGCTCTATCTAAAAAATTAGTATGTCCATTGCAAAAGAAGTGAAGATTACATCTCTTTTGATCAATCGTTTAAAGTTGTTGAGAACAATAAAGGGTTAAGTCGATTGGGTAATTGGATCTTGTGGAAGATCCATCTATTATGTAGTATGAGATCACGTGTTTAGTTTCACATCATCTATTACGAGAAAGTAGGTTGTGACTGGGGTCCATATATAAAACCTTTTACTACATGTTTCGATGAGAAAATTCAATGAAAAAAACATGACTATTAGGCCACTTCTCTTGTGGAGCAGGGCAGTCATCCTAGTCGTCTTGAATCACGTAAATCAATGTTTTGATATTATGATGTGCCTTTATCTCTACTTTAAATTTCGACATGGTGTTCAAGCCACTCGTTCATGGGTTTGCTCATCTCGAGGTTCGCGTTTTATCGATCATTTTCAAGTTCTTCGAGGACATGGTCTTCGTGATTTTGCGCAACAAGATCAGAAAGACAGTGATAAGTCATTGGAGAAGAAAGGTTGTATGAGTTATTGCAGCAAGGAAGCGCAAACCCAAACCTTCCATCTATCTATTCGGATTTGTTGATTCACAAATCCCATGTGATGCAATATGTACAAGTATCAATAATGATCAAGCATTCTTGGCAATGTCGACGAAGATGAAATGACAAGGACGTGTAGTTCACATTGGAACGAGTAAAAGCAGAGGGAACACTGTCCCGTTTATGCCTTATTGTGCAAAGAGCATGCCTAGGATGGCAACACCCTCAACTTGAGGCAATGGTAAGGGAAACACATCAAGTGGACGATGATCCCATAAGGTCATGTAATAGTGGAGATTGCGAAACGTCATAATTAGCAACCTCAATTAACCTTGATGACAATAAGGATAGATCCTCACAATTGGATCAGTTCATGAGGAAACTGGTGAGGTCAAGAGCCACATGAGGCGATCGACGCTCACAAGTACCACACGATTGGCGAGGATCCAAGATGTCAAGTTTGTGAGCCACACGAGGTTGTAGCGAGTCCGTAAGTAGTGGCTTGATGTTCATGAGGGCATTCGCCGAAATGGTCGTGTGAATCTGACACGAGAGGGGTGGAATTGTGAACCAAACAATAATCGCATAGTAATATAATTTAAAAATTTCCACGCCACGATTATAGAGATAAAGAGAAGTAAACCACAATGGTAAATGGCTTTTTAATGTGGATGAAATAAATAGCTTTAAAGCACTATGAAATAGCTTATCTTGGGGATTTTAGCAAAATAAAGTTCAAAATTTATCTTTTTAATATTGGTCGTATTAATATTTTATTTAGTACATAAACATAGTATTAGTTGCTTATGTCCAAAAGTATTTAGGTAAATTTGATTAATTAATAAAATTCTAGCAAATTCATGTAATATTACAATGTTTTCCTACAATTCCATTTTTGTTGAGACGCTCGTGGAAATGGTTTATCCCATATGTTTTACAAAACTTGTCGAAGTATTCATTTTCAAATTCTCCGCCATTGATCTGTACGTATTTTAAGAATTTTATTATTCTTTTCTTGTTGAACTAGTTTTGAAAAATTTATGAAAGATTCCATTGTTTGATCTTCAATTTTTAGGTAGATGATCCAAGTGAATCTAAAGTAAGAATCTTCAATTACAAGGCAGTATCCACAAACACTAAGACTTTCTACTCGTGTTTGTTCAAATAGATCTAAGTAAAGTAGTTTGAAGGGTCTAGTTGTTGAAACTAATTTTTTGTTTTTTTGAAGAGCTTTTGTGTAATTTTCCTAAAGAGCAGGCATCACAAAGTATCTTTCATTTAACTCTTTTAATTGGCAATCCACTTACTAAGTTACTTTTATCAACATGTTTAAGTGCTCTATGTCAAAGATTAATTTCATTATTACAAAGCAAATAAAAAATCACAAATATCTTTGTTAAACTTATAAGCAACTAAATTTCTTTAAATGCTTTTCCATTTAACAAAGTATCATTTCTCGAATCGTACAAGTATTTTAGATCAACTAATACTAAGTATGCTTAAACCATTAACCAAAGAAACATTATTAAAAGTAGTATTACCTCTACTAACTTGTCAAATACTAATGATACGTCCCTTGTGGTTGTTCCCGAAGGTGACCATTCCTTCGTTCTTGTGTTCTAAGATGGTAAAAAATCTTCTTGTCTTCAGTCATATGCTTGGAGCATTCGGAATCCATAATCCATCAACCTCCTCCATTGTCCTATAATAGTTGAGGTTGACATCATTCTTGATCCAATTGGCTTTGAAGCTTTTAGTCCGTTTTGAGATAGTGTGTATATCTATTTCGTATGATCTACCATCTCTCCATATGTAAAAATAAGCTTCAAGAAGGTCTTTTGGTACCCATCTTTTAGGTCCATGCCGATGAGGCTTTTCTCTTCCATTTGACTAAGTAGCGAGTTGCTATGAGACGAAGAATCACTAGTAAATCCTATTTAATTTTTATTATGTTGATTTCTTTTAGATCCAAGAAAATGATTTAACTTCTCTTTTCCCTTTGTAGATCTAGCAAGAACATTTACAAGTCTTTCGCAATTGAACTTAAGACCGTCAATATCATTTTCAAGAACTATCATTTCTTTCAAACAAGATGAGTCATTATCAAACCTTTCTTTCACATTTACTAGTCTTTCTATTCCTTTAATCAATTCCTTATTTTCTAATTTAAGGCCTCCAATAAAAAAAGGCAAAGTACATAGAACAAAGAAGACGCTTGGGTTTTTTTAGGACGGATTCCGCTCTGTCTCGTTCATTTCCCAAGGCATAAGCATCGCTTTTTTCACTTATGCTTCTTCACCTTCCACGTAACTATTATCTCAAGTGAGACTGGTCACTATTGAGGTGAGGAGTTGGAATCAAAGTCAACCACAACGTCAACTAGGTCTGGATTAGCGGTCTTGTGGTAGGTGGCAATCTATTTCTCTAGTTCGTGGACATACCTTGGCATCCTCTCTTTCCGAGAAGACCTATTGCCTGCGACTACCTTTCCCCGAAAGAAAAGGCGGAAGAAAATAGAGGAGAAGGTGAGGGCAGTCAACCCTACCCCATTCCATAACATTTCTATCTGTCTTTCTTGTTTTCCTTCCTAACTCCAACCCACTGTCCCTAGACGCGGATCATCTCTCATTGGCATCGTGGGACGAGGCCAAAACCACCTCCTCTCTGCTGATATTTGAGTCTTTTTTTCCTCAAGACATATGTAGAGATAGTTTCGAGAATTATTATTACTTTATGTATCTTGTTGCTATTTCTTTCTCTTATTTAGACGTCTCTGTAATTTACCCTTAGGGCCTCTCCCTATATAAGAGAGCCTAGGGTTTTCCATGAATTATATATCGAAGACTCTTTTTCCAACATGGTATCAGAGCCGCCTTAGGGCTCTCCACCCGCCGCCCCTCCCTTCCCCACCAGCCGCCCTAGGCCCCTCCTCCTGCCGACGGCCTCTCCTCCTGCCAGCGGTGCCCTAGCGGGCCCCACCTCCTGCCGGCGGCTCCTCCTACTGCCGCCCTAGGCCCCCAGCGGCCCCCATCTGCTCCCGGCGGCCCCTCCTCCTGCCGCCCTAGGCCCCCTGCGGCCTCCCATCTCCTCCCGGCGGCCTCTCCCCTTGTCGCCGTACGTCCCCAGGTCGCCGCGGCGGTCCCGACTGCTGTGTTGAACGTCCAGCAGTCCCTAGGCGCCGCTCTCGAGGCGCTTCAACGGCTGTAAGCTTCCTTTGAGGTGTGCCCTAGACACCTCTTCCTCCGATTTATGGATTCGAGTGCGTAAAAGTCTACACACGTACTCAAATCCGATGCAGTTGGTGTAGACATTCATCAACGTGTCTATATTCCCTTCGTCTTCTCCAAGCAGCATTATGTCAGAATCGAAAGTCGATTAGCCCTCCACCAGCGCATTCAAAGGTCCTGCGCCAATAGTGAAGATGGACGGGTCTAACTATGAGCTATGGGCTATGCAGTTCATGAGCCTCATGAAATCTAATGGTAAGAAACACATTCTTACCGAGGATGAGCCTGCGGAGAAGACAGGGATCTATGCCTCATGGGAGGCTGATGACGCTTACGTGAAAGTCTGGTTGTCTGGTACGTTGACGATGGAGATAGCTAACGACGTCCTCCATCAGCCCACTGCTAAGGCAATGTGGGACATCCTTGCTGCTACGTATTCGCAGGTGCGAAATGAGACAAAGATGTTGCAGCTTCAACATGACATTTTTACGATGAAGCAGGCCGGCAGACCTCTCTATTCTCTATACACATCCCTAAGAGGGATGTTCGAGAAGCTATACAGTACCATTCCTCTCACTGCTACTCCTGAACAACAGAAGACGTTTCGGAACGCCACCATGGTGGGCGTTCTACTTGTTGCTCTCGATCCTGAGTACGATGCTGCCCGGTCACAGATTCTAGCAGATGCAGTAATTCCTCCAGTGGAGGATGTCTACAGAAGGCTCAGTCGCATTCCAGTTTCCTCCAGCTCTTCTACTCCACCCCCATCAGCGATGGCAGCTTCGCGTGGGAGAGGTGGACCGCCTTCTGGACGTGGTCGTGGACGTGGCCGTGGACCTCAAGGAAGAGGTGGTCGCTCCAGTCAGATGTGCTCGTATTGTCACAGAACTGGACACTCGGAGGAGACATGCTACTCTAAGCATGGGTTCCCAGTATCGGCACGGGTTGCAGAGCATTCACAGTCTCCATTACCGTCTACTGCAGATCATAGATTTGATGAACTTGTGGCCCGTCTCCGTGATATTATGCCACATTCTTCTGGTGATTCATCTGGTGGTTCTTCATATATTGCTGCCACAGCCTCTGCCAGTTCATCCGCCGCTGCTAGTAGCTCAGGTAGATCATCAGCACTCATACCATCTCATGATATATCTGACTGGGTTATAGATTCCGGAGCCACACATCATCTCTGTCGAGATAGAGGTAGATTACAGGCCCACAGGGATATTCCTCCCGGCCGTTCAGTGCAGATAACAGATGGTACCCACTCACCCCTTGTTGGCCAAGGGGAGGTTTTCCTATCCTCCACTATGCAGCTACAGAACGTTTTACATGCCCCTGAGTTCTCAATGAATTTGTTGTCTATTAGTCAGATTACAAAGGATTTGAATTGTCGTGCTATATTTGACCTGTCTTCTCTCATTTTTCAAGACATACTCACGGGCAAGGTGATTGGCTGTGGCTCTGAGCAGAATGGTTTATATCGGCTGGTTCGGGAATCCTATGCTGGCGTCTCCTCTCACTCCGCTGGACCAGTCTCTCCTTACATTTGGCATCTTCGATTTGGTCACCTTCCGCTCCAGAAAATGCGCCATCTTCTGCCCCAGATCTCTCCAAGTTCGTCGTTTCGCTGTGAAACATGTCAGTTGGGAAAGCATCATAGGTCGAGCTTTCTAGGTCGTCAGAGTCGGAGCAGTAGCTCCCCTTTTGAGTTGTTACATATAGATATATGGGGTCCGAGTCGTGTTCCTGATCACCAAGGACACAGGTTTTATCTTGTGGTAGTGGATGATTTTTCTCGTGTCTCATGGGTATTTCTTTTGAAGAATAAATCTGAAGCACGAGATGTGGTAAAAAATTTGATTAATGAAGTGCAGAATGATTTCTCTTCCTCAGTCAAATATGTTCGGACGGATAATGCCCTGGAATTTTGTACACGCTCTCTTTCTCAATTTCTTTCATCAAAGGGTATTATTCACCAAACCACTTGCGCATATACATCCCAACAAAATGGTGTGGCGAAAAGAAAGCATCGCCATCTCTTGGATATTACTCGTACCCTGTTGATTCAAAGTTGTGCTCCTATTTCTTTCTGGGGGGATGTTGTCCTTACTGCATGCTATCTGGTCAATCGAATGCCGTCCTCTGTCCTTGGAGAGAAGATACCCATCTCTCTTATTTTTCCAGACAAGGAGTTATTCTCACTGCCTCCACATGTCTTTGGCGCTGTGGCGTTTGTCCATCGTCTATCTCCTGGACTTGACAAGCTCTCTCCTAGAGCAGTCAAGTGCGTCTTTGTTGGTTATTCCAGAACCCAGAAGGGATATCGGTGTTATGATCCTACAACCAACAGGTACTTCGTCAGTGCTGATGTCACTTTCTTCAAGTCGGTTATGTATTTCTCGCCAGCTGGGGACAAAATGGTACCATCCACTACCACTGATGATATTTATGTTCCACCACCACCTACATGGAGTTCACCTGAGTCGTCCCCTGTGTCAGTTCCTATGCCAGCACCACCGCCACCACCACCTCCACCTCCACCCATTCCACGACCAATCATATCACCGTTCCCTAAACATTATACACGTCGGTCAGGTCCTGCTCAGACGACAGATCAGCCAATCACTACGCCTCAGGTATGTTCAGATGGCGTTACTACTGACGGGTCAAGTTCGGTACATATGCAGGATTCCTCATTACAAGAAGACACAGATGATGATCTTGATGTTCCGATTGCTATTCGGAAACATAGAAGGAAATGTGCATTCTATCCATTTGCTTCACAGGTTTCCTTCCACCGGCTCACAGGTGATTTTCAGAAGTTTGCCACAGCATTGTCTTCCGTGGATATACCACGGACATACCAGGAAGCCTTGAAGAGTGAGTGCTGGAGATTAGCTATGGAAGAAGAAATGAGGGCCTTGCAGTCTCGTGGCACATGGTCTTTGGTTCCTGCACCTCCTGATGCATCCGTTGTGAGCTGCAAATGGGTCTTCACAGTCAAATATCATGCAGATGGCACGTTGGATAGGTACAAAGCACGCTTGGTCGCCCGTGGGTTTATACAAACATATGGCATGGATTACATGGATACATTCTCTCCAGTGGCGAGACACTCGACTCTCCGTATTCTCCTATCTGTTGCTGTGGTTCGTGATTGGAGCATTTCTCAGCTAGATGTCAAGAATGCCTTTCTGTACGGGGACTTACAGGAGGAAGTCTACATGCAGCAGCCACCCGGGTTTACTGCTGAGGGGGAGAAGCATATGGTCTGTAGACTTCACAAGGCGATATATGGCCTCAAACAGAGTCCGCGAGCGTGGTTCCAGAAGCTGTCCAATCTAATTGAGCACCAGGGATTCAAGAGGTCAAATGCTGATCACTCGTTGTTTGTCCAGAAGTCCTCGGCAGGTACGGTTGTCATTATGGTCTATGTGGATGATATTCTTGTTACAGGAGGCGATGTTCAGGGCATAGAGAGGGCGAAGGCATTCCTAGGTCGTCAGTTTGTTACAAAGGACCTTGGAACCCTAAAATATTTTCTGGGGTTGGAATTTGCAAGGAATGCACATGGTTTGGTGATGACACAACGGAAGTACATTACAGACTTCCTGGTTGAGACTGGTATGGATGGGTGCAAACCATCAAGCATCCCCATGGTCCCCAGCATGAAGTTGTATGATGGTGATACTGATGAAGTAGATAAGAGGAGATATAGAGAAATGGTGGGAAAACTCCTCTATATTACTATAACACGTCCAGACATTGCATTTGCAGTTAGCCGGGTAAGTTAGTTTATGGAGCAGCCAAGACAGGTTCACATGGATGCTATATACATGACACTGAGGTATCTGAAGTCTTCTCCAGGGTCAGGGCTGCTATTCAGAAAGGGCACAGACTTATCCATCTCAGCGTGTGCAGACGCAGATTATGCAGGATGTCCTAAGGATAGAAAATCAACCTCAGGGTTTGCAGTGTTTGTTGGAGGCTCTCTGATTTCTTGGAAAAGCAAGTAACAAACTGTGGTGGCAAGGTCCAGTGCGGAATCCGAATATAGGGCCATGGCTCAAGCCAGTACGGAAATGATGTGGGTTCGCTCCGTATTAGAAGATCTACATGTAGCTGTACCTCTACCTATGAAGCTTCAGTGTGACAATCAGACAGCATTGTTCATTGCCAACAATCCAACTTTCCATGAGAGGGCCAAGCATATTGAAGTTGACTGCCATTACACCAGGGACCTGATCCAGAGAGGATTAATATCCACTGCACATGTTAGCTCAGGAGATCAAACTGCCGATGTATTCACCAAGCCACTGCTCAGAGGACCTTTCCAGAGATGTTCATCCAAGCTGAGCATGATCGACATCTATGCTCCACCTTGAGGGGGAGTGTAGAGATAGTTTCGAGAATTATTATTAGTTTATGTATCTTGTTGCTATTTCTTTCTCTTATTTAGACGTCTCTGTAATTTACCCTTAAGGCCTCTCCCTATATAAGAGAACCTAGGGTTTTCCATGAATTATATATCGAAGACTCTTTTTCCAACAACATAATCCTACGAGACAATTATATAAGTCAATTTGTAGCCAACTCGCTTGTATATCCAGGCGGCTTCTTTATTTTATCTTTGCTACCTATATATTTTTAAAAACAAGTTCTTAACTATATAATACATGTTTTTTGAGAACTTCAATATATATATATATCCTGTAAATTCTGAATAATTTATGAAAATAAAGTATAGAAATTTGATCTCTAATATATTCTACGTAAATTCTAGCTTCAAGTTCGGTGATTCTCACTTCAACCCTGATTTTCTTGGTGTCTCCCAATTTTCAAGAAATATATTAAAAGGAGCTGAGATAGGGCCTGTGTTTTTCAAGATGTCTTGACTATTGTTTTAAAGGTAGCTATTGTCAGTGCTTGGATGAAGTCAAGCAAGTAAATGGCCCACTCGCCCTCACTAGTAAATGGGCAATGTCTAAAATCAAATAAGGAAAAGCATGAATTTCAAATGGGCGAGGGGAGGAGATGATGACTTTCGTATGTTCCTAGTATTCCAAGTCAACAAGACAAGCCAACCAGAGCCAGCAATCTCCTTGCTACTTGACTTGCCTAGCCTAGAACAAATTTTGGCTTTCTCGACAAGAGCCAGAGCCAGCAATGTAGTCTCTGTGTGCCCAAAGAAGAAGTTTGATAATGTTTTTCAAACATAACACAACTACTAATTAACCCATGGATGAGCTCATTGTGACTTTTAAGGCCTAATAAATGATTGCAAACGCATTAGCAAGTCAGTGAAAGTGAACCTCGAAAAGGTTGTCGCTGATCTTGAGGCTTGCTTTAGGGTATACTATCAGTAAAAGTGAACCTCAGTCCCGCACCACAGGAGCCAAATATAGTCAGATGCATTACAACTAAAAACGATCTACAGATGGCATGAATGATAACAAGCTACAAATTAAGGAAGATTTTATGAAGCTAAATAGTTTCAAGATTTTCAAGCAGTGTCATACTTAGGGCATGTTTGATTGCAGGGTTGGGCAGGGTTGGTTTGGGCTTGGGTTGGGCTGGGTGAATAGTAATCTGTGAGGAGGAAGTACCCTTGTGAATAGTAACCAGGGTTGGGCCAACCCTGCCCAACCCTGCAACCAAACAGGTAGAGAATATCAACTATGTAAGGTTGTGACTTGTGAGGTTGCAGGAGGAAGTACCCTTGTGAATAGTAACCAGGGTTGGGCCAACCCTGCCCAACCCTGCAACCAAACAGGTAGAGAATATCAACTATGTAAGGTTGTGACTTGTGAGGTTGCAAACAAAAAAATTGATTTTTTTTGACAAATCTCAGATCGGTTAGAAGCAAGAAATCAATAGAACCAAAATTAGAAGATTGGTACCACAACACCATTCTGTTGTCACCATCATATACTTCACAACGGCTACATTTAAATATGTACTTCACTTTATTCCTGTGGTAATGAACATGAATACGCGGGTAATAATTCAAATTGGAAGGTAGAAATCAGAAAGTAGAACTGTCAAAAGAAGAATGTAGAAATCGAGATCTGTTTTTTCTGTTTTGAATTCCAACAATGATGTTGTAGACTATTGCCATAAATGGCAATATTTTGATTTATTGAAGGTATTAGTTGTGATTCCAGTAGAATTCATTGTTAACATTCGTGAATCCAGTAGTATGTAGCATTGCAACAAGTTTTAGAAAATTATGAACCATTTGCTAAAAATTATGATGCATGCATCGTGCTAGGCTGGGTGGAATGTAGCTGTGCAGGTGTGAGGGGTGATGCAGTCCACAATTGTGGTAAGGCGTGATGTGGTTTGGCATGTATGTGACTCAATCACCAAGGTACATTCTCGACTCGTGCTATTTTTAGACACCAGAACTGCCATTTCTTCCCCCTTGTTGGAGTATGTTGAGTATGTGTCACTTATGTGGGAGATGGGTAAATGGTTCTCTCTAGGATCCATTTACCCCATCCAGTTGTTTAGTCCCACATCTATCAATTGTGAGATGTGGAGACTCAGTGAGGGCTATATAAGAAACCCCTCACCCTCTGTATCAGATGAGAAAGTCAATAAACACATCAGCCCTTTGAGGCATTCTCCCGTGGTTTCATCCTGCTCCTTAGGGAGTAGGGTTCCACGTTAAAATCATATGTTCTTATTTCTTTATCTTTATTTCTCCGATTCGCTTCCACGTGTTTATTTTCTAACATGGTATCAGAGCGGGTTCGATTCTCGAGTTTTTTTCTTTATCGTTTTATTCAAGATTCGATATTATCAAGTTCTAGGTTTCATTCTGGAACCCTAAGCATCTCCTGCATCGCAATCTTGTCTGTGAAGTTCCAGATCTCAGGCGGAGATCCAATCGTGCGCAACTGCTCTACGTAAGATACGTGTTCGTGAAGTAGCGGCGATCCATGTCCCAGATCAAGGGGCGTCGACGCCCCTCCAAGCTCCGGGCGGAGTCCTAAAACACACAAGCACGGAGCGTGAACCGTTGGAGATCACAAGGCGGCGCCAATGAAGCATCCTGCACTTCTAAGCAACACTCATCATCGAGAGTTCCTCAGTTCCAGGCGGCGCCATTGGGATGGCCCATCGGGGTAGCGATGAGAGAAAGCCCTATCAGGGCGGCGATTCCAAGAGGGTTCCCAAGTGGGAACCCTAATATAAAAGCCCAAGTGGGCCGATGTTATTTAAAAAAATGAATGAAGGAAAAAGGGAGGGGGAGGCCCAGCGTGAGTAAAAAAAGGGGGAAGCATTGGCAGAAGGGAAAAAAGGGGGTGGGCCCAACATTAAAAAAAGGGCAAAAAGAGAGGCACACGTTTTTATAAGTCCAATTGGGTTGAGGCATTTCTCTGACCAAAATAGGTCATGTTTATTTTGTTAAAAACGAGAGAGATTTGAGCATCAAAAAAAACGAGAGAGATTTCTTTTAAAAAAAGGGTGTGTACAGAAGAAAAGCGGTACGCAGAAAAAATTGCAAAAAAATAGAATGAAAATGAAAAGCCGTAAAAAAATCGTCAACGGCTTATTAAAAAAATATGTTTGACAACTATTAACAGAAAAAAAGAAGAGGGAGAAAATTTTCATTGAGAAGAAAAGCCGAGAAAATTGTGATGGCTTATGCTTTTGTTTTTTTCCCCATTTTATTGCCTTCTCCCAACTTTGTCGATGCCATTGTTTCCCGACCAGTCTGGGAGAAAGGGGGATTATATGTAGAGTTACATGCCAGTTTGTCAGTTTCTCCAGATTCTAGATTCTCCAGACCATTCAGATTTCATACTCTACAGTTCGGATATTCAGACTCGACAATTAGATGTTTTCGAGTCTTCAGTTTCAGACATGCACATTTATGCGGTCTTCTTTTCAGATGTGCACATGTATGCCATCATTGTTTGTGCTCCCCATCATTCTTGTTTTGCCGGTCAGGGTTTTCATGTGATCCATATGGACTCCAGAGTAGAGATCCCATTCTCTATGACATGTGGGCTAGGGTTTTCATGTGGTTTCATAAGGACTCCAGAGTAGAGATCCCATTCTCTGAGCCAGATGGGAAAAACCCAGTTCTCTGACGAGGTGACTTTTTAAGACTCCATTCTCAAGCGATCATGAACTCCAGTATGAGATCCTTCCGAGGTTCATATGAGAGAGAACCCACTTTGAGGTCCCTATGAGAGAGACCCATCTTCAGAGATCTACGTATGGATAATTAACGACGTTCTTTATTCGACTCTTTCAGAGATGGAGCAGTTGTCCACATGTTGTGGCAGGCCAGAGTTCTCCAAGTGGAGCTCATCCAGTTGTAGTGACTCTGACAGGCGCAGTACAGAGCACATGCTCTTCGACGAGGAGATTCGATTTGACTCATATTCCAGCCACTTCGTTCCCCCTCACCTGCACGACATGAGAAGCAACGTCCTCGACAACAGCCGACAGTTGTGCACGTTGAGTTGATATTGTCTGTAATGTCTTGTATTGTGAGTTGAGATTTCTTTCTGTTTGTACAAGCTGAGTATTGCATGCTCCAGCTTGAGGGGGAGTGTTGGAATATGTTGAGTATGCGTCACTTATGTGGGAGATGGGTAAATGATCTCTCCAAGATTCATTTACCCCATCTAGTTGTTTAGCCCCACATCTACCAGTTGTGAGATGTGGAGACTCAGTGAGGGCTAAAGTCCCTCACCCTCTGTATCAGATGAGAAAATCAATAGACACATCAGCCCTTTGAGGCATTCTCCCGTGGTTTCATCCCGCTCCTTAGTGAATAGGGTTCCACATTAAAATCATGTTTTCTTATTTCTTTATCTTTATTTCTCCAATTCTCTTCCGCATGTTTATTCTAACCCCTACACTTTTTCTATATGAACGATCAAGCATGCAAAAGTCTGTAGTTGTTATTCAATCAGCCAGAAAACTAACGAAGTATTTATCAGAAATCGGACAACCTATGGGATTTAGTCGGATTTGGCCGATTTTGTATTATTTAAAATATATAAATCATTTTATACATGGACTTTTTTATACTTACATAGATTTGGATATTTTATACATCTCTTATACATGTACTCGTATAAGAGTACATGAAGGATACATGTACTCTTAATTCATTTTATACATCTCGATACATGTACTCCTATATACTTGCTACAATAATGAAAAAAAATTTTCCATTCAAATATTAGGCATCTAAAATTTAGTTTTCTTTTAGAATCATGTCAAAACAATAAAAAAGTCCGAAAACTATTGACCGACTAACCACTATTCAGTCGGCTACCTCACTAACCTGATTAACCGGAATCAATCGTTTTTTTTTTTGCAAATGAAGGGCTGACTGATGTTAATAACAAATTCAATACATGATTTTCCTATTGCTTTTCTTTCTCATAAATGCTTTCCAAGAAATGTTGACTTATTCGTGAAGAGACGTTCGAGAGAGGCCACTAAGATGTGCTTTACTGCGTAATTGGATTGTCAGATCCTTGGAGAAACACACCATGACTGCTTGTGTTGGTTCTATTGTGGACATCGTTTCTTCAAGGTAAGTTCGTTTTTTTTCAGAATGCTTAGGGGGTGATTTTCTAACTCTGTTTTTTACTGCTTAGGTGACAAATTTCCAACTCTGTTTTTTCTATTATTTTTGTGCCTATTTCCATGCATGCTTAATCATGGATCATGTTTTTCATTTGGATTTTGATTTCTTTTTTTAGATTATTTGTGTGCCCCCTATTGCATGCGTGTTTAGTTATGGATCTCTTTTGGATTCCACTTTTTCTTCTGGATTTCTGTTTTCATGTTCTTTTTAGTGATGCATGTGAACATATGCAAATCTGTAATACAATAAACAAATTTATGTTATCGCATATAGATGGTTTATTTGTATAATGTGTGGGCCAATTTCAACACTTTTTGAGGAGAAAACTATATGATCCTATTGCTCAATCTCACACTCTATCCCTCTACGTTATGAAACAAAAATCGAGTGGTTGTATAATCAGATCCTATCACGACACATTTATAGTAGTATTAGGAACTTAGTCCTACTTCACCAAATATGTGGTGTCATGATGTGCGAAGCCTTTAAATACCCTTTTCACAGAGAATAAACAATACAAATCACATGAATATTAGCATATTTCTCCCACGGAGTAGGATGGCTTCTTCAAAATTCAATAGTTAGACACGTAAACAAAAGAAGCCTAATGTTAACATTACTAATTCAATTCTGAGTAATGTGCAATGATAGATAGTTCAGTGTGATAATGGATGCAAAATTATATGTTTGAGCAATTAGGCAGTTTCCTATAGATGTTTCAAGAATGTCCTGCCAATTTGAAATGCCAGGTGATACGAAAACCGAACAAAATCAAGCGTCATTAGAAAAAAAACAATGCTAGGCACCTCGAATATGTGCTTGCATGACAAGGCAAAATTTGGACAATAAGATTACCTCAACTTTCCTCATCTCAGCTTCTGCTTTTGCCTTCTGGTGATTTTCCCAAGCTTGGATCTTCATCTCTTCACGTTTAAACCTAGGAAAACCAGTTGTTTTTCAGTCCATATATTAAAACCCAAAAAACCAAAAACTATAGGCCACTCGTCTGACATGAGGACTAACATGCTTCCTTAAGAGGAACAGATGGTTGATCAAAAATAATTATAAAGTTAGAGCTTATGCGATATAATAACCTGGCCAAGTATTTTGCTTTCTCTGCCTCTTCCCATGCAGAAGCACGGATCCCAATAGCATTTTTCTCTGCGGCATCGACGGGTACGTTTTTCAGTGATTTTGAAGCATCTTGCTCCTCCTCCTCCCTACTGGCCCATGCAGCAATATTTGGCTTGCCAAGTTTTGTTCCCAGAATCATGATCTCTCTCCTGGTCTTCATCTGAAGCTCTTTCTCAGAGAGCACCTTTCTGTTTGGATCCCCACGATGATCACTATACTCCACTGGAGTTGAAGTTGGCGCAATTCTTCCAGGAGATAATGCAGGGCTTCTGATTGGGGAGGATGCCCTTAGAGGGGTTCCAGATCGAGAGGGTTCTTGGCTAGCAATCGGAGTCATTTCCGTTCCCATGTCTCGCATAGAGACGGATCTAACAGTTGATGGGGGATGAATATATGCAGTGGCACTTTGAGCAGATGTAGATGAGTCGTGTTGGCTTAGATTAACTACCAAAATTGTGTGCACATCAGTACAATCCTAAAATGTAAAGTATCACAGCAAGTGACATAAAGAAAATGGCTCAAAAAAAATTACGAGTAACAAGAATGCATATATTTCATCTATAACATGCATATTCATACTCATTCAGGGAAGTAGAACACATGAAAAAAAACGTGTTTATATGCCTGCCTTTCAGGTGCCATCCAAACTGTACATGTTGCGTGTAGGAGAAATCAAACGCAAACCAAAATAACGTGCAAGACAATCACACACCATACAGATGTATGAGGTTCACCCCTAACTGTGCTACTCCTCGATGACATCAATAGATCTTCCTATCTTTTGGAAAATGGTGATGAAAAGGATACAGAAACAGACCTAACATTGCAAGGTTTATGTAACACTCCCATACCAACAGATCCCTTAATGAGATTCATTTTTTAGGGGTATCTCCAGACAATGATGCAGGGAGGTCATAAAATTGAGCTCCGCAATGCAGCAGGCAGGTCGAACAGATGGATTAGAGAGGTTATTTGATTTTCAAAATTATTAAATTTTATCTCATACAAACTTCTTTAGAAAGTGAAGAATTTTAATAGCAATTGATTGGATACACACACAAAATCTGTAATTTTACATAAAAAACAAATTCAATCGATAAACCAAATTACCTGCCTGATAAATTCCGTAAAGGGACTTCCTTTTGTTGCTGACATACAAACAGGAGAGACTAGAACAAGATGGAGTGATGCAACACATTAACGATTTGCATTTATTTCTCTCAACAATCAACAAAAGTGTATAAAAATTTATGTCAGATATGACATTAAAGAATATGGTTGCATTAGAGAGCTTTAGTTCGGGGATATAAAGAGCCTCACAAGTGCATCATGACAATCAAATCCAGTTTCTTCAACTCATATCAACAGCTGGAGCGTATATGATACCAAGGTCCTAAATGTTGGTTTCGGTCACCGTTTCGGCGACCGACCGAAACGGAATTTCGGTGGAATTTCGATGAAATTTCGATCTAAATTTCGGTCATTTTTGGAACTAGGGCCCACATATGTCGGTCATTTCGGTCGAATTTAGATTTCGACTGGATACGATATTCGACAGAAATTCGACCGAATTTCGCTGAAATTTGAGGCCATGTATGATATACACAACCAAGTTGTGGTTCATTCAAACTAACTAGTGGTTCAGTACAAAAGAAGCAACAAAAAGGGATTCTATTGCTAGGCAAAAAAGCTACACAGGAAGCACTTACTAGCAGCATCAGCAATGGAGGTCTCCACGAAAACTGCGGATTTGGTACAAGAATCCGCCATACTCTGAGCATCAGGCACCCAATTTGTGCTCTTCGATTCCCCGCCTTCCTTCCTCGTCTGACTATGGTCAATCCTCTTAGTATCCGGCTCTGCCATGACTTCCACGACAACCTTCGTGGCAGCCATTCTATTGCCACAACTGACACCTCCAGTCCTCTTCACCTGTGCTCCTCCTCCCTTGCCAGTCCTGTTGGTTGTCGGGCTCGCTATCCACTTCTGCGCATCATCCCATTTCGAAGGTGCAGGCTTAGAGAACGGCGGCACAACGGCCGATCTGAGCGAGGCGCGCTCCGCCCTTTGGAATTCAAACACAGCAGATGATGGCATGCTATCTGAATCGCCACAATCCTCCTCCTGGGATCTAAGCCCCCTGGAGTTGGCAAAGGCGTGGCTCTTGTTCCGATGGCCACCTCCCATCTCAGATGAAGTGGAGCATTCGGGTGGAGAGCTCACAACGTCCACATCCTTGACGGAATCGGGGCTCCTGTCCTCCGCCGAACCCCCACGTTCATCTGCACCATCCATCGAACAGTTTATATGCAAAGTAAACATGACCAAAGATCTGAACTTTTTGGGGTCAAATCGACGAGGGGGCTAGAACTCAAATCTCAGAAACTAAAAGAATGTAATCTTACTGCGATCTTCGAGCTCTCCGGCATCACCAACACCACCACCAGCAGCAGTAGATCTCAAAGCGAACTTGGATTCGAGCTCGTCATCTTCTTTTCTCCTCTTCTCCACCCCAAGGAGCATAAGCCTCAGCTTGCTGGGAGAAACACCACCACCCTGATCACCATTGGGAAAAACAAGAACAACCCATAATCAAACTCGCGTAGAAACAACCAACAATGCTAAAGATCTCGCTCGGCCCACATTGGAGCCCCACCCTGAGGAGAAGAGCCAAGAACAGCAAACAGAGATGAACCCACAAATCGGAAGGAGCAGCAGATGGAGTTGGGCACCTGTGAGTGTGGCTTTTGGATCCTTTCGTAGTCCATGTCAAGCAATGGCGTTAAGGCAATGTCACTGCAATCACTACAGCTATGCCGTCGCTCTCTTTCTCTCTCTGAATCCACGTCTATCGGTTTCCCTCGCAAGAGGGTAACGACCACACGCCTTCTCTCTCTATATCTCCATCTCTCTCACCTCTTCGTTGTTGTGTTCCATCGACGCCGACTGGAGGGGATGTCCAGATTTGACGGATGGGTAGAGAGAGGGAGGGGGAGACGAGGACCGAGAAGCGGAGTGACCATCGAAGGTACACTAGTACGAGGAAGTTGGCATTTGACACTGGAGTTGGGAAAGAACTACGGTCGTGCCATTGATGGGTTCGTTGGATTCCGTTGCCCTCTTGGAATTAAAATTAAATTTTTGGTGAGAGAAGCGCACTCCTCAGATCGTGTGTCCACCCTCCTTTTTTCGGGCAAATTACATCAAAGATCCTGAAATTTGAGATCTTCATGAAAAGATCCTGATACAACGTCAGGGATTTTTTACACCATGAACAATAAAAAATTTGTAAATTATCTTATAAATCCTATATTCTTCATAATTATCATTTAACCCCCGCAAACATGCTCAGTCTTCCATCGCAACCGTCGCCGTCAATGTTAATTTTATTTGAATCAATATCTTAGGTTAATCTTGAGTTAATTTAACCAGAGATCTTCCACTTCCGAATCTCTTTCCATACCCTCCTCTCCTCCTTCAAGCAGCTCTGGAGGCACATGGTGATGGTTCACGTAGCAGGGGGAGGTGCAAGGAATGAGAGGTGGAGGTGGGGCGACGTTAAGGAGGGGTAGTGGCTATGGGAGGGGAGGTGGCGGTTGGGGCGAGGTTCGGGATGTGTGGGGGTGCTAGAGGGAGGTGACGGCTGTCGGGGCAGCACTGGGGAGGGAGATGGCACTGGGGGTGGTTAAGGGAGGGTGGACGAAGGTGAGGAGGGGAGGAGGAGATGGGGTAGGAGGGGAAGGAGGGTATACATTTTTAAATTTGATAAACAAAAGGAATAATACATATATTTTTTTATATAAAATCTAGTACATTTTAACATCCAAATGGACGGGAGCTAACCATATAGTTCATAGTGTAAGAGTTAGCAAATTTGCAGGGTTTAGGTTATAATTACAAAGAATAAGGTTAAGAAGGTAATTTGCATTTTTCAAGATTCATGATGTAAAAATCTCTCAAGTTATTGAGTAGATTTTAAAAAAAAGTCTCTATCGATCGAGCTAGAAACTTAACGTAATAAACTCGAAACCATTAGTATCAGACCCCTTGAGGTAAATACTAAAGATCACTAATATTTAAATTAGGTGAATAGTGCATGGAGTTTTCCGCAATTCAACTAAAAACTATACCGCTAATATTTTTTAATTAAATTCAATCAGTGATTTAAGTTACATTTTAGTTACAATCCCGTTGATCGAGATTAGTATAAATCTCCCACTAATCACGTATACACCTACTAATTACAAAAGGTTTTGATGTGTGCCATATTTAAATGATGTTTTATTTCATTTTATGGAATTGAAACATTAGCGTTATTTTGTAACGGGGACTCTTTATGATAAAGATCTTGATTTGGGGGTATTTTGGATATTTACCCGTTTTTTTATTGGAAAGGTTAAAAATTGTTTGGTTCCGCTTGTTTCCTTGAAACCGGATTTGCATTCAAACTCTTGATATAAAAAATTCATATATTTGTCCTTTTCTTTTATGTCGTTGCAAGTGCAAGTGTATGGTATGAGGAATAAGTGTCTCCCTTTCAATAGGGAGGGAGAGAGGGGGGAATATGTATAAAAAACAATGATTTTTTTACATTTGTGCCCTTTTAAATTCTACGATATCAGTTATGTCTCTTTTTTTTGCAATATCACTGCTATCCCTATCATTCTGGACAATTAACAGTTGCACCTCTCAGGTTAGTTTCCGTCCATTTCATTTCCAAACAGACGTTATCTAAAAGGTACACGTGTAATTGGAAATAAAAAAGAAGGGTACAACTTTAACTTTCAAAAATTGTAGGGACACAATTATAAGAAAATTTTACTAAATCGGGCTTTAGTTTGTCTAAATCATGGTTTGATTTATCTTATTAATGGCAATACTAGCAGAAGAACACAAGTGAGAACGGTGCAAGGACGCAGATGCACAACTGATATTGCAAAAACGAGAGATGTATTATCAATATTGCAGGGATCAAAAGGAGCACAACGGTAAAAAAAACTCAAAAAACAAATATGAGAATATAAGGTTGTGTATTGTCTCTTTTTGTCAACAATTGTTTGGATCTTAATAAGCATGTTGTTTTTTTTGCAATAACAATGCATTTGGAAATTGGACATCACATTGGCTTGGTTGGAAGAATGCATCCAAATTCTCTTTGTCAAAAAATAAATAATTTGCATTTTCTCTTGCTCCCACACCTTATCAGAATAGTTATTTGCTCTCCTTATATTATTTAATATTTTATGGAGATATCCATTCTTTTGCATTTTTTATTAGTAAAATAAATTCATTTCTCGTTTGGTTTAAATTAATCGATGACATTTTAAAATGATAAAAATGGAATTGTTAGCAAAACAAGAAAAATATGGAGGAAAGAATTTTCTTAATTCCAGTTTAAAATTTCCCTATTTGGGTACGAGATATATACATGGTTTCGTTATCTCGAGATAAAGGAATTTTTTTAGATGAACCAACCTATGATAAGCGGTCACATCATGATTATGTTATTTATTATGTATCTATCTCTTCCTTGTTTTCCAAAATAACTAAATAAAAGTGTTGGATAAATCTCACTTACCCTTTATCCCACTTTGTTCATTATCATTTCGTCTACTAATCGTTGAAAATCTCAATTTCGATATTCACTCAGGTTTGATTAACTAAAAGTTCAATTGGAATTTGGTTTGAAAATAAACAAATCGAACCTAAGTGTATGTTTAGGCTTAGGTTCATATCGTTAAAAGTTCGACATACGCACACATACATATATACATACAATTTTGCAAAGCCTAGTCTTGTTACAATTTTGTGAAGCCTAATCTTGAGACAATTGGACTTAATTTCATGATAAGTAGACTTTCTCTTCTTTATCTCTCACACCGATAAAATAAATATAAATCACATTTGTTCTTTATCCACCTTATTCTTTATCTCTCACACAAATGAATATAAAAATATATAACAATTTTTTTAAGACAAGAATCCTTATTAATATGTGTTTTTTAAATCGAAGAAGAGTGAGATAAAAAAGAATAAAAAAGAATAAATATTTTGATAATTACTTATATACCCCTCTACATTTAATTTCATCTCACACCCTTTCTTTAAAAAATCTCAAGTTGATATTCGCCTAGATTCGTTTGGATTAAATAGAAATTCAATGTATGCTCAGTTCGAAGATATAGAACCGAACCTAAATATATGTTTGGGATCGTTTATGTCAAGGACTTCATAGATTCGATCCATTTGCATTGATTAGATACACCACCCATGACACAATTCAATCGGTCTCAACACCTGAGTTGGAGTCATAGGTGTGTTTATCGAGCTCAACGAGTCGAGTTGACCCCATCTCGGATTTGAACTTGATAAGAAAACATGAGCTTGAGATCGGGCTTGATAAGGTTCGAGCCTTAGAATGTTGGCTTGGAATCGAACTCACTGAGTTTGAGCTGGTTCACGAGCCTCTTAACGAGTCAAGTCGAATGGAATCGATTTCGAGCCTTGAAATATCTATCCATCTGTAGGAACAAATATCTCCATGCGCATTCCGTAAAAGCACCTACAAACCATATAAACATATTAATAGAAGGTTTAACATGTGAATCCAACACGACTTCGACTCAACTCGTGTGAGTATATTGAGTTATCGAGTTGAGCAAGACCCAACTCGAGCCCGACTCGATGACACCAATGAGCCACAAATCCAAATCGAGTTCGGGCTTGTTAAGTTTTCGAGTCGGGCTCACGAGCTCATCGAGCTTGAGCTTTCCTAACAACCCTATTGGACACAAAAGTCATTGATTGTCTTTCCAATTAAATAACAATCCCATGATGAAAAAACTAATGGACCCCACATCTGAGAGCTAAGACCTGTATTTCTATTTCATTCCACTAAACATAAAAAAAGAAAAGCACGATTTCAGTTTTTGCCATATGATATGATGTGATTATCTTTCAAGACAAGATGGTATTTCATGTTCGATTCTGTACGAATACTTTTGAAGGAAAAGTGATTTTGAACGCCCTTTGAAGTTTGAACTCCTCTTTCTTTCCATTCTTTCTTTTGTCCCCCCAACTTAAAGGTTCCCATTGTCAGCAATTGCTGCCTATTACTCTACAACTGTCAGCTTCTTTTGATTGCTTCTCTTATCCTTCCCCCTTTGCACCGCCCACTACATCGTCCATGGACCGCGCTACTGCAAAGGCAGTCAATGGAACAGATTCGATCAACAATACATGAGCAGAACAACGATCAAGTAAAAGAAACATGTGTGTTCGTACAATAAAGGAATTTATAGTGGTTCGACAATGTGCTCATGTCCATTGCTCATACCATCCTATGTTCTCTTCCCCTTCGCAAAATTGTTGTTTTGGAGGACGATGAGTGGTTGCCCTCAAGGGCTCTCTTATACCTCAAGTATATGATTAGTGTTATAGCTAACGGAAACTACCAAATTGCCTATATTCTTAACTTTAGGTCATCCAATGTGATAGAGAATGAGATGTTGTTGCACATCACCTCATGTAAAAGTACATCTTGCAACTTTCCAAAGTTCTTGATTTCCATTAATGTATGGTGCCTCTCTTGTAGAGAGATTTTTCATAATCGTATTTGGGATTCGCTACAAGGATAGTTAGAGCTTTATTACATGATACAAATGTGAAAAAATAGAAGATTTTCATAACACATTAAGAGTGCTTAAAGCCATTTTGCTTCTTCTTTTCAGAAGATCATTCATTGATAATGGAAAAAGAGAGAGCACATGATAGAACTTCTCACAGGTAGGGTTGCTAGTTCGGTTCAGTAAGAAAGGTCGAAGGCTCGAGCTGGGTTCTGTATGGGTTCAATTTTGTTTGTTTTCAAAAATGAGTGTTCCAGTTCGATTCAACAGTAAGTCGTTAACAATTCGACTTAAATCAAACTTATTAAAGTGAACGAGTTCAAAATTAGTTTGAAAAGGGAGTTCGATAGTCAAGTTTAATAGTTCAATAAGGATTTTATAAAACATAAAATGATTCAAGTTGAATTGAAACAAAGCCTCCTATCGACGCCATAATTTCATTTAGCCCAAACCTTTTTAGGTGCATACAAATGTATGTGTGGCTCATATGTGAAAGATCTAATGGAACTAAAATATTTATCGAACGGAATTATGTTCTCATGTTCAGTTCATTCAGCTTATCGAATTAAAATTTGAAGTCAAAGTTCAATTCATTTAGTAATGAACAATATGATTTGAACTTTTTTTCAAATGATCTCCAAACGAACAGGAACTTGTTCGTTCGATTAGCAACTGTTCCCCACAAGTATATGACACGCAAGGTGGATGGTAGGAAGAGAAATTACAATAGATATTTACATACATACACAACCTTGGAAACAATGTCATTAAATCTAAACCTATGCATTCTTTGCATTTTCATCATAACACTTGTAAGCATACTTCATCTTACGTGTATTGCCTTCTCATTTGTGTAACTCATTCAAATGTAAATACCCTTAAGTTAATCTAATCATGTGTCTAACTCACAAAAATATAAGGTTACGTTTCTCTCTCTCTCTCTTTCTCGTGTAAACCATGTTGGGAACATATTCTCCGTATAAATTGAATTGCCGAAAAATAATCAAAGTCGATAGGCGGATCCTGCACGATATATCAACTACGAGAAAGTATCTCAACCACAAAAAAATCAAGGGTTTCTATCACTTGTGCCCCTCCGAGATATCGCAATATCAGTTATGCCCATATCTTTTTGGTAATATCAATTGCGCCCCTCACTTCTTTCGCCGTTATCACTTGTGCCCTTTTGTCAGATTGGCCGTCAAAAAATTAAAATAACCATAGTTTATTCAAACCATGGTGTGGTTAAGAAGGGTATTATGGTCAAAACAAAATCAGGGGCGGAGGAGCTCGAGGGAGGAGCTCGGAGCGGACCGTGACGGAAGGAGGGGGAGGCCCAGGGGAGCACGGGGAGGGGCGGCAGGCTGGGAGGACGTGCAGGGCTGGGAGGGGGCGGCCCAGGGGAGGGAGCACGACGCTGGGGAGGGGAGGGGTAGGGGCAGGGGCGGGAGGCTGGGAGGAGGTGCGGGGCTGGGAGGGGGCGGCCCAGGGGAGGGAGCACGTCGCCGGGGAGGGGAGGGGACAGGGGCAGGGGCAGGGGCGGGGGCGACAGGCTGGGAGGAGGTGCGGGGCTGGGAGGGGTGCGGGGTTGGGATGGGGTGCGGGGCTGGGCGACGCGGGGCAGGGGCGGCGGGCTGGGAGAAGGTGCGGGGAGCTCGGGGCGGAGCTGGGTGGCACGGGACAGGGGTGGGGGCGGCGAGATGGGAGGAGGTGCGGGGCTGGGCGGCGCGGGGCAGGGGCGAGGGTGGCAAGCTGGGAGGAGTTGCGGGGAGCTCAGGACGGAGCTGGGCGGCGCGGGGTAGGGGCGGGGGCGGCGGACTGGGAGGAGGAGGAGGTTGGAAGAGGAGGAAGAGGATGGAGGAAGAGGAGGAAGAAGAAGACAAGGAAGAGGGTGTAAAATGACCATATAACCCTTTTTTAGAATTAATTTCGCTTATGTCCTCAAAGTTAACATCTGTTTGCACTGTGGATGGACGGTCACTAACCCGAGGGATGCAAGTGATAGATTAGAAAGAAGCGAGGGGCACAACTGATATTATCAAAAAGATAGGGGCATAATTGATATTGCGATATCTCGGAGGGGCACAAGTGATTAAACCAAAAATCAAACCACAGATGCACGGATAATTTTTAACGTGGAAAACCCTCAATGTGAGGGAAAAAACCACGGGGTTGATCATAACCCAAAACGAAGAACTATAATCGAATAAGAACTATAATCGAAGTAATCTCTCGTGAGGGGCTTATAAAAGTCCGGACCTCAATATAGTGCTACAAATCACCAAACAATGAAGAATAGTAGAGAGGAGAAATATCATCAAACGGATAAATCCGCCGTCAAACTGTAGGGAAGAATGATAGAGAAGAACTGCTCCAAATGTACTCCCTCCAAACTTCACGGTAACCACGGACCTTCTTTTTCTCCCCCCCCCCCTCTCTCTTATTTCTTTCTTGTGCTAGAATAGCTTGTGTTGGGGTGATCTGGTATGCACCTCATACCCCCTATTTAGATTCCATGGAGATGAGCAAATAAGGAAACTCGGACTCCTACTTCCAATAGGATTAGGAAAGGATAACTCCTAATCCTAAAAAGTAATTGATTTTCTTCTCCAATCAATAATTGATTTTTCTTTTCCAAATAGGACTACCAATGTCCTATAAATATGGAATATGTTCCCACAAGGAGGGGAACACATCTAACAAATCTCCCCCTCACCGACGATGTAGGAACTGCTCCAAACCTGCGAGGGAGCAGCATCTCTCGAACTTCCAAACAGCAAAGTCTTTATCATCATATCGACAACGTTATCATCTGTGTGGATCTTATCAAGTACAAGTTGCGTCGATTCTAACACATCACGTATCCAATAATATCTAACATCGATGTGCTTCGATCTTGCATGGAATGTAGAGTTCTTTCAAGGTGGATAACACTCTAACTGTCACAGTAAATCACATACTTGTCCTGATGAAAATCAAGTTACTGCATGAACTTCTTCATCCACAACAACTCCTTAATTACACGTCTCTGTAGCTGCAATGAACTCTGCCTTTGTAGTGGATAAAGCAACACACTTCTGGAGACGAAACTACCAACAAGCTGCGCCATCTGCAAAGAACATCATGTGTCCAGATATGAATCTTCTCCCATCAATGTCACCCGCCATATCTGAATCTGTGTATCCAAGAAGAATAGGCTTTTCTGCTCCAAAGCAAAGAGAGTAACTGCTAGTACCTCGAAGATATCTCAAGATCCATTTAACTGCTTTCCAATGTTGTTTTCCTGGATTTGAGACGAACCTACTAACAACTCCAACTGCATGAGCAATATCTGGCCTCGTACGAACCATGACATACATGAGACTACCTGTAGCTGATGCATAGGGAACTCTTTCCATATCTTTCTTCTCTGCATTGCTCTGTGGGCTATCTTTGGAACTTAACTTGAAATGCGCTCCAAGAGAGGTGATGGTTGGCTTTGCCTTCTCCGTATGAAATCTTTGAAGTGCCTTCTTAATGTACTTCTCTTGCGAAAGTTGAAGTTTCCTTACTCCCTTGTCTCGAGTGATCTTCATGTCCAGTATCTGATTTGCGTGCCCCAAGTCCTTCATAGCAAAAGACTTGCTCAACTCTTTCTTCAAGTCAGAGATTCTCTTTCCATTGTTGCCTACAATCAGCATGTCGTCAACATAAAGCAATAATATAATGAAATCATCACATGAGAATTTCTTCACGAACACACAATGGTCTGAAGTAGTTTTGGAGTAACCATGCTCCCCCATGAATGAGTCAAACTTCTTGTACCACTGCATGGGTGCTTGCTTCAGGCCATATAAACTCTTCTTCAGTATGCAAACATAGTCTTCATTGCCTTTGACCGTAAATCCCTCTGGTTGCAACATATAGATTTTCTCCTCAAGGTCACCATGGAGGAAAGCTATCTTCACATCCATCTGTTCAACCTCTAGATCAAGACTAGTTGTCAAGTTGAGAACTACCCTGATAGAAGACATCTTCACCACAGGAGAAAAGATCTCCTCAAAGTCAACTTCCTTCCTTTGGTTAAAACCTTTCACAACCAACCTACCTTTGTACCTTGGATTTGTAGAGTATTCATCATGTTTCACTCTATAAACCTACTTGTTTCTCAATGTCTGCTTACCTTTGAGTAACTTGACAAGCTCAAAGGTATGATTTTCATGAAGGGAATCCATTTCGTCTTTCATAGCTTATACACATTTCTCCTTGTTTGCATCTTGCAAAGCTTCTTCATAGTATTCAGGCTCGCTACTGTCTGTCAACAAAATGTACTCATGTGCAGAATATCTGGTGGAGGGTCGCCTCTCCCTCACGGGTCTCTGTGGTGGGAGAGCCTCGGAAGAAGAAGAGTTCTCGTCATCTTGCCTACCATGATCACTACCGTCGTCTGCATCATCATCAGGAGTGGTGATGTGTGGTACATCCTCCTCATGTCATGCATCTGGTACCTGCTCATATGCATCATCTGGCACCACATTAGAGCCCTCTGTAAAGGAACTGGTTCCATATCATCTGGCTGATAGCTGTTCGAATGAGAGTCCTTAGCAGCCTTCTTGATATCTTCAATAGTTTGATCTTCAGAGAAGATCACATCCCTGCTCCTCACCGGTTTCTTATCAACTGGATCATACAACCCGTAGCCAAACTCATCTTGTCCATATCTGAAGAAGACGCACTGCTTTGTCTTTACGTCCAACTTGGACCTCTCATCCTTGGAAACATGCACAAATGCGTGACATCTAAAGACCTGCAAATGTTTGTATGAGACATCCTTTCCATGCCAAATCCTGTCAGGAACATCACCATCCAAGGGTACATGTGGAGATAGATTAATAACATGAACATCAGGATAAAGTGCTTCACACCAAAAAGAATTAGGCAACTTAGCTTCAGAAAGGAGACATCTGACTTTCTCCATCAAGATCATATTCATTCTCTCTGCAATGCCATTCAACTATGGTGTCTTGGGTGGAATATTTTGATGCCTGATACCATGAGACCTGCAATACTCATCAAATGGTCCAATATATTCACCACCATTGTCATTGCAGATGCACTTAAGTTTCTTCATAAATTATCGCTCCACTAGCGCGTGGAAGTCTTTGAAAACACCAAGGACTTGGTCCTTCTTCTTTAAGGCGTAGACTCAAATTTTACCGGAGAAATCATCAATGAATGTAACAAAGTAAAGTGCACCACTAAGAGAACTTACTTTCAACGGACCACAAACATCTGTGTGGACAAGCTCTAATAGTTGCATCTTCCTAGAAGGTGGATGTCTCTTGAAGGAGACTCTCGTCTGCTTCCCAGCCAAGCAGTATGTGCATCTCTTCAGCTTCTCTTTCTCGACATCTATCAGCATATTCTTCCTCACTAAACATTGCAGCCCCTTCTCGCTCATGTGCCCCAATCGTCATGCCACAACTCAATGGATTTTGCATCTTCAGACACATGTGCAACATCATGCATGATGAATGCATTCACGATGTAAAGATTGTTGCTATACTTCTTGCCAGGAGCAACAACTAAGGATCCACGGGTAAGCTTCCACTGACCACTACCAAAAGTGTTAAGGTATCCTTCATCATCAAGCTTTCCTGCAGAAATAAGATTTAAGTGCATGTCTGGTGCAAGCCTCACATCTTTGAGCATCAACACAGCTCCATTGGCATTCTTCAATGCAATATTGCCAATGCCAATAACATGGGACAGAGAACCATCCCCCATCTTCAATGTACCAAAATCACCAGCTTATATGAAGAGAAAAACTCCCTCTGAGTTGTGACATGTAGAGCAGATCCGCTATCAATAAGCAAGAAGTACCATCCTGTGCGACATTTACCATCTCCTCATCACAGACAATGAGGAGCTCATGTTGTGCAGCTGCAACAACTTGTTCATTCTTTTTCTCTTGCTTGTCACCACCATTCTTATTATCTCTCTTAAACTGGAAGCAATACTTCATGATGTGCTTGTTCTTCTTGCAATATCGGCACTCCATATTATGATATCTGAATCTGGACTTACTTCCTGTTCTCTGTGACGAGAACCTCTGAATGTGAAGAGCTTCCTTGGATTTTTCCTCTCATCTCCTCATTGAGAATGCCGGACTTTCTATCTCCAAAGAAACAACCCCACTAACTGCAGAGTTCGTAAGTGAGACTCGGAAAGTCTCCCATGAATCTGTAGAGTAGCAAGCGCTAGCAGTCCCAACATCTCATCTTCAAATTTTATCCCCATGCTCGTCAACTGGCTAGTAATTCCTTAGAACTCATTCATAAAATCTAGTACAGAGCTACCTTCCTTGAACCTCAAGTTCACTAGTCTCTTAAGAAGAAACAGTTTGTTACTTCACGTCTTGGAGGCGTAAAGATTTTCCAACTTCAACCACAAGCTTCTAGCATGACTTTCATCTTGGATATGGTTGTAGACATTCTCATCAACAAATTGTTGATGAAGCACAAACCTGCTCATGTTCAGATTCTCATTCATCGTCTGTTTTGGCTTCGAGCTTCTGCGCGGAGAACACCGGAAGGTACATAGCGTTCACATATAAAAGATCCTTCATCTTGCTCTTCTACAAATTGTAATTAGTCCCATTAAGACTAATCATCATGCTCGAACCAAACTCCATCTTATAATCCGTCATTGAACCTTGCTCTGATACCACTTGTTGGGAACAGATTCCCCGTATAAATTGGATTACAGAAAAATAACCAAAGTCGATAGGTGGATCCTGCACGATATATCAACTACGAGAAAGTATCTCAACCACAAAAGAAAATCAACCACAGATGCACGGAAATTTTTTAACGTGAAAAACCCCCAATGTGAGGGGAAAAATCACGGGGTTGATCGCAACCCAAAATCAAGCACTATAATCGAAGTAATCTCCCGTGAGGGGCTTACAAAAGACCGGCCCTCAATACGTTGCTACAAATCACCAAACAATGGAGAATAGTAGAGAGGAGAAATATCACCAAACGGATAAATCAATCTCCAAACTGCATGGAAGAATGCTGGAGAAGATGCGCCAAAGGTTACTCCCTCCAAACGTCGTGACAACCACAGACCTTATTTTTCTCTTTCTCTCTCGCTTATTTCTTTCTTGTGCTAGAAGAGCTTGTGTTGGGATGATCTGGTATGCACCCCATACCCCCTATTTATACTCCATGGAGATGAGCAAATAAGGAAACTCGGACTCCTACTTTCAATAGGACTAGGAAATGATAACTCATAATCCTAAAAGGTAATTGATTTCCTTCTCCAATCAATAATTGATTTTCCTTTTCCAAATAAGACTACCAATGTCCTATAAATATGGAATAGGTTCCCACAAAGAGGGGAATCCATCCAACAAATCAATGTTTTTGAAACCGACCGGAAACCTTATCAAAATGATCGGATCGGGTTAAACCATGTAATCAAACAGGTTCAACTGGATCATAACATCATCATTATTTAAAATCAGATTAAATTAGAGCGGTGAGGAAAAAGTGGTTGAACCAGATAATCAAATCAAAATGAAATAATATATATAATATACACTTAAATATACTTGAAATATAAATAAAATACATAGAAATGCATATATTTTACCTATATATAAAATATTTTCTCGTATGCACCATCAAATATCATACATATCATATATATATATATATATATTATTTGGACTAGTTGCTTTGTAACATAATAGTAGTTTAATTATATTTAAAACCCATTACATGCACAAAGTTATGATAGAGTAGTTGGTTAGAAATTTGAAATTGTCAACCAAAGTTTATGGGTTCTACTCCCATTACCAACATTATTTTTAAATAAATTAAAAATTAAAATCGGGTTAAAAATAATTGTTGAACCAGATGGGTTCTTTAAATTTTGAATTTTGAATCGATCCGGCAAAACAGTTAATCAGACCGATCCAGGCTCGATTCACCGGTCGAACCGGCTGGTCTGGTTTCAAAAACACTGATGTAAACCGCAACCAAAGAAGAGATTGGTTGCAGAAAAAATAGTGTGTCGGGATTTGACCTATGAATTGAAGACTGATTGGCAAAAGACGTGAATTCATCAACCTCAGTGATTATTTCTATGTATCATGCGTATATTGCTAACATCATCTGCACCTCCATGTAACCCTAAATCCAATCTCAAGGCATAAATAGGCTCTCGGGAAAACTATTCATTGCACTCCAAACATATTCACAAGAATACAAAGAGAGAATATGTTGTGAGCAAGTAAAATACCAACATTGTCGGATCATTGTGAGCTCTTGACTTGAGTTGTGCAAAGTGTTTTGTGCAATACTATTGTCTGTGAACAAGGACCTTAAATAATTGGCATCGACGTATTTATTCAAACCACAGCCGCACATGTACTGTCGATTTATCAAGTGCTTCCGATCGAGGGCACAGAAGGTGGGTTATTTATTGGAATTTTACAGCGTGGTCCCTCCAATATTGTCCGATTACACCATAACCCCTGCAATATCTGTAGATCCCCTATAATGTGCATGTTTTCAATGTTTGTTGTGTAAGAGTTAGTAAGATTACAAAAGTGATGGCATAACTTTACAAACGTCATTGTGTAATTGCAAAGATCACATAGCGTCATTGGACAAGATTTTGGTATAAGATTACAAAAGGTCATGGTGCTCCATGTGTATAATGTCTACTCCATCAACAATGTGTTTCCTAGTGGTCGTCCTCGACTGTCACCTCATGGAACGAGGCTGACACCTCATGCATCTAAGCTTGCAGAGAATACTTGAGAGCGAGAAAAGAGAGAACCGGTGTAGTTGTTGTGTTTTTCTATAGCATTAGTCGACCTTGGCTTATATCGAAGAAGCGAGGATGTTTGACGGTTGCAAAAACACGGTAGAAGATCAAAAGGGATGACAAGATTGGAATTCAACACTAACCACCCAAGAGCGATTGTTCTCGGAATTCAAGATTATATTATAAAGTCCTCGAATTTTCGCGATTCCACGGTATATGATTAAATCTCACAGACAACAATGTTCGACGTGCACATCCGATTTTTCCAGTAAAATTTCAGTCTCGCCCAATCCAATAAAATATCCATGTTCGCAATATCTAGTCCAGATTATTTGTTTCCACATGTTTGATTGGAAAGGTGCAAGAAAATAATGACTTTTCAAAAAAGGTCCAATTAAAAGAAATAAAATTGGCAACAAATAAAATGACGTCCCGGTGTTATAAGGAACTTAAAATCCAATTTGCATATATGCCCTCAAGATTCAACGATCTTGTTATCGATGGGAAATGCATGCACGAGAACGGGAGGGTACAACCGTAATTTCGAGTGCGTCTTCACGAAACAGAGGCTCAGGTGTGACCGGTCCACGACAAAGTCTACGTTTGATGTAACCGTCAGCTCGAGCTTCCCGGATTGGACGCACATCAGACGTCTTCATCCACCTGTCCACGTCAGGTTATATTCTTCACTTTTTTTATGATGAGGCCCCTGAAGCTACGAGAATTGGGACAAAGGTCCTCTGATACGTGTGGATGTGGGCGCGGGAGAGAAGATTTCCCTTTTGGACTTTGCGTCGTTTTTACCCTTTTTGTCCGTGTGCATCAAGAAGGGCCCCACTCTTTCCTCGGCACATGGGCCTCATATGGATCCCCTAGATTTAGATACTTTCTCTATAGGACCAATTAGTTAACATAAAATAAAGGACGGGGGCAAACCCTAGGCCTCCTTTTTGAGCTTGGAAGCAAACCATCGGGTTATCGTCTCGAGACAAGTCAACACTCAACTTCCAACACCTTGTTGTAACACAGAGAGATCCATTGGATGGGGCGCGAACGATCCTCATAAGGGATCGAGGACGATCGACCCCCTATGAAGGTTGTCGGATCTTCTGCGTTACAGCAAGTGCTATAACAGCAGAGGATCCTCTCTGCCAACCTGAACCCATCCCTAGAATGGAACTTCCAAGGGTGATGGTGGCCATGGTTCCCATCTCTACTCTCGTCCAAAAATGATCTTGCCCTAGCTGAGAGGACCCTCTAATGGTGTAGTCTCAAGTTACTCGGGTAGGCTTGTGGATAACCATGTGGTATAAAAGGTGTTTGGATGGGTATTTTGTTGGCGGAAGAGGTTTTGTTATGATGTGATTTTATGGGAGAGTTGAGAGAATAGGATTTCGATCGTTCTATGATTATTAGATGGGGTGATATAATATAATAATAATCCTTTGTTTGTTGGGGAAATGATATAGTTGACTGAAGAGAGAAAGAAATGATGTGAGTTGATTTGGAATGAGGCGATGAGGAGAGATTTGCGCGTGGCCTTCTAACTATCCTCATCCTTTTATGCTAGACATGCGGTGGATGAGGGGCGATGCTCTACTAAATGGTGAGATAACCCTCATTCCAAACGACAACTCATAATGTCGACTACCAAGATTAGAGGATATGTGGGGATGGAAGCGTATGCAAATGCAATTCGGATTCTTTTGTATATGTCCTCGAAGAGTACGATTCTTAACTTTGCATTATGAAGGATGGAGTGTCATGCAAACCATGGTCCTATGTGAGATAGTTTAAGCTCGTGGACTCAAGGAATCGTGCTCTCTTTCTCTCTCCCTCTCTACGCACACATTTACATATACATACATACATTCATTCATACATGCATGCATGTTGCCACTAAGTTGTGAATGCCAAACACCTAATGTGAACAACATAATGCATTAGAAACAATCAACGGCTCCTGTGAGATGAATCTTGCATCACTTGATTGATGGGTTATAGAAATTCAAATAATATGAAATTTTAGTACCTATGTATTACATAGTATGAATCAAGAACAATTGTTTTTATTTATATTTTAATATATTTTAATATTAATGTGTCTAATTTATTACAGTCACCTTTTACATAATATCTCTCCATGTGTCTTGTGCCAAGTCTCCATTCAACGTGTGCCTTCTCACTCATGCAAC
The DNA here is from genome assembly GCA_037367405.1 of Ottelia alismoides. NCBI lineage: Eukaryota > Viridiplantae > Streptophyta > Magnoliopsida > Alismatales > Hydrocharitaceae > Ottelia > Ottelia alismoides. Next base: position 184,353 of record JAZKJV010010495.1, on the reverse strand, counting down.
TCAACTACGTTCTAGCAGAATAACTTGGTATTCATGAAACCTCTTTTTTAATATGGACGATTCTCTATTCTCAAATGGAACAAATGATGCTTTTTTGTAGAGCTCATCGATACCCTTTCAATGAGTTAAATAACATCAAAATCAAAACTTCAGAGCTCAAGATATGGTCATTTCAACGTAAGCAGATCTGGAGTCATTTATGACCCGATCGCAAAATTAGGTCTGAGTTTGTGAACTATAAAATGGATATTTTGGTTGCTCTAAAGCCTACACTCAATAGCATCCATTTTTCCCTCATTAAAGACTTCGCCAAAGTGTTACCAGAGTTTGTCGGATTAACGATCCCAAGCTACCAGGAGGTGAAGACCCCCTCCATGTGTATGTGCTTGTCGCTAGTGGTACATATAATTTCCATGCAGCCGAAGAATATGAGGAAACGACCTTTGAGGGAACGATGTCCCCCTTCTTCTTATTGTTGGTTTCATACAAATTGATCTATGTGCTTGAATACCCGTAAATCCGTGAGATCCATGTCTTTTAAATAAGAATAGCATGCATAGAGTGCACGAGAGGTGCTTTGATGTTGCAAACATCCATATGAGTATATACACATTCTCTTGGGGATAAGAGAGGGAGTATTGATATGATATTACAACATATCCAAGATATGTTGAGAAGAAATATTCTGCTTTACTAATTAATTGAAAAATCACAAATAAATTTGAAAACCCCATGGATGTATGTATGTATATTCTTTTGTGTGTATGATTGATATATAGATATGTCTCCCTCGTTCATTAGGGTTGAAACCCCATTGTTTAGCCTACAATAGGCCGCCATTGAAGTCATTGTTTAGCCCATGACAAGTCACCATTGAAACCATTTTTTAGCCACAAATGTATTAGGCACAACTATGATCTTTGTTGTATACCATGGATGAGATTCTAAGGTGACATGATAGCATGGAACTATGTGTTTCAAGGATGGGCATGCCAGCATGGACCCAGATCAAAGACTTAGATGGCCGCAACCCTAATGATTTGTGTTGGGCAACGCATTACACTTAGTGCTTGATGTTGTACTTCAGTGTCTGTCCAACGGAGTTTGACGCCAAGTGGCATTGGTTGGTAATTTAAGATTCACTTTTGTGCATGGAGTAAGTACTTAGATTGTCATTTGATGTGCCACACCATATGGTATTCTAAGTATCAGTCTCATGAGGAGAGTTTACAAGTGTGGGTAATGAATGAAGATGTCCTCAAGGATGTTTATCCAAGTATGCTATAATGTTATGGATAAAATTGAGAATCCATACCAATGGCGGAATGGAGAAGTGATATAACCAATGTCGGAATCATCAAGCACCTATTATGCCTTCGACAACGCACTTCGACATCACCTCACTCACTAAAGATCTTTACGCTCATTTATATTATTATTTTCTTTTCAATTTGTATTTTGAATGTTGATCTAATATGCATGAAATGTGTTGTTAGAGTACCAGAGATCATGAAAGTGCCGAACATTGGTGTTTGTAACGTCTCCAAAAGAGCAAGGCACATCAATGCGAGAGTAAGAGATTTCTTCGAACCAATCAAGGTATTAATATCATCCAATGAAGGTGTGATATCATTACAAGTATATAAGCATTCACACACAACCACCCAATGCTAACATTCACATTTTCTTTACATTTACATTATAACACATTGCTAATATAATATGTGTGTCTTTCAGATGGAAATGAGTGTATTATCCTACGCTAGCATGTTGGTGATATATTATTATTTACATCAAGCATAATGATTATCAATAAAATCAAGTTGTTCTTAAATACCGAGTTTAAGAAGAATGAACTAACGAGGTCAATTGATGGGGTTTCAGTTTCTTAAGTTCAATATGTTAAGAAGGTACTTAAAAAATTTATATACCAGGATAGTATAGATATAAGCACTCCTTTAAATTAATCAAAAACTATTTATAAGAACGACAATGAATTTCTTCTGCCCTAACTCGAGTGCTTACATATTATAAGAAGTTTAACGTATTCTCAATGACCAAATTTAGTATATACACAAGTCATTGTAATTATGCTCATCGAGAGGCTCTAGATCGAGTATTGAGATACTTAAGGGAACTATTTAACTTAGTTGGAATTTTGGTAGATGTCCTTCTCTGTCAAAATGACATAGCGATGCATGCTGGCTAGGAAAGATGAAAGAGCCTAAAAGTAACAATTTACAAGATGAGTATTTACCCTTGAACGTAAAGCAGTCTCCTGAAGGCATGTGAAGTAGACTATTCTAACTCATTCAACCTTCGAAGATGAGTTGTATACTTTGCATAGAGGGCCATATCATGATATATCAGTTAAATATATCGGCGATATATCGATATCGATATGTGACCGATATATCACCGATATGACCGATATTTGACCTTCCAATGCTATTTTATTCACAAATTCAGTTCGATATCAACGATATGGCGTCGATATGACCTTCACTGATACTTTTACGACAACTACCGTTGATGATGAATAACTAAGGTACTTCTTTGTAAATTTCACGTGGCGGGCAAGCCAATTCCTACCATATGTGTGTGTTATAATAATATGACCACACTGGTTGGAAGTAGAATATTACGAGGAATAAGTTTTGTGGAGGATGTGTCTCCTTTATTATAATCTTTACTATGTTAAGAAGAATATTTTTTATAGTTATGTGACCCAACCGTATAAGTTGGACATATCTACCCTTATTACATCTTTACTTAATGTGTTAAAAGGAATAATTCTTGTTAGTGATGTGACACTACAAAATAAGTTAGATAATCGCCTTTAGTGCATCTTTATTTAATATGTTAATAGAATATACATATATTTCTTTGTTAGTGATGTGACACCAATAAATAAGCTTAAACAATTGGTAAAAGAATAAATATTAGGGACTTTTACGTCGAAACTCTGCCAACAGTACTTGTCTTCTATCCATTTCAGTAATACAATATTACCCATACAATACATCTGCATCCACAATTAAAATATAACGAAAATTTTTATAAGATAACTTAGTTTCAAAAATTTTTTATGGTGCATCTACTTCACCCGTATCCATCTCTTTCCTCCTACAAATTAGCGATTAATTTATCTTTGCATCAAAGGCCATATACGCGAGAATTGTCGACTACTCTTCTTAATCATAATCTTAAGTATTATAATTAAGCAGACAAGTTCCACACTTAAGTTGAGGTGTAGATAGAAAATTAAGGTCATATCACGAAGTATGAGAATCAAATATAAAGCAAAGGAATACTGCTTAACAACTTAGACTTAAGCATTATTGGTTTATTAACAGGTTTAGTTGGGTTTGGAGATGATTTTCCTCGATAATGACTTTGATCTATATATGAGAAGTTACAAATGATATCAGAGTAGAATTCTTCTAAAGGTGAGGAAAAGGTCGATCCCAAAGGTGGAGCCAATCCTATAAAGATATAGAAGAAAACGGCTACCGGAGCATGCAACCATCACTACGACTGGAAATAATTGATGACTTATGAGCAATATCACAATGAGGTGGTTGTAACGAATCGATTGAACCCGAGGCCAACTAAATTGTCAAGGTTCCTCGATAACAGTATATGTGTAGGCTTCGGACGTTACACTAATAGTTCCAATATGGGAAGTTACGCCAATCTCCAATCAGGGTTTCTCGTGAGAAAGTTCACCGCAAGAGAAACTTTTCAATGGTTGTTCAATCCGGTAAGTAGGGTGGAGCATTGGGTTGGGCCGGCCCGGCTTCGACCCTGACCCGACCCGCAAAAGCCCGGGCCCGGCCCGAACCCGATGTACAGATGAGTCGGGCCCGGGCCCTCATTTTTCAAAAATATTATGATCGGGCCAGGCCAGACCCGAATCCGATGTATAAATGGGTCGGTCCCGGGCCCTAATAATTCAAAATATCATATTAGAACTAAATTAGGGGACATGTTTATATATATAATCACAATACATCCAATATTTCCTCCATCCATTAATAGTAATACTATATTCGTAACAATACATCCAATATTCATGTGTTATGGATGAATTATATCCATAACAATAAATTAGAATCAAAGTGCAACTTCATGGAATCAAAATAAGTGCGGGTTGAGCCCAGCCCAAGCCCGAACCTGACCCGAACCCGATCCCGATCCCGCGGGCCCGGGTCCTCAGTTTGTTGAAAAAAGCGGGCCTCGACCCGGCCCAAGGCTCACAGAAAATTGATGGGCTCGGATCGGACTTTCCCGGATTGGGCCGGGTCGAGCCCAATGCTCCACCCTACCGGTAAGTATCCCCTGTTCCGTTTATTATTGCTCTCATGTACTTTAACATCATGTCATTAAAGGGGACACTCGGATCCCAAAAATTACCAAGCTTATTATTAAAAAAACATCATATCATTAATTCTTAAGACAAGATATGGAATGTTTTAATCCATTAAAAATGCATTGACATGCATGGTTTTAACGTAGATTTATATTATTCATTTCATATCCACTCCAATCATATTCACGTTATTGCACTTTCTTTCTTTTCATTCACTCACGTCAATGCCATCCAAACATCTTTTTTTAATAGTCAACATATTACCTTTATCATCTTTTTAAATACTTAATGTGAGAATCACATTAGTATCTTGTTGATTTACTCTTGTATGTATATACAAATGGGAAATCGAAAGTCACAGTTTGCTGTGAATTATCTACATTTGTTATGGCAATATCAATCAAATATCAAGTTTTAAGATCTAACAAGATCTTACAATGGTTTATGGGCCCCCAGTTTCCTATTAGGGTATTTTTTGTTGTTAAACTTAAATAATAGTTTTGAATATAGGATGGATACTTACATATTTTGATATACATTAGTTAAAGTAATATGTTGCCAAAGTTGTCGATGTTGTTCAAATTGATGTGTGATGAGATATAAATAGTTATGCATCAATGATTCATATGGATAAATATCCATCCAAAGGAAAATTGCCATTGGAATTACACATGTGGTTGTAGTTATAAATATGTGATGATTGTTTGGTTATCGTACAAATATTAAATCCATCCAAAGGTCCAAAGATAGAACTATAATAGAGTGGTAGATATCGTGAGATGGGATTTTACATATATTCAATATTTTGATTTTATTGCACTTATGTGAGCAATTTTCTTGTCATTTTTCAGATATGAATCCCACCAACATAACCGCTTCCATCAACTCGATTCCAATATTAAATGGCTCTAATTTTAAGTCATGACAGGAGAACTTGATAGTTCTCGAGACGATGGATCTTGACGTGCGATAAGGACTGACTCTCCTCCACCACTTACAGATAAAAGTGCCTCTGATGAAAAGAGGGATAAAGAAAAGTAAGAGAGATCAAATCGCATGTGCATGATGATAATGAAAAGGTCCATTCCGGAAGCATTCAGGGGGCACTATGTCTGAGAAAATAAGTATTGCTAAAGAATTCCTTTCCGATATTGAAAAACAATTTGCCATGAATGAAAATGTTGAAATTGGTATACTGTTGGCTAATCTGATTCGATATAATATAAGGAAAGGGCAACATTATAGAGTACATCATGTAGATGTATCATCTTACTTCTAAGTTAAAAGCATTCAAACTTGAACTCTCGAAAGACTTGTTGGTGCATTTGTTCTTATATCTCTTCTTCATTCAACCAGTTTAATGTGAGCTATAACTGTCAGAAAGAGACTTGATTTCTGAATAAGCTCAGCTCATATTGTGTTCATATATTGCACTTTCTTTTCATTCACGTCAATGCCATCCAAAAATCTTTTTTAAATATTCAACATATTACCTTTATCATCTTCTTAAATGCTTGATTAATATCTTTTATTAATAGCTTTAATAACGTGAGAATCATATTAGTATCTTGTCGATTTACTCGTGTATGTATATAAAAATGGGAAACCGAAACTCACATCTTGCTGCGAGTTATTTACATTTGTCACAGCAATATCTTGCATGACCATCCTAAAGCTCCACTAATTTTCTGTTCAAAACAAACATTCACAGTATATCTTAGATGCAGGGGAAGCTAAATTTTGGACATCCTGTTTGAAAAAACAGGAGGCTGCTTCAGGAGTTTGTACATATGAATAGACAAATACCTCTTTGCCCCATGAGAAAGGAACTCCTCCCACGTCTGAGAAGAGCAAGAGGACAACAAATACCTGCTCAAGGAATCCTATGCATTCAGGACCCCATTGTCAGAATCACTCCTTAATCATTGGTGGTAATTCCATTCCCAACAATCCATTCGTGATGACTGAAATTGTGGAATCTGATCTCCATAGGTTCAATAAGCTGATAAATGGCGTAAGACGGTAAGCAGACAATTCAATCATACTCTAGCTAAGTGTGGAAACTTAACTCCCCCCTTCTTTTACGTGCTAAATCCCATGTGTTTAACTTGCAAGAGGTGAAACAGGGAAAGGGGAAGGTAAAACATACCAAAGTGGTATCAACCCAGTTCAGAAGAGTGACAACTTGGAGAGCTTGTACACGCTTGGAACCACTTGCGCAATGGCGCAATCTTTGGAGCTACTCATTCAGAACACAGTAGGCCCTGCAACATATATCGTCAGATTTTCCACCAGATATTGCACATGGTTTTCAATGGCATTCAAAAACCCATTCATATTCAAGATTTCAAATTCTAGTGAACAAGATTGAAGCCCCTCCAGCTTCAAGGACTTGCCAGCTGGCAGCTCTTAGGCGATGAAAGAAGCATGCTAACTAACTAGAAACAGATACATGGAATGCGTGGCTCTTTTGACCTAAAAGTACCAACCACTTTCATACATGGAGTGAACATTTCTTTAGCTTCACACTTTCAGTTCTGCGGACCTACTTCTCAAAGAATTAAATCCAAGCAGAAAATACATTGCAAGAAGATTAATGGTTTCAATGGAATAACCTCGACAGAAACCAGGAAAAAATAATTGAAAGGGCAAGTTCAACAATCCAGAAACAACTACAGAGATAATCAAGAACTAAGGCAATGCAGTAAATTTTGTATAATTACTTGCTTGCATATTTGCATTTTACCGCAAAGAAATTCCCTGAAACTAGAAGTAGACGTCGCGAACATCGCCTCGGGAAATTACTTCCAGCTTCTTCTTCCGGAGGAGAGACAGAAACTGTAAGTACTAGATGTTGAAGTGCATGGTAGATATGTTTTTCATATAAAAAATCCATGGTGAGACCTTGAGATGCTATCACACAAATTGAAGGATATTTTCAACCAATTGATTGAATCGGTTTGTTTTATTTTTATATGTAAACACAATTGTAGAGATTTACGTTATGTCATGATGTAGCGTTACATATTTCTTATTTTCTCTTTGTCTATCTATGTAATTTATCCAAGGGTTATCTCTCTATATAAGAGACCCTAGGGCCATATGGAATAACAACGAAGTGTTTTGCTCTAACATGGTATCAGAGCCACAACACTAATCTAGGGTTTCTTCTCCACCGCCACCCCCCCCCCCACACCGCCCCCCTCCCGCCGCCCACCCCGCCTTTCGCCCACCTCCCTCCCACCGTCCGTCGAGGCCCCCGCCTCCCTCTCCCGCCGCCGATAGCCGCTACCTGCGGTACTTCCGCCTTCTCCCGCCGCCGCCGACAGAGCCCTTCCTCCCGGCTTCTCCTTCTTCGGTCGGCGCCTATTCATACATGGGTTCAAGTGCATAAAGTCTACATATGCACTTGAATCCAAACGGGTCTTTGTAGACACCAGTTCTTTTGTCTACCATCCCTAAGTCTTCTTCTCCGGCGACATGTCAGAACAAAAAGTTGATATGCCCTCCATAGGTGCCTTTAAGGGTTCGGCGCCAATTGTCAAAATGGACGGGACAAACTATGAGCTCTGGTCGATGCAGTTCATGAGCTTAATGAAGTCAGGTGGTAAGAAGCACATTCTTACCGAAGATGAACCGGCATAGAAGACGGGGATATATGCCTCGTGGGAGGCTGATGATGCGTATGCCAAGGTCTGGCTATCAGGGACGCTTTCGATGGAGATTGCCAATGACGTCCTCCATCAGCCCACCGCCAAGGCGATGTGGGATATTCTTGCTACTACATATTCTCAGGTGCGGAACGAGACTAAGATGCTGCAGTTGCAGCATGATATTTTCACGATGATACAAAATGGGCGGCCACTTCACTCTCTATACACGTCACTACGAGGGATGTTCGAGAAATTATACAGTACCATCCCGCTCACAGCCACTCCTGAGCAACAGAAGACTTTTCGCAATGCTACCATGGTGGGAGTATTACTTGCAGCTCTTGATCCTGAGTACAAGGCAGCCTGCTCTCAGATCCTTGCCGATGCTACTATTCCTCCTATGGAGGAAGTCTACAGGAGGCTCGGTCGTATCCCTGTTTCCTCCACCACAGCTACTCCACCTCCTTCGGCAATGGCAGTATCACGTGGGAGAGGTGGTTCGTCTTCTTTTCGTGGCCATGGTACATGTGGCTGTGGAGGTCGTATTCCAAGGACGTGCTCGTTTTGTCATCGCATTGGTCACTCCGAGGACACATGCTATTCCAAGCATGGGTTTCTAGCTTCGGCACGTGTAGTTGAATATGTTCAGTCTCCTTCAGTATCTACTCCAGATCACAGATTCGAGGAGCTTGTGGCGTCGCTTCGCGACATTATGCCACAGTCATCATCGGATGCTGCGAATACCTCAGATGTTGCAGCATCTGCATCAGCCAGTACCTCTGCTGCTGCCAGTACCTCAGGTAGTACTACTGCCTTTCGTCCGTCCCATGATCTATCTGGTTGGATTGTCGATTTTGGAGCCACCCATCATCTTAGCCGTGACAGAGACTAACTTCAGTCCTACAGGGATATTTTTTCGGGTCGCTCTGTGCTCATAGCTGATGGCACTCATTCTCCTATTGTTGGACAAGGAGAAATCTCTTTAACATCCTCCATGCACTTACAGAATGTTCTACATGCACCTGAGTTTTCCATGAATTTATTATCAATTAGTCAGATTACGAAAGACTTGCATTGTCGTGCTATATTTGACCCATCATCTCTCATTTTTCAGGACATACTAACGGGCAGGGTGATTGGTTGTGGCTCTGAGCATAATGGCTTATATCGTCTGGTCCGGAATTCCTTTACTGGCGTCTCTCTTCACTTACAGGGATCGGTTTCTCCGTATACGTGGCACCTTCGATTTGGTCACCTTCCTCTCCAGAAAATGCGTCACCTCCTGCCTCAGATCTCTCTGAATTCATCATTTCGTTGCGAAGCTTGTCAGTTAGGGAAGCACCATCATTCTAGCTTCCCAAGTCGTCAGAGTCGGAGTAGTAGCTCCCCGTTTGAGTTGTTTCATATAGATATTTGGGATCTTAGTCGTGTCCCTGATCATCAGGGACACATGTTTTATCTGGTCGTGGTTGATGATTTTTCTCGTGCCTCTTGGACTTTTCTTCTCAAGAATAAATCTGAAGCAGGAAGTGTTATCAAGAATCTTATCAATGAAGTGCAGAATGTTTTTTCTTCAAATGTTAAATATGTGCGCACGGATAATGCATTGGAATTCTGTACTTGTTCTCTTTCTCAGTTTCTTTCCTCTAAAGGCATTATTCACATTGCTCGAACATTACTTATTCAGAGTTGTGCGCCATTAGCTTTTTGGGGAGATGCTATACTTACAGCATGCTATCTGGTCAATCGCATGCCTTCTTCGATTCTTGGGGAGAAATCTCCCATCTCTGTTCTCTTTCCTGATAAGGACTTATTTTCACTTACACCTCGTGTCTTTGGTACAGTTGCCTTTGTTCACCGTTTGTCTCCAGGAGTTGACAAGCTCTCTCCTAGAGCTGTTAAGTGTGTCTTTGTAGGTTACTCTCGGACATAGAAGGGTCATCGATGTTATGATCCTATCAACGACAAGTACTATGTTAGTGCAGACGTTACATTTTTTGAGCCTGTTATGTACTTCTTTCCAGCATGTGACAAATTGGTTTCTTCTTCCACATCTTCAGATAATCATGTCTATGTTCCTCTACCTCCAAGACTGGGTCAACCTGAATCCACTCCGCCATCACTACCACTACCACCATTTCCACCTCCATATCACCCCATTCCAACGGTCCCTAAGTTCTACACACGACGGTCGGGGCCTGCTCAATCTACAAGTCAACCATCCACCACGCCTCAGGTATGCTCCGATGCGGCTACTAATGATGGATTAGATAATGTACCGGTGCAGGAATCTTTGCTACAGGAGGTGGATCCGCCAGTCAGTACCGTGGATAATGATATTGATATTCCTATTGCACTTCGAAGGCCGAAGAGGAAATGTGTGTCCTATCCTCTTGCATCTCAGGTATCCTTTCATCGTCTTACTGGTGATTTCCAGAGGTTTGCAGCAGTTGTGTCTTCAGTAGAGGCCATGAAGATTGAGTGCTGGAAGTTGGCTATGGAGGAAGAGATGTGTGCTTTACAGTCTAGAGGAACTTGGACCCTGGTTCCTATTCCATCAGGTGCGTCTGTCGTTAGTTGCAAATGGGTGTTCACAGTTAAATATCATGCAGATAGCCGTCTTGATCAGTACAAGGCAAGACTTGTTGCACGCGGCTTTACCCAAACATATGGCATCGACTACTTGGATACATTTTCTCCAGTGGCTCGACACTCGACGCTTCGCATCTTTTTATCCGTAGCTGTGGTACGTGACTGTCCCATTTTTCAACTTGATATCAAGAATGCATTTCTGTATGGAGATCTACAGGAGGAAGTCTACATGCAGCAGCCACCAGGTTTTACTGCTGAGGGGGAGACTCACATGGTGTGTAGACTTCATAAGGCGATTTATGGCCTTAAACAGAGTCCAAGGGCATGGTTCTAAAAGCTCTCTCAGCTGATCGAACGACAGAGGTTCAAGATATCAAATGCGGACCATTCATTGTTTATTCAGAAGACCCTCAGAGGTACAGTTGTTGTCATGATATATGTTGATGATATTCTGGTTACAGGAGATGATGCTCAGAGAGTCGAGATGACTAAAGCCCTCTTGGGCAGTCAGTTTGTTACGAAGGATCTGGGAACCATACGATACTTTCTGGGGATAGAATTTGCGAGAAATGCACTAGGTATGGTGATGACCCAAAGGAAATATGTGACAGACTTGCTTGCTGAAACAGGAATGATTGGATGCAGACCATCGAACACTCCTATGGACCCAAGTATGAAACTGTATGATAATGACTCTGAAGAGGTGGACAAAAGAAGATACAGAGAGATGGTGGGTAAGCTATTGTACATCACCATAACTAGACCTGATATTGCTTTTGCTGTAAGCCGTGTGAGTCAATTTATGGAGCAGCCTAGGCAAGTCCATATAGAAGCACTGTACATGATACTGAGATACCTAAAATCTTCTCCAGGCTCAGGTTTGCTATTTAGAAAGAACACAGATTTGTCCATTTCCGCTTGTACAGACGCAGACTATGCAGGGTGCCCAAAGGATCGTAAGTCTACTTCAGGGTTTGCTATCTTTATAGGAAGCTCTCTGGTTTCTTGGAAAAGCAAGAAACAAACTATTGTGGCGAGATCGAGTGCTGAATCCGAATATAGGGCCATGGCACAAGCAAGCACAGAAATGATGTGGGTTCGAGCAGTCTTGGAAGACTTGAATGTGAATGTCTCTTTACCCATGCAGCTTCAGTGTGACAATCAAGCAACGTTGTTCATTGCCAATAATCCAGCATTTCACGAGATATCGAGGTAGATTGTTACTACATTAGAGACATGATCTAGAAGGGCTTCATCTCCACTTCACATGTCAATTCAAAGGAGCAGATTGTTGATATATTTACCAAGCCATTGCTCAGAGGACCTTTCCAGAGATGTTCTTCCAAGCTGAGCATGATAGATATCTATGCTCCATCTTGAGGGGGAGTGTAGAGGTTTACGTTATGTCATGATGTACCGTTACGTATTTCTTATTTTCTCTTTGTCTATCTATGTAATTTACCCAAGGGTTATCTCTCTATATAAGAGACCCTAGGGCCATATTGAATAACAACGAAGTGTTTTGCTCTAACAAGAATACAAAAGAGAGTGGGAAAATAAATAGAAATGATTAAAAAATGAAATCATTCTTAAACTAGCGACTTGCACTTTGATGCAATAACTAATTCAGAATTTCACTTCCGGCAAGATCCAGTTGCAAAAATATACTAATAGTAGAAGTTCTAGCGCCTATAGCGACAAGAAATGCTACTGGAATACTCTTTGTTCATTTCCTGCAATCAGCAATTGTCCTTTAAAACATGCTAAGATTGTTTTTTTTGTGGAAGTGTATGACTTGCAGCAGGTCCCTTCCAACACATTGATGGTGGTTATTCATATCCGTCAGTAGCAAAAACTATGAGGCATTTTCATGGCTAATAAATCTTGGTCAGTTAAAAAGATAACGCCACATACCACTAGCTCCTTGATATCATCAGCAACATTGTCACCCAAAATATAATACCAGATTGCCTTCAAGTCATCAAGAGCAGTCTATCTCAATATTAAAAAAGCCGAATCAACTACCTCAGAACACACTCTAGAATAAAAACCAAAAAAGCAGCATCTCATGAAGGTGGACCAGGTAGAAATCATAATTGGTTTATAGTGCTTCTATAAAACATGGGTTGAAGAATATTGGAAGATGATCCGAATTTAATTTGTTAACAAGTATAGAACTGCACATTCCTTGTCGTGACCTATTTATAATTGAACTTCTAAGCACATAGTATTACACCAATAACTTGTGTGGTAAATCCCATTAACATATTCAACGGTACTCTCAGTGTAATGATGACATTTTGTCAATGTCATTACATAGTTCGTCTTCATGCATAAGCTGACATTGGGATTTCTGTAAGAAATCAAACCAGTTGCTGCTGCTAAATTAGAGGTCTTTTATATAAGGAACTTCTTCAAAATCCAACCTGTTGCACACAATTGTTAACAAAAAAAGTAAATCAATGTTTTCCCAGGAATAGTATGTACATTTGATTTCTTTGCACTTTAATCAACTTTTTATTTAATTCATGTTGTGTAGCTTGCATCGGTCTTCTAAGAACACCGACACATTTCATCAGAGGCACAGTGCTTGAAAACAAGGGGCTGGGTTAGCTATGGTGGAATGCATCAACAGTTTAAAGCTCTGATTGGGTACAAAGTGACATGCAAGAATTGAAGTTTAAGAGACCTCTTGATCTTGAAACTTATAACGTGTATAATTCATGACTGTCTCATTCTCTATCCTTTGCTTGATGTATCTTATTTAAACGTATAAACCAGCAGTAGTTGTTATTCTGTGTAATTGACATGTCCAACGGAAACTAGAACCTACAGGACATGGTATATTCATATGTCGAGCAGACCCTCTGTTATAGGCTTATAGCAGTGATTATTGCCGTCTATCAAGACATGGATTGGGTGATTTGGTACATTCTAGATGTTACGAAACCTGATTAACAGGTAACTCAAACCCAATCAGATAACCCAGACTCAGATCTCAATGAACCAGAACCAAATCTCAAGTTGCAGAGTGCTAATAGAAGCCGGTAAGGGAGAGAGACTAGTTTGACTAATCGAGGTTTAGTAGAAGAATCCGAGAATTATGGCCAATTTGAGGAAACTAATGAAGATCGAATCAATTAAAGAAATTGTTTTGAGCTCTTTAAGTCCTGTTGGCACCATCCAAGCTGTCACTGTTGTTGCCTCTAACTATCAGGTCATCGCACAAGGCGAGATTTTGAAGGAAGCTGGGGAGATCAGCTAGGTGCCTGATCTCGTTTTTAATCACCTCACCGCCACTCGCTTGAGGCCCTTTTTGCATTTAAACTATGTATATGTTAGTAATATAACTTGTACACGATATAACTAGTGTATATATTAGAATAACTTGTATTACAACACATACCTTAGTATAACTTATGTATGTATATAATATAGATACAATTCATGCATATGCGGTTTAACTAATAAAATTAATTCATATGTTACACTGGCAATGTATTTATATGGTATGCAAGTCATTTTCGCCGGCAGCATTATTATTGTAACGACTGTACCTTAGTATAACTTATATACGTATATATAAACATACAATTCTGCATATGTGGCTTAAACTAATAAATTAATTCGTATGTTACCCTTTTCAATGTAATCAATATAACAACTTATATGGTATGCAAATCATTTTCACTTGCAGCATTATTATTATAATGATTGTAGCAGTTTATAAAACTTACGCTAGTGGTTTATATTTGTTATTTGAGATTGAAAACTGAAAGCGAAGATGCAAATTAGTTTGCATTTATTTATTTCTTACATACTTTCCGTCGTGTAAAATGATTTTTTTTAAAGCATTAATATGGGTGATACTTGTCATTTTAGAAAATAATAATTGTATTTATATGAACTAAGAAAGAATTTTTATCTTAATTTTATTTATAAAACATAGTCTCCATACTTCATTCAGGTTGTAGCTAGCCCTTCATATCTTTCATCCATGATACATGAATGGGCACGGTCTCAGTAAATTTTAACCCGTAAGTGATTTTTTGCTGACCCCTGCATTTCTTCTGACGATTATTGGCATATCATAAGGTAGAGGAAGCCACTCACCCTATTATACTCATCCAACCACGATGAATCTTTGACAACCTTGTAATATTGCTATTGTGGATCTGATTCAAATAGGCGTCAACTAGTTGAATCTTAAGACAGAAAGACCTATTGTAAAATCTGACCGAAGAGTCCAAAAATGAAAAGGAATGGAGTCTATCCAACAATCTTGAAGCAAAACATACACATCAACCCCGCAATTCATCGTACTTGCAACTTCCCGAACAAGAATTTTCAGAGAGACTGAGTCTCAGGGAAAGGTTTGGACTAGGACCTTTCATACTGAAGCAATCTAAAAATCTAGACCAAATGTAGCTGGTTCCAACATTCCATAAAGATGTTTTTCAGTCACTAGTTCATTATTAAAAAGGCATCTGACAGTGATATAAGTTAACAGTACAATATTGAACATTCATAACACCATTCCTGAGTATTACACGAGAAAATCTTGAGCATACCGACAAATCATTCCTGTTTTACAGACGAAAATCTTGATTATAATTATGATAATGTCAATGATATGATTCATACTTGGGAAAATAGTAAGCACTCTGAATCTCCGAACTTCAAGGGAAGTACACAACTTACCATTCAGCAAGCCCTTAGCTTTATGCTCCATCCAGAACAATAAAAACAAGCCCAAAAATAAGCAAGGTGGGCAAGAAAACCGAGCAGTAATCTGAAGTCCGATCCCATTGGGAGAAATCACTGAAACAAGCATAGCACATAAGCTTGGGATTGTCACACGAAGCTAAACTCTAGGGGCTCGTTTGGTAACCGGGTTACTCCGAGGTAATCCGGTTTACCCCTCTCTTTTCTTGGGTTGGAATTCCATCACAAATCATAATGACATCACATCACATTCTTTATTCCAACCCTCATAACCATCCCAAACGACTACTATTCACATCAGGTTACCCCAACCGACTCCAACCTAGCAATCAAACAGACCCAGTTGACATCCCTAGGGAAAGCAACCATAAAAGTGATAATCAGCTATGGTGAACGCCAACAAGAATGACAAATTTCTGACAGAGGAAGAATTGCTCAATAAGTCCCATTAGATGGAAAAATCCAGCAACTCCAAGTGACCCATAATTCAAAAACCCACATCGTTGTATGCATACAAGCCATTCCTGCTTAGATTCAACGCACTGATGTGCATTATATGCTCCAGTAATATTGGTAGTACCCAGATATTTATCAAACTACTCATCCACTCATCCCTCCCAAGTAATGATCAGAAGTGCTACAACTTTTTTGTGAGCAGAATTATCAAAAAGAGGTATCCCAGTTAGAACAATGCCATAAAAATATCCCACCTGCGCCTCTTGTCGGAAAGATCCAAGGATCGCTTCAAATCGTGCATCCAACCAGCAAATGGAACGATTACCAACAGCCGACATCTTCCGATCATGAAACCCCGAAATGGAATCCATCTGCAACGCCTCTCCGTGGATATTAAGACGTTCTGGAAGGCCATTGAGCCCATCGGGCCTCCACGGATTAGAAATACGATTATCCACGATCGATATCGAAGAAAGGAACTGCAAGAGCTGAATCCACCAATGAATACTTAGGGTTTTGAGATCCCTGAACCCCGCGAAATCCATTCACGCCCAATCGATTGTTCCCTCAGATCGAGAGCCTCGAGCATCAAATAAAACGAAATAGATTCTGGAAACAGCGCTCACAGATGCATTGGATCGTAAGGGAGGACCCTGGGAACCTCTTCGACCGAATTTCACAGTGTAAATATTCTACTTTGAACTAGAACGAGAGTAATAATTTCACAGTTCTCTGTCTTCACATGCATAATTTTTATATATTTTTCTTTAATATAGGTCACAAAGGTGTGCATCTCAATATAAGAAGATTCAATCAGATGGCGATGAGGAGAAGAATGACTCAGACGAAGACAGACGCATATATGCCAGGTTTAAGGAGAAGGGAAAACAAATCAAAAAAAGTTTGATTTCAAAAAAAATAGATCGAAGAAGAAATAATTGTTGATTTTTTATCTTGTGTAGTTATTGAATTTCAAGCAAATCTTCCAATTTATAGAAACTTTGATGTTAGATACAGTTGTACTTATAGATTAGTTCAACTCTATAACCTTTAGAACATCTATTTGTTGTAATGTGTGTGTGTGAATTTAACTCTTAAATATGATGCACTTACATGTACTGAGGTTTTATATGAACTTATATGTTTAGTTTGTAAGTAAGTTAGTATATATTATGTGAGTTTGACAGGTACAAGTTCGTTGGACATGTATAAGAGGATGCCAACTTGAGGACATATTACAGGTGCTTTTCTCAACTTTAATAAGCATCTGTAGTGTTTTCTTGGCAGGTTCTACAGGTTCGACGGGGTGTCTAAACCCTGTCGAACCTGTATATATTTTTTCATCTCTACAGGTTGGGCTAGAACATGTGCTCGCCAAGGGATCTTAGACCGCTAGTCCTATTTTGTGCAGGCGAGCTGTTTGGCGTGCCTACTTATGCATGCTCTGAAGGCAGGCGAGCACCTGACATACATAGGTGCTCGCCCGCCTGCCCTTGTGACTTGGCTATCCACGAGCACATGTCGGGAGAGTACATGTGCTCGCCCAACATGCGGATGTGCACATGACGTGCACACAGCAAGCACATGACGAGCCACATGTGCACGACAATCACACCTTTTTGTTGTGAGTCTACATATTGACTCAGCCGATATCATCACGATATGTTTAATGAATGATCAAATGTGCAAGTGAAAGCTGCTAGTGCAAGCGGTGGATATTAGTGGAGCAACTTAATTATAAGAGTAAGTTAAGTTTATGCATTCAACTCTAAGGTGCCATTATTAAGAATGTATAAAACTCGGATAAATCTATGGATATAATCGTGTCATCATCCTTCTTATTAAATTTATTAATTGATTCTCTAATTTCATATTTTCTCAGAGCACGCTAAGTTGTTTTGGCTTACAAGCATTTTGTCACTCATGTGGGTTGCTCTACTGTAGGTTCCTCGAAGGAGTAGCAGTTGAGGCGGACTAAGTGGCTGACGAAAGATTAGATATTTCTACTCAACAGTACTAGTTTCCTTTTCTTTGTCTTATTGTTAAATTTGCCCAAGGAACATTTTATGAGTTGTTTTATTTTGGTTATTTACATATCCCTACTGAAGTCTTCTGAGAGAGGTAACATTTGTCTTTGATTTTGTCAGAGCTACTCAGTGAATGATTTTCTTTTATTTGAAGTATCTCAACTGGTTCCTTTTGCCTATCATTTTGTGCTCGTCTTTTGAGTCGTGGATTTGATATGCATGCGCAACCCTCGGATTTGACGTGGCTAGTCGTTATGTTATGCTTCAGTTGGCCACATATATCGGAGATGTTACAAATGGAATCAAAATCGAAGTCTCTCAGGTACAATTAGAAATTCTTATTATAGTCGATGTGCTTGTGACATGTGACTTTAAATTCAACTAAAAGAATGACGAATTTATAAATGATCCTCGAACACACCATTGATGAGATCAAAAATTATAAGATATGTGTGCAAGCTAAAAACCTAGATAGACATTCTAGTTTATTTCTAGGAATATTGAGACTTTAGATATGGTGCATGCAAATAATTATGAGATCAATAGCTTATAAAGAGAATAAAAAATACATTCTTTTCAAAAAAAAATGGGTTGGGGAGTATGAACCGAGATGCAATAAAGTCTGCATGCATCAGTGCCACAAACATCCATTTTTCATTTTTTAAACGAATTCTAGGACGATATACTTAAGATATTTAGTGGATTATGTGTTTCAAATTTCGTATAAATCAGACATCCCTAACATGCCCATTATAAGGGGTCGATTTCAGCAATTTTGAAACTGTTAAACTGTCTTGATATTTTAACAAGTCCATCAGAAGGGATTGATGGTGAATATATGTCTAACATGATTAATTAACAATGAAAAATCTTTGGTATTTTCTATGAGATTAAATCACTACAACTAAATACTCTAGTTAATTTATAACAGTTACGTTGCAGTCGGACACATAGCGATTTATCAAAAATCACATTTAAAATGTATCAATCAATTCAATGCAGTTATATTTATTTTTTACTTAAGCAAGCTTAAGACCAAACACAGGGAGGCCACTTTATCCTTGGGATAATTTTCAAATCGATTAGCTACTAGATTTTTAAGGGAGTATTTTTTTTGGAATTTATTGTGCAATTTAGATATGAATGTTGAAGATGCTAAGCTCAAGGTTGTTTTTGAAAATATTAGTCAAATCAAGTCCAAAAATTCTCAAACTTGATAAATATGTGTGATCATAAAAAATAAGCTACTCTTTTTTTTTGAATTTTTTGACATGCAATGATTTTTGATGAATTAAATGATGCAAACAAGGTGATATTCAGTAAATAAATTTTAATAAATAATCAACATTCGAGAACATAAAATATCCTAATTAGATCTAGCAAAGAGGAATCTAGGAAAACTTAAAATCCTAAAAATAGTATGTTATGAGCTAAATAAAATTCAATTGCCAATTTCACTAAACTATTTATTCAGACCACAATATACGTGCAATAAATATAAAATTTGGAGTTATGACAGAGAATAATTATATCTGTACTTAATGATTTTTCAAGAATTTTTAAAGCAATCAATGATTTACTATGAATTTCATATTGCAATATGACATATTCTACCACAATAATGATAATAAATTAATCAATTCTCCAAAAATCACTAATAAATGCCCAATATGATAGATTCTAACACAATAATCGTCTGATAACTGCACTTTTTTATTTTAAAAAATGATGGCAAATGCTACTCTGAAATATAGTCCAAATACAAGGATTTAGTTGCAATTACATACAATAAAATAACTCAAACTAATGCATGAAAGGGGTTGAATAGAAATTACCAATTCCAGCTAGGGGAATGTGCTCAAAAAACCCACAACATGGACTTTGTTGGTGAATCCAGGAGGGGCGGAAGGTGTTTTGCAAAAAGCCAAGCCTACACGTGAGGTGCATGTGATCAAGAGGTTCAGGGGCGGTGCGGCTCGATGGAAGCAACGTGGGAGGCGGTTGACCGTAGAATCAAGAAGAGGATGGATGGTAAATGTATGCGCTTTTCATCCCCTCTCTTCTTCTTAGATTCAGGTTTGAGGAAGGAGCGGTTGTGGCGAGGCGGTGATGAAGACTCGATGCGTGGAAGGTTGAAGGAGGTGCCTCCGGTCAACACACAACGAAGGTGGGAGCTCGAAGAGAGGCTCGAGTGGTGGGTAGCTCTAGGCTCAGGGATAGAGGTTGATGAAGACAGATGGTGGAGAGGACTGGAGGAACGAATCTAATGGTTATGCCCTTTGCGAGGTCGGAGCTGGAGGGAGGATCTGGGAGGTAGAAGTAGAACTTGAAGAGGGATGATGTGAATCGATTGGATTGGTGATTCGATTGAGGTTTTAGGTTGATTTGGAGTTTTAAATAGAGAATCGAAGAAAGGGGGAGAAATCGAGCAAAAGAGAAATCGAAACCAAGAAACAAAGAAGGGATATAATGGGTTTACCTAGAAGAAGGTGGATCGGACTCGCCTGGAGGGTGGCGAAGATCGAGGGTTTTCACAGGGTCGTCGCCCCAAGAATTTGGCAATGAGGTCAAAGCTGGAGCAGTGGTGGGATCAGTCGTAGCACTAAGGGTTGGATCTCTGTGGTTCTCTCCCTGATCAGAAGATACCATCGTCACATGCAATGTAAGGGTCCTGCTATCACTGGAGCTGCTCCAGAAGCTGATGGCCTCTCTCTCTATAGGCAAATGGTTCTGTTCGGAGGAGGGTGAGGGGTTTTAATGGAAAATGGTTAGGGTTTGCGAGATGGGCGGTGAGGTGGAGCAAGAGGGGCAGGCGGGTCTCGGTCCAGGCAAAGGAAGAGGAGACGTGGTCAAGTCTCGCAGCTGAAGATCGGGAGGAGTGGAGTAATAGAGAGGAGGATGATAAAGCATGATTGTTCAATCGGCTGAGATCGAGCAGCCATGGATTAGACATGTGGCGAAGAGGATGAAAACAAAAGGAAAAAAATCAAAGAAAAATATAACAAAATGAAATGATCTGAGCCATTGGATGAAGGGGTGTTCATCAAACGGCCGAAAAGGCGCGACTAAGAGAGTAAGTGGGGGTGACGCATGACGGCTTTAGGAGCTACCATGTGTCGCTCCTAAAAAATAAAAAAAGAAAAGTAAATTGAAAATCTAAGTAAAATAGAAAGCAACAAGTGTTTTTCATGAAAGATGTTCATCTCGATGAGATCTACAACTTCTATGAAGGGACCAAAACCAAAGGACATCATCCGTACAAAGTGAGATTTTTGGGTGGTATTTTATGTCTATAAAATATCAGATTGTTTATGTTTTTACATTTTTTTGTGATTTTTAAATAAAGGAAAATTCAAAATAAAATCTAACAAAACAGAATAGAAACATTCACACATAAATCTATTTTTGTAGTTTTTTTTATAAAATAAAGAAATAAATGACAAGGGACTTATGTACATATCATATATACATAATCAAAATGACTCATTTCTTTGATTTTTGAATTGTTTTGTATTTGAATTTTTCCACACATGATTAAGACACAATTCAAAGAAAATAAATGAAAGAGTAACAAGATAAAAAGAGTAAATTATATACATGAAATAGTGAGTTTAAGTTAGTAAATATATATAATGTACAATGTGGACCCAAAATTCAAGTTTCACATATGAACTCCGATTCTTTTGAATTTGGTCTTGATTTGTAGATAATTGAATGCATATTAATTCAAAACAGAGTATAGGTTCATCAGAGACTATGTGTATACTACAAAAAAAAGTGTGATTGGCGTGCACACAATGGCGTGCACTGGGCGAGCACATGTGCTCGCCCACAGCAGAGCGATCATACAACTCATGTTACAGTAACAGGTATCATTTTCATACCTTAAATTCTGGTAAATATTTGACAACTCAAAATCATGGAGTGATGGTTCACGGATCTTGTTATGAGGAAGATCATCTGAATTATTACGGAATTTTAAAGGAGATTATAGAAGTGGAATATAGTATACCAGGCTTGAATAAAGTAGTTCTTTTCTTGTGTGATTGGTATGAACCCAATGGAGGTGTAGTACTCGATAAAAGAAATAACATTGTCGACGTGGTGCAAAGGAAATTTATACGCAGATTTGAACCATTCGTCTTAGCATCTCAAGCGGATCAAGTATGTTATCTCCCACAAATATCAAAGAAGAGAAAGAGCATTGAAACAATAACTATTGTGAAGATAAATTCTCGAGGTTATATCTCCAATGATTCCAGTAATCAGGAAGATGACATAGATGAAGCATTTACACTGACAAATGAAAGAATAGACTTAACAGAAGAAGTCCTAGTTATCGAATCCATTCGATTGGCTGATAATGAAGTTTTGTGTGTTGACTTACAAGATGATACTGACTCCAGAAATGATTACTCGGAAAACTCAGAAAACGAAGAAATATCCTTTAATCCCACTGAAATAAGTGATGAAGATTAGTTGTAAGTTTTATTATACAATTATAATTGAATTAACTAAAATCTTAAATAATAAATATGTAATGCATCATTATTACAGTCATGGCAGGTTTTGGACGTGGCGGGGCGCATGGATCACATAGATCCAATCGTCCATCTTCCTCGGACACACCTTCTTCCAGTAGGCAGCCCACCCCGGATGTTGTTCCTGATTCACAGTCCGACGAGGTTCGTCGGGTGATAGCTTACTACGAGTCTCTTGGTTATCCTCCGCCACCCTTTTACGTAGGAGGCTATGGAGAGCCATCTACCTTAGCAGCCCCTACAGGATTCTGACGAACCGAAAAATCGGCCCTTTAATAGAGTGTTTTTAGCACTCAGAATCATCATCGTAGTCGGGCCGATTTCGGTCATCAAAGAGATCACCTCATTTAAAGATATGCGATGGTCAATCGAAATGAGGTGATCGTTAATTATTTTACTTGGTAAGATACCAAGGTCGAACTCAGGGACACGAGCCTCTCTCGTATTAATCGGATTTAAGTTTGTTTAATCAAGTGTTGAAGTAAAGCCTATAGGTCAAACCATGTAAAGACAATGCAATTAAAATAAACATGCATTTTTTTTATCAATTTTAAAAATGCAAATAAATGAGCATGCAAAGCGAATGATATGCCCAATATCAAAGTCACTTGAGCCATAAGAAAATCGTGAATCAAACCGAGTTGGAATAAAGAAGCCTCTACACATATGAAGCAGTTAGGCATAATAAATAAAAAAAATCAAGACACTTAAATAATAAAATAATACATCACGGTTCATAGTGTCAAATTTAAAATTTAAGCATGCCATAATAAAGAGGACGAGAAGAGCTTCAAAACGAAACTGAAATCAACTCGATTGGACAAACGTAGCTCAAGATATTCAACAAAGAAAGCAAGGGCATAAATGCAAAGAAAACATAAAAAGATAACTACAAAAAGGTCCCTGGAAAGGACTGAAATGCAATAAAAATAAAGTACGGGGCCTTCCCTGTAAATATTCCATATGCGCGGGGACCTATTTGCAAATTTGGAGAAATTCAAGGGCAGCTCTGCAATTTACCCAGAGAAGCACGTGCGAGGCACGTGCTGTCTAGGCTCGGAAAGAGGCTCGGCAGAGGCTCGGATTCGCTGCAGGTTCGGTGTTGCTTCGGCGAAGGCTTGGAACTCCCAAGCCTGGAGGGTCGGAGACGGAGGCTCGGGGAGGTTCTGGTAACGCCACGTGGTTCATTGTGAACCACCCGATCCTGATGATCGGACGGCTACTGCGTGCTCAGGTGACTCCACGTGGCCTGTTGGAGGCCGTTGGATCCAGATGATCCAAGGGCTAATGAAGTCGATGACGCGGCCTCATCTGGGCCGTGAGATGATCGCCGATGAAGGATCATCCAACGGCTGTTGTATCTTCTCCTCAGACTTCAGCTGGCGGCGAGTTCACGTCTCCGGCGAAGGCCTCTCTCCTCCGCCGCTCTGTCCTGGCTCCAGTGGTGCTCGCCCGAGGCTTCTGAAGGTCGGTCGACGAAGCTCGGAGCTCGGGCGAGGCTATGGACGCTCTGGAGAGGGTCTTCGAGTCGCTGATGTCAAGGACGGTGGTGACTGATAAACTCGAATTTCGACGGTCTTAAGTTCAACACAAAGCGTGAACTCAGTCGCAGTGTCGACCAATCAAAATCCGAATTTAATCAACAATTAACCCACACTAAAGATCAATAAATTAGAAATAATGTGGAGTTAAAATTTATTTTTAACTCTGCACAAATGGTGTATAGGGCAAGTATGCAGAGAGTTCGAACACAGGGAGCAAGCAGGGTAATTCACAAAAATTGTGCTCAAGTGAATGTGTGTGAGGTGTCTACACTAAGCAAGCAAACAAAAGAAATGTTTTTGTGGGTTTTAAATTTTTTTATTTTTTTTATTTTATTTTTTTTAAAATTTTGTATTTTGATTTTTAATTTTCTGATTTTTATATTTTAGATTTTATATATTTTTTTATTTCTTTTTCAATGTTGGAAAGTAGAGACAATATAAGAAAAGGCAAAGTAAAATATTTATAAAAATGCACAAAAATGCTCAAAAATTCAGAAATAAAATGTTTTTGGTATTTTTAAGGTTTTCTACTGTTTTTGTGATTTTTGAGGGTTTTACAAGATGTTTTTGATATTTTTTAAATACTGAATTAAAGGAAAACAGTGGAAATAAGGCTGGCTGTGAATAAAATGCAATTTAAAAATAGCAACCAGTACCCAAAATGTTTCACACTATTTTTCTACTGAAAAGAACAAAATAAGGGATAAATAGAAGCTGAGTTTATATTTTTTTGAGTTTTCTACTATTTTATATATTTTTTTGAAGTTTTCGATTGTTTTTAAATTTTTAGTGTTTTTCTTTTGAGATTTTTAATGATTTTTGGACTGACACTAAAATAGGATAAAATAGACTCTAGGTGATTTTTTTGGAATTTTTGGAGGTGTTTTAATATTTTTTGGGTATTTTCTAAGGTAGACAGTGCACAAATAGGTTGTTTTTGATTTTTAATAAATATGAAAATAAAATAAAATCAAAAACTAAAATAGTGGCGTTAAAGTACACATGTCCAGGAGTTTAAACCTATTTTTGTGGAATTTTTGGAGTTGAAATGATATCTCAAATAAATACAACAAGCATCCAAGCATTAAACAGTCCTAGCAGGGGTATATGTGCAATATTTAAAACATCCAGGGGCATACACGCAAATATCCACAAAATATTGAACTTAATATTCAACTTCTGGAACCAAAATGCAAATACAAATGCCGCTCGGGCACGCAAACAATTTACCCCCCAGGGCGCGTGACTTGCACGCGCCTGGGAAGGACTAAAATGCAATATAACAAAAGACTGGGGGTCTACTTGCAAATTATCCAAAAAGTTTACACTTCACGCCAAAATTTTTGTACTGAAACAAAATACACAAAAACCCGAGGGTGTCCTTGCAAAATTCCCACACCTCACGTGTACAGGTCACGTGAGGTGACGTGGCGGAGGACCTAAGTGCAAATAAGCAAAGTTCGGGGGTCTCTACGCAAATATTACAAAATATTTAAACTACAGACGAAAGATTACAGACTAAAAAGTAAATAAAAAAGTTACGAGGGGTAGAATGCAAAATACCCTCGCTCGGGCGCTCTGCAGGTGACGCGTGGCGCGCATCCAACGGCTGGGAGGCGATGGGCGATCCAGCGGCGGGAAGCACTCCACTTATCCACGTGGCAACACCAGGGCGGCCGATGACGGTTGGGCGATGCACGGTCTGGATTAGATCTCCTCCGATGATCGGACGGCAGGCACGTGGGGAGATCTAACGGCTCCCATGCGATCTGGGGCTGCGGCTCGATCGGACGGTGGGGACGCGAGGAGGAAGAACAGGGAAGAAGGCCGGCGAAGGCGAACTTCCCCGGCTCCGATCTCGCTTCTCCGGCGATGAATGGGCTCCAAAATGGAGCTGCAGACTCCTGGGAGGTCCCTCTATGGCCTGGATGGCTCAGATTCGCCGGAGAGGCGTCGAGGTGCTGTCGCGGAGGCGGCGGAGCTCTCAGCTCCAGGTATCTCCGGCGAAGGTCGCAAAATGCCTTCCAGGTGCGTTCGCTGCTCTTTGACCTGCAAGAAATGGTGAGAAGGTCCAGGGCAAAGTGCCTGGACCTTAGGTGGACCTAACCTAAGCGCGAGGGGGAGTGATCGACGGTGGCCGGAGTTGCGCTCCGGCGATGATGCTTAGATGGGTGAAATACGTAAAGGAACTTAGAATTTTTTTGGGGTTTTCGAAGATACGACTAACAGGAACCTAACGGTGCAAAGAAATAAGCGGGGTGGTGCCCTCAATGGCCGGAACCAGAGGAAGACAAGTACCTCGACGCCGGCTGTTGGCGGAGGTGGTGGAGGCACCCTCGACTTCGCGCGCCTCGGCTGAAGGGCTGGCGATGGAGCTGTCACCTCCACGGAGCTCAGGAGCACAATGGTGGCGCTGAAGGGTGGACCAAGGGGACTCGAAAATCAAATCAAAAGTAGGGGGCCGTTATATTTGGTTTGACCCCTGACTGAGGTGCTCCAAAGATCAAGGCATATCTTGCGAATCTTGGGTCCGACGACCAAGGTTAAGCATGGGCGAGCTAGAGGGAGGATCGAGGAACAATGTTGCAGAAGATTGCAACACAAAAAGATGAAAGTCTTGGCCTCGAAAAATCCTTGAAATTGGGTCAAAACCTGGGTTGTCAGACGCTACAGGGGTAGGTCAGACTGTTGACCTAGTTCAACAGTCCTGGCCTCCTGGTTGGTCCACGTGGACCAACCAGGAAAAACCCTGGAAAAATATATTAATAAATCTATTTAAAATACTAAATGGCTGAATTAAATAAAAGTTATAAAATAGAAAATGCTTAGAATTTTATGTAGTATTTAATT
Organism: Ottelia alismoides; assembly: GCA_037367405.1. Lineage (NCBI taxonomy): Eukaryota > Viridiplantae > Streptophyta > Magnoliopsida > Alismatales > Hydrocharitaceae > Ottelia > Ottelia alismoides. Next base: position 157,593 of record JAZKJV010010495.1, on the reverse strand, counting down.
CTGATTTTTATTTATTTTTATGACTTATATTTTTACAAGTTACCTTTTTAACCCTATATAGGTATAATACCTATGTGTTTTAGTATTTTATTTTTATTTAGGTATTTTATTTCTTTATTATTTTTATTTAGTATTTTATAAAACTGTGAAATACTTTTATATTCACATATATATTTTTATTTTATTTTTCTGATATGTTTTGTATATTTAATAAAATACAAATACATTTTATATAGGTACAAGTATATGCAGTATACCTATGTATTCTTTATACAAGTATTTTTATTTTTATTTTTCTTTGCATTTTATTTCAATTTTAATGCACATATACAGTATAAGTAATATCTACAAAATTATAAAAATATAAAAATGAATAAATAATGGATAAAGAATAAATTGAATATTTTATTCAGTACAAGTGTACAATAGGGGTCCAAAAGTCAACTTTCAAACCGTAGCTCCGCCAAATGCGAAACCACCGCCATTGGATAGATTATTTTATTCTATATACAATTAAAGGTGAGTTTGCTACATTTGGAGTTGTCAGTTGTGAGATACGGGTCTGGGAAGTTGGGATTTTGGATTCTTATTCAGACCATATCTTTTTGTCTGTACATGATTTTTCTGTGAAATCAATTTTGTATTTTTCTTTATTAATTTATCTACAACTTTTATGTACAAAGTTTCTTTATTTGATGTACAAAAAGTGGAACCAAAAATAGGTCCCAAAATGAATAAAGAATGAATATAATGTATAGGCATTTTATCTGTACTTTGGCCCTTATCTCCCCCTACTTTATTCCTTGTCGACCTATTCATCAAGATGCCTAGGTCTCGGGGGTTTTTGGTCATAAAATATTTACAATATTTTATTCTTTTTCTTTTCTTTATTTATTCTATAATTTTGGCCTTAATTACAGTAATTTATACACTGTTTGAATGCACATGCATGGATGCTAAGATGCTTGATTTAAGGCTATTTACAGGTATTTGCTAGGGTTTTTGGTGCCAAAATGATAGAATAAAGATGATGAAATGTGGATTCATCAGTGACGAAGATGACCCGGCGACCTCTCCGACCATTGAAGAAATGGATCGACCTGCAGTGTTAAGGTGTAGCCGAAGCGAACAAGAAGTGCGTGCATGAGTGGACTGTGAGCTCGGCGAGCGAAGAACATGAGGAGCTCGGAGCTCCTCCGCCGTGAGGGCGGAGGAGGTGGGTCGAAGGTGATGGGAGATATGGAGGAAGGAGATAATGAGCGGAGGTTGTCGCGTGAATGGGGGATGTGCGGCGAGACTAAATGGATGGTCATCGGAGCGAGGGGATGGCCGGATAGGCCTAGAAAATTAAAAGAAATTAACGAAAATACAGAGGAAGAAGAAGGAGGACTTACCTTGCCGGAGATGGAACGGGAGCTTGGGCTGGACGTCTGGATCGACGCCCGGGTCTTCGCTGAACACCTTCAGCTACCTGGTGCAGCTCGAGCGGTCGCGGAGCGCCGCAGCTCCGCCGAGAACGGCGGAGGGTCATCACCGGAGAGGGAGGTCGTCATCGCTCGATCCCCTCGCCCCTCTCTGTCACAGAGAGGCGGAGGAGGGCTGGGCCTCCTCCCACGTAAAGGTGGACAGTCAAAACCGAGGTGGGGGCGGTGTATTTGAAGAGGCGACTCGGCGGAAGTGATGGTGGGTGACGTGGTTTCGAGGGGGAAATGGGAGGGCTGGAGAGAGGTTCGTGGGTTGACGAGGAGGTCGCGAGGAAGAGGGATGAATGGCGGTGGTCGTGGGGTTTCCAGATGGTGGAGGAGATGTCTGGAGACTCGGGTAAAATGGAAAGGGCGGAAGGTGTTGTCGTAGTGGAGAACGTGGGGGTGAAAGGCGTCCGGAGGTTGACGATAGCCCGCAGCCGTTGGATCTGAAGATCCAACGGCCGTCGTTGAGGCGCGAAGGGATGGCCATGATTAGATCGGGGGCGGAGTGATCAGTGGCGGATGGATGCGCCACGTGGCGAGCTATGCGCAAGGCGGCAGCGAACGACTTAGATGGGGTGCGGGGATGATCAGACGGCCGAGGCCAAGGGGCGTACGTGGAGAGAACTGGACCGTTGGATCAGGAGCAGATCCAATGGCTCAGAACGCAGGCGGAAGGGGCAAGGGAAGCGGGCCACGTGGCTCACCCAGATTGGGCCACGTGGCCCAATCAGGTTATTCAGAGAGTATTTTTAATTTTTGAGGGCTTATTTGATCGAATTTGAGAAAACTCAAAACATGAAAGTTGTAGATCTTGACGAGATCTACAAGTTTCATGTTGACCAAAACTCGAAAAGAGATCAAAGAAGGGCCCGAAATATTTTTAAGGGTATTTTTAGGTCTAAAAATACCACTGATTTTTGATTTGCCATTTTTTTGTAGTTTTTAATTTATTAAGGACTCTGTTAATTATAGGACATTAACAGGGAATTATTGATAAACTTTTAAGCAAGGGGGTTAATTATGGAGAATAAAGATGATGAAACTGAGGTTCATCACCCCCCTATACTTAAACTATGCTCGTCCTCGAGCATCAAAAAGAATGACTAAGCTGGATTAACCCCCTTGTGCATGTGAATACAGGATCTAATCTGATCAAGTCGACTCGGCTTCAGAGATCCAAAAATTTAGAGTTCACCCCAGCCTTAATCAAGAGGCTTCCAATTCCTCTATTTCTCTAGACTCTCTCTGATGTACATATAAGCTAAAGGATATGAAATTTAGTGTTGACTGCAATTCTGAGAGTAGAGTCAATTCGTCACCCAAAATCTTGGTCCGAGAAAATCTCCTAAGGACCCAATCCTCAGCACTAGGGAATAAATCAAATCTTGCATTCAGTCTACCGTCTCTTTAGTTGTCAGACTTAGAAAATGTGGATGGCAGGCCAGAAATGGAGGGCATGGGATTGTGTCAATTCTTCTCTCCCTCTCATTGGAACAAGGATTCACTCTAGTGCCTTTTACGCAACACATATTTTTTGGTGTTGATCAGTGCGTCCGTCAAGAGAAGTTGGAGCCGTCTGCACTTGTTTTCCTGGGAGTACACCGGGGTGTGTCTCTTTTGAGTACCTATCGTACCTTCTACACCCAGACTTGTAGCATTTACGATGCAGAGCCCTTTTTTGGTGCTAGCCCGACTCCTGGTCCTAATAGCGGTGGTCCAAGTGGACACTTTGAAAAGTTTGGGAGCGCTCGCCTTTGGTGGAAGCTCTTTGATATTTGACTTTGGTGGAATGTGAGCTTTTCTTTGAATATCATTGACTTGTATAATTGGTGGCTAGCTCCACTGCTTTTACCAAAAGTTGGCGCACACTGATCAACATTTTATTTAATTTTTCACACCCAGGCACTTAGGTTAATGTCAAGAGATTAGTATAAGAATCAAGTTCTCATACTGGCTAATATTGCTGACACTCAGGTTTCGTGAAGCCTCCAAAGATTTTATCCCATCCTCGAGCATCATTAGATCAAATCCAAACTCGACTTCCTCATCCCAATCCCTTAGGTGAAAAATCAACTCATCTCATCAAAAACCGCAGTCATGCATGTGATGTGCTGATCATATTCTTTTGTCTGAGACTAAGCATGGAATATAGCATGCAAATCTAGAAACTTAGGAGAATGTGGATGATTAAGTCTAAGACCCTGATGGCTAAGGCTGGTTAACCTAAAATCTCAAATACTTCTAAAAGCTAAGTCTTCTTGACCAATTCAGATCCTGGGTGAAAGTGAAAGTGTAGAGGATTAATCCAACTTCTTCATTCAAAAACAAGACACTTTTTTTTTGAACTTCAAGAGATATTAGAACTTCCTAAGCTCAATTGAGCATCCGCAATTCAGCCAGTATGGATGTAAGTACAGGTCGAAGCCCGTTGCTTGAGGACGGGGCCTTGCGCGATGTCCTCTAAACCATCCAATCTGCTAAGGGCGAACCCTCACTGAACGCGGCTTTCTTAATTGGGCTTAGTTAGTCATTAATAGCTCCTAAAGGTTTTTAGGGTTTTTCTCATTTTTATGGATTTTAATAAAGTTAAAACACATGTTAGACTCAACTTTCCTTGAAAAGAGATGGCGATTTCAAAACCCATGTCACACAAAATAAAAAAAATTTTCAAAACATTTTCAAAAATCATTTTCGAAAATATTTTATAAAAATAGTGTAACATAGTATCAAAAAAAAACTGTGAAATCCTTTGAGTTCTCTTAGTCCAATGATTTTTACCTTAGCCAAAAAGTTTTTAATTTTTCAAATTTTTTCAGATTATAGCTAAAGTAAATATACGGTATATACGGTATACCCCCCTATAATTAAACTTTGCTATGTCCTCATAGCACTAGATGTTACAAGTACATAGGTACATTTAAATATAGAAGAATATACGGGAGCTATGAGGGGCTCCCCCTATACTTAGGTTAGAAATAACCTAAGTATAAAAGGCAAGAAAAGATGAGTAGAGAAAATCACGGGGACTCGGGTCCCCCCTATACTTAGGCTGAGATTAGCCTAAGTATAAAGATGGAGATTGATGTTGGAAGAGACCCAAGGTGAACAAAGAAGAAGGATGAATATACAAGTGAGCGGTTGAATCTTCGGAGATGAAATGGAGTGTCTTTGGTTTTGGGGTGTGTGTCACATCAAACAAGGCTCAATCAAGCAAGCAAACCCTTAGTTTCACCAACTCACACATGAAACCAACCTAAGTTGGTTTATTATCTTTGTCTATTTTATTGGTGATAAAACATTTGATTTTTACGCAAAGAAAAGATGTGAAGTAAAAATCATTGCGTAAGCGAGGGTATTGCTCTCCCAAAACCGAATTTTACTCCTTTTTTGGTTGACTTGCATTAACAGTCCCAATTTTATTTTAGGTTATCATTGAATTATGGTTAGCACATCAATCAGAAAATCATCGTCTACCGTTCATTCCATTTTCCATTTATCCTAGGTGATCAATCTAGAAAAATGAAAGCCGAGGAAAACATGTATACGATGAAGAAAAACTCGATCTAGGCTAAGCGAGAAGTCATGCAGTGATTTGACGATAAAACACGTGAAAAACTGGGGCTGTTTTGAAAACCAAAATCAATGTATACAAGTCGAATAAAACCGTACCTAATCATGCATCTATTAGCGGGAAATGATATCCATTTAAGTTTGGCTAAGTGAGGCGAGATTATGTGCGTCTATGATTTAAAGTGTGACCTAACCTACGATCAAGCACATAAGAATAAAAAATGAAATGAGCTCGGAGAGCCGCGTGCCTAGTCCTAGGTCGACACTCAAGTGGGGACGATCCCCACACAACCACAATCGTTCGATTACAATCGCGAGTCTTCGATCGAAGACCGCTGTAAAAGACGAGTTTATTATAAAAAATAAATGCGACACATTTTTTTTCTTTTCTTTCTTATCGACTCCAAGCATGCTTCTGCGGCTCCTCGCAGCGGGGATTATCCTGCTCCTCGCCTCCTTGATCCATCAAGGGCCCTGCCACAAAAGCAATAGTTAGATATCAAATAAGGAAGAAAAAATTTTAGATGCAAAATATATGATCATTTGACCTATAAAAAGAAACACTAAATTAAACACACCAAAAATCCAAAAAATAAAAGAAATGAGCCGTGTCCCCGGCAACGGCGCCATTTGACGAACCGAAAAATCGGCCCTTTAATAGAGTGTTTTTAGCACTCAGAATCATCATCGTAGTCGGGCCGATTTCGGTCATCAAAGAGATCACCTCATTTAAAGATATACGATGGTCAATCGAAATGAGGTGATCGTTAATTATTTTACTTGGTAAGATACCAAGGTCGAACTCAGGGACACGAGCCTCTCTCGTATTAATCGGATTTAAGTTTGTTTAATCAAGTGTTGAAGTAAAGCCTATAGGTCAAACCATGTAAAGACAATGCAATTAAAATAAACATGCATTTTTTTTATCAATTTTAAAAATGCAAATAAATGAGCATGCAAAGCGAATGATATGCCCAATATCAAAGTCACTTGAGCCATAAGAAAATCGTGAATCAAACCGAGTTGGAATAAAGAAGCCTCTACACATATGAAGCAGTTAGGCATAATAAATAAAAAAAATCAAGACACTTAAATAATAAAATAATACATCACGGTTCATAGTGTCAAATTTAAAATTTAAGCATGCCATAATAAAGAGGACGAGAAGAGCTTCAAAACGAAACTGAAATCAACTCGATTGGACAAACGTAGCTCAAGATATTCAACAAAGAAAGCAAGGGCATAAATGCAAAGAAAACATAAAAAGATAACTACAAAAAGGTCCCTGGAAAGGACTGAAATGCAATAAAAATAAAGTACGGGGCCTTCCCTGTAAATATTCCATATGCGCGGGGACCTATTTGCAAATTTGGAGAAATTCAAGGGCAGCTCTGCAATTTACCCAGAGAAGCACGTGCGAGGCACGTGCTGTCTAGGCTCGGAAAGAGGCTCGGCAGAGGCTCGGATTCGCTGCAGGTTCGGTGTTGCTTCGGCGAAGGCTTGGAACTCCCAAGCCTGGAGGGTCGGAGACGGAGGCTCGGGGCGGTTCTGGTAACGCCATGTGGTTCATTGTGAACCACCCGATCCTGATGATCGGACGGCTACTGCGTGCTCAGGTGAATCCACGTGGCCTGTTGGAGGCCGTTGGATCCAGATGATCCAAGGGCTAATGAAGTCGATGACGCAGCCTCATCTGGGCCGTGAGATGATCGCCGATGAAGGATCATCCAACGGCTGCTGTATCTTCTCCTCAGACTTCAGCTGGCGGTGAGTTCAGGTCTCCGGCGAAGGCCTCCCTCCTCCGCCGCTCTGTCCTGGCTCCAGTGGTGCTCGCCCGAGGCTTCTGAAGGTCGATCGACGAAGCTCGGAGCTCGGGCGAGGCTATGGATGCTCTGGAGAGGGTCTTCGAGTCGCTGATGTCAAGGACGGTGGTGACGAAGATGACCCGGCGACCTCTCCGACCATTGAAGAAATGGATCGACCTGCAGTGTTAAGGTGTAGCCGAAGCGAACAAGAAGTGTGTGCGTGAGTGGACTGTGAGCTCGGCGAGCGAAGAACATGAGGAGCTCGGAGCTCCTCCGCCGTGAGGGCGGAGGAGGTGGGTCGAAGGTGATGGGAGATATGGAGGAAGGAGATAATGAGCGGAGGTTGTTGCGTGAATGGGGGATGTGCGGCGAGACTAAATGGATAGTCATCGGAGCGAGGGGATGGCCGGATAGGCCTAGAAAATTAAAAGAAATTAACGAAAATACAGAGGAAGAAGAAGGAGGACTTACCTTGCCGGAGATGGAACGGGAGCTTGGGCTGGACGTCTGGATCGACGCCCGGGTCTTCGCTGAACACCTTCAGCTACCTGGTGCAGCTCGAGCGGTCGCGGAGCGCCGCAGCTCCGCCGAGAACGGCGGAGGGTCATCACCGGAGAGGGAGGTCGTCATCGCTCGATCCCCTCGCCCCTCTCTGTCACAGAGAGGCGGAGGAGGGCTGGGCCTCCTCCCACGTAAAGGTGGACAGTCAAAACCGAGGTGGGGGGCGGTGTATTTGAAGAGGCGACTCGGCGGAAGTGATGGTGGGCGACGTGGTTTCGAGGGGGAAATGGGAGGACTGGAGAGAGGTTCGTGGGTTGACGAGGAGGTCGCGAGGAAGAGGGATGAATGGCGGTGGTCGTGGGGTTTCCAGATGGTGGAGGAGGTGTCTGGAGACTCGGGTAAAATGGAAAGGGCGGAAGGTGTTGTCGTAGTGGAGAACGTGGGGGTGAAAGGCGTCCGGAGGTTGACGATAGCCCGCAGCCGTTGGATCTGAAGATCCAACGGCCGTCGTTGAGGCGCGAAGGGATGGCCATGATTAGATCGGGGGCGGAGTGATCAGTGGCGGATGGATGCGCCACGTGGCGAGCTATGCGCAAGGCGGCAGCGAACGGCTTAGATGGGGTGCGGGGATGATCAGACGGCCGAGGCCAAGGGGCGTACGTGGAGAGAACTGGACCGTTGGATCAGGAGCAGATCCAATGGCTCAGAACGCAGGCGGAAGGGGCAAGGGAAGCGGGCCACGTGGCTCACCCAAATTGGGCCACGTGGCCCAATCAGGTTATTCAGAGAGTATTTTAATTTTTGAGGGCTTATTTGATCGAATTTGAGAAAACTCAAAACATGAAAGTTGTAGATCTTGACGAGATCTACAAGTTTCATGTTGACCAAAACTCGAAAAGAGATCAAACAAGGGCCCGAAATATTTTTGAGGGTATTTTTAGGTCTAAAAATACCACTGATTTTTGATTTGCCATTTTTTTGTGGTTTTTAATTTATTAAGGACTCTGTTAATTATAGGACATTAACAGGGAATTATTGATAAACTTTTAAGCAAGGGGGTTAATTATGGAGAATAAAGATGATGAAACTGAGGTTCATCAGATTCGCGGTCCAGGTCCCCATACCAGCACGGACATCGATGGGTTCTGACTCTCCTTCTTCTGGACGGCCGAGCACATCCGTGCCTTTAACCACTGTAGTTGGACAGACGTCGGCGTCCCACCCTTTGTTGGAGGTTACGGCTGATGGGAGGTAAAAATTTTATAGATTTTATCTTTAAATATTTTCCAAATTTTTATAAATTGTATGGAAGTTAAATTTTCTAGTAAATGCATGGATTTTTTGAACAGCAACAGGGTGGCAAAGGAGATAACCAACACAATAAAGACACACTTGACTTCCATGCAATTTAGATGGTGTCGCATCCCTGCTGCAGAGCAGGAGAGACTGTTTGACATGTTTCTGGTAAGAAATGTTTCTAAGAAGTGATACAGAATTTTTTGTTCAAGTTCTTTATATCTTATAAATTGTTATAATTTTTCAGAGTAGGTTTTGCCTTGGCTCTGGTCTGGGGAAGGAGGTTTATCGTAGAGCCTTCATTCGTTTGGCAGAAAAGAGAATGAGCGATACATTTTTCAAGGCAAGGAGAGACTCGCATGCGAAGACGGGATGCGAGGAGATGAATTTTGAGGAGATGAAGAGGTTCCCGCCGTCATGGTGTACGGAGGATAGGTATTATACTTGGCAAATAATTTATATTACGCTTTTTAAAATAATCAATTAACATAACATAATCCTTTCATATGGGCGGATTTCTGTGATGCATTCGTTGCGGATGATGAGTTTGGAAGAAGATCTGCGGCAGGAAAGACAAACCGCCAAAAACAAAGGATTAAGTCGACCAGTGGCTCTAAAAGCCACAATCAGATTAGAGCGGAGATGGTATTACGATTTAAAGTTATTTTTTGGAGATCTACTTTAATATAATGCAATGTTATAATAGATCTTAAAAAAATTTCAGGCTGCTAGGTTGGAAAGGGAACCCTCTTTTCAGGAGTGGTGGTCGAGGTCCCACATGAGTGGGAGAGAAGGAGAGTCGCAATGGTCCACTCCTGAAGCAGGACAATTGTTGGTAAGTCTATCAATTTATTTACAATTAAATGATATACTATAACTTATTTATATATATTGTAAACTTTGTATTTCAGTATCGTTATCTGGCACTATCAGCAGAAAAATGGGGTGTCGATCCAACTGGAGAGCAATCACCATTTGATAAAACGATCTGGAAGCAGGTATATATGGATAAATATTATCTTACCATATTCATTTGTAATATATAATTTTATATTAAAAATTGAAAAACTTATAAGGTGTTGGAGGAGAGGGACATTGTGGCGAATAGGAAGCAGACGCTTGGTGGTCTTCCTCCATATTATGTGGAGGAACATCGTCACTCCTATTATGCATACTCTCAGCCGTCGTACACGCAACCACATCCGTCCCAATCAACAGTTTCAATGGAGTCACAGATGGCGATGATGGTGGAGCAAGTGACGAAGCTCCAAGAGGAGTTCACGGCGTACATGTAAGTATTCTTCTTATAGAATGAGTAATACTTTTAAATTTCTATATCTACAAAATGCATGTAATAGATAAATATCTTCCATATATAATATAGGTTGCAAGGGCGTGCATCTCAACCTGAAGAGATTGAATCTGATAACGAAGAGGAGGAGGAGAACGACCCTGAAGAAGAGGCACGCATGTATGCGAGGTTCAAAGAAAAGGAGAAAGAAAAAAAGAAATCAAGGCAGGGTTTAGTGTCCAAATTTTTTAGATCAAAGAAGAAGTAAATATTTGGTGGTTTGGACCTGTATTTTTTTTAAACTTTCAGCACATCTTTGAATTTATATGAACTTTGTTGGCTTTGACTTGTTTGTAATATTTAGATATTAAATTAGATTGTTTATTTCTGAATTCATGTATATTGCGTTCCTTTAAATTCTTAGTGCTAGTTATCTTACTCTACGAACTGCTATAATATATATACCCTTAGGGAGCTACCTGCAGTGGTTTATTGGCAGGGTATACAGGTTCGACGGGGCGTCAAAACCATGTTGAACCTGTATATTTTTTCCTGGAAATCACTTTGGGCGAGCACATGTGCTCGCCCGATGCTCCTTGGGTAATCGCAAATTATAGAGGAGGTGATCACATCGGCGAGCACGTATGTGCCCGCCAGGGAGCGGGCGAGCACATAGCGTCCCGATGTGCTCGCCCACCAGCCATGGCGACTCTCACAGAAGCGAGCACGCCCTTAACGAGCACATGTGCTCGCCCACCCCTCGGGCGTGCACATGACGTGCACCAGGCGTGCACATAACGAGCTTTTATGTGCACGCCAATCCCGCCTTTTTTTGTAGTGGTAAGAGATATTTGGCTTTGTGAGTTTAGCCTCAAAATAGGATTTGGTTTTATTGGGCACATATATAAGTTGGTATTTTTCTGGTATTTTTCATTAGTTAATATTAGTAATATATACACAATGAAGTTTATTTTATTTGATTTATAAAATATGGGAAGTCAGACTAATATACATGTGATTTATATACACAAATTTGTGCTCCTTATTAACCAATTATGAATGATAAAATATGCATCTTATTTGCACATGCATGACTGATGATAATGCAATATAAATGCTTAAATGCACTTGATTACTTGGGGACAGAGCTTTATGTTCAGCTCTTAAAGTGATGAATCACACATTCACCAATCATCATATTTGCCACAATCTAATGAGTTAGCAAAGAGAAAATGGAAACTCAATAGACATGATCAACACTCTCTTACAAGTTCTAGACTTCCAACCTATATGTAAGGATAAGCATTGAATACGTCTTGCTATATTCCAAATAGAGATCCTCTTACACACAAGGAATAATATATGTTTGATATGTAGAGAAATATGAAACCAAGCTTAAAATATCTTGAAGTATGAGGTTATCTTGCTAAGGTTTTAGTCGTAAAACACAAAAAATAAGTTAAATCATAAAAATGTTCATGCAATCTTCTAAGACTAATTTGAAAAATAACCATGCATGCAGGTTCTTGGTGATTCGGAACGAGAAACCTGGCATAGATGTTAACATGATAGTGGGACTCCGCAATGCTCTCTTCTTGGAGGATGTCTTTCCAACGAAGTATGAATTTCCTCAAAATCTGACCACCCATTTAACTTCCACCTCAAGTTCTCTTGTAGACCAAGTGGAAAGGATATCAACTATGGAGGTTCAACACAGTCTAAACCCAATGAACTTTTAGAAGATGACGAGTTTGGGAGGAGCTAACAACCATGAATTTCCAAAGATCTTGGTAGTGATTTTGTTGTCTTCTAGTTTGAGGGTGTACCATCAAGTTACACAGAAATTATGGCTTCATCTGAAGCAAACAATTGAAGAAAGATGTATAATCATCATCTTCCAATGATATTGGTAGTGATTTTGTTGTCTTCTAGTTGAGGGTGTATCGTCTAGTTACAAGGAAATTGTAACATTCAGGAATGGTAACATATTTTATTTATACTAAACCAAGGCTCAAGGATGTCGATGGTCGGATACAAGTACATACTATAAATACGGAATGACATAGATATATATTTATATGGATAAGACTTTAGTGGATAAAGTATACTTGATGGATAAGGGAACGGATTGAATACTAATGTGGGAGTTGTCTAGATTGTGACGGTGAATGGTCACTCTAATAGAGATACACTCAAATGATTGGATATGAATATCATATCTATCTAAACTTGTGAGGACGAATATCTCATATAGAGGCTGATGAATAATTTCGATAAATTATTGTATTAAAAGAAAATAAATAAGCACCAAAAGAGAGAGTTATTAACTGAGAAATTAAATGCTATATATGTCCATGTCACTATTTATTGAATCTAACATTAGATAGTAATAGTTTGTGCCCTTGACTTATGGTTCACAAAAAAAATAGTTTAAGTGTATATATGTAATTTCAATGTAGTGGAATTACATTCAAGTACAACACATAAATAATACTAAGACATAGGAATTTGAGTCTAAGTCCAAATAAATAAAGATTATATAATGAATGGTGAAATGAGGAATTTGTAATGGGGATACGTAGTAAAGGTTTATAAGTAATAAAATGGGTGGTTCTCTCTTGAGTCAATGGTGGAATATTATAATTTTTTAGTAAAGAAAAGAAGATTAAATCTCAGCAAGCGGTGGGCAAAATACAAGTGCATGAGAATGGGCTACACATGTGCAACATCTGTCCAAAATATGTGTGCACTAAAGTGATGGATGGAACATGCGAGATAGGAGTGGTCATATTTAACCATTCTGTAAACTTTAATAGTGTAAACAACAAAAAAAAGGAGAAGAGCATCAGTTGATCGTTTCTCCAAAAGCCTCAAGAACACCAGTTCGACGATAAGAGTTTTGGTAGAACAATGACCGTAGAGTCCACTGACGTTCAGGTAGGATTTTGTCATTAAAAAAATACCTTTTCCTACTTAGAAGCAGATTTATCTAATATTACGGGAGGGAAAGGAAAATGTAAATAATATTGTCGTTATAGCATTCAGAAGGGGGAAATAGAATACATGAGAAATTCGGTATGAAGTTAACTGTTGTGAGTTTTAATCAAATGGATGTTTCACGTAAATTGATTTGATGGTAATGTTGGAAAGGAAGCTTTGTATGAACACGTGTTGCTCATTTATTATGATTATTATTTTTTCTAATGGTACAGGTTGGATAAGGGAATATTGATATTTACTTATCAAACTATTAGGAAATTTTCTATAAATATGATTCTAATTACATGTAACATCAATGGTAAGTTTAAAGGTGTGATTAAGAGGATTAAGATATCAATCTGGAAAACTCCAATAGATACGTAACATAAATATTAAAAGAACTATTCTGTTCTATCCTTTTTATGTGGGTGGACAGATAAATGAGCCTCATTGCTTTTCTTTTGAACTGCATCCTATTTTATCATATAGATTTGTATGGTCACATATATACCCATAAGTTCTGACTATAATTACATTTAGTTAACTAAATTAGTAAGAGATAAACGGTAGAAGTATTAGGATAAATATGAGAAGAGTCATGCTTTGCATACCTCGGATCGACGTACTAAAGTATACAGGGAATGAATGATTGGGAATCTGTGCTAACACAAAGACCCTATCTTGATAGACAAATAAATGAGTTAGTAATTAACAATATTTGTAGAACACTGACAATATAAATATATTGTAGGACATTTCATGAGATTAGGCCGTGATCCTCAGAGTGAAATTTCTAGAATTCATAAATAACTCTCTTCCAGGTGAGTGGTCTCAAGCCTATTTTAAGATATAATTAATATTTTCACAAGTACATTGTAATATGGTAGTTTTGATTTTTTTGATGGCATAGTTATGTATGTACCTAGCTTGATAATCGGATAAGTTTTAGTTTCATCTAAGATGATGGCAGTTTTTTTTAAAGTTGATATTGCATGCAAGCTTAATGTATGGCAGAAAAGTTTAGTTTTGTGTTTCAATATTTAATTATGTTGTGTCAATACTATAGAAGTTTTCAGATAAATACAGACAAGTGTAGTCCAATGATATGATTCAGATATCAGAATTTTCCAGCTTACAGTTATATTTCTACGGATCAGAAATATGTTAAAAACAATGACTACCACAGTAGCTGATGAATCTCCATTTCATCACCTTTATTCTATCATTTTGGCCTCAAAAACCTCAGCAAATGCATGTAAATAGCATCAAATTATACATAATAGCATTCATTATTCATTGTATTTATTTTACATTAAATAAGGTTTTACTGCCAAAATTATAGAATAAAGAGGAGAAAAGAAAAAGGAATAAAATATTGTAAATATTTTATGACCCAAATCCCGAGACCAAGGCCAGCATGGTATTGGTCGACAAGGAATAAAGTAGGGGAGATAAGGGCCAGTGTACAATAAATACCTCATTTATTCACGCATTTATTTATGCATTTTTGATACCTATTTTGTACATAATTATTTATTCATCAAATAAAGAAACTTTGTACATGAAAGTTGTAGATAATAATATGAATAAAAATACAAAATTGAGTTTGTACAAAAATAATCCCCAGTGTACATTTTATACACAGAATAAAAAGCCAAAATCTCAACTTCGCAGACCCATATCTTGCGAATAAAAACTCCAAATCACTCAAACTCACCTTTAATTGTATATAGCATTCCATAAACTATTTAATAAAATTGATTTCATGATTTTGGAGTCCATATGCAGAAGTTAGGTTTTTGACCCTCCTAGTGTATAGGACTGATTAAAATATTCATTTTATTCAATATTCATTATTTGTATAAATTCATATTTTTAGAATTTTGTAAATAATGTACATAATGCATACACATGAGAGAAGTTAAAGAAAAGCAAAATTAATTTGTAAAATAAAATAAGTCTACAAATTCATAGACAAAATACCTATGCTATGTACCTATCTATAAATAAAAAGGGTTTTAATCCTTGATTCTTTTGCTCTTTTATATTTTTATAATAATGTATACATTATACATAACTCATTAAAAATACAAAACCAAAATAAAAATCAAGAAAATATATTAAATAAATTAAGTGTATAAAATACATAGATAAAATACCTGCAAGTATACCTACATACACCTATATCTATTTATTTAAAAATATAAATAAACTCCTAAAAATCAAACAAAAATACCTTTATACTCACAAAAATAAATTATAAATTTATAAAATAAGCCAATAAAATAATAAAAGAAAATAAACAAATTAAAAATAAAATACATAAAAATACATGTAAATACATGCATATACACATTATCCAAATAAAACTATAATAAAACACCTCGAAAAATTCAATAAAAATCATAAATAAATACTAGACGAAATAATACACATTTTTTATTTTATAAGAAAAAATTAATAAAATCATTTAGGGTGTCAAATAAATCAATCTCTAATCAGGTCTTCTATTTTGTCTCGTAGCGGCTGACGTGGCCCAATGAGGCGCCGGCCTTCGTTGACTCCCAGGTCAACTGTCCCATCCCTCGCCTGGCGTCTCTGAACTGTCCATTCCCCTGATTTCATGCCTTTTTCCCGGGCACACCATCCATCAATCGACAACGCTTCCTTCACAAGAATTGTTCCCTAATCTTCCATGATGCCCGCCAAAATCATAGATCAACGAGATGTTCATTGGATCAATTAATAATCGCCGGGTAATAAGGCCTCTTGCCAATGTTTATAAATAACAAGCTCCGCTTCCTTCCTCGAATTTGGCCACTTTTATTCCAACCTAAAGCCTAGATCTTGCTCCTGGATTGTTCCTCGTGACAGGGGGAGTAGCCCAGCACCTTGACTCGGCCGGAGGAAGGAGATTTTGTCGTGGCAGAGCTCCGGCGTCCGCCCTGCTCCCTGGAGGCCCCCAGGTATAAGAGCTGACCTTTTATGCATTTCTAGTTAGTCTTAGATGTTAGTTTTTCATTCCAGTCATTAGATTAGTTGTTAGTTAATCACCGTAGCTTTAAAACAAAAAATTCGAAGTTCGCCGGAGCTTAGCTCCGGCGAATTCTCCACCGTATCCTCGCCTGTCTCCGACCGCCTCGTTCATCCCATTTCGAACCTCAGCGCATTCTCCATCTATCGCACACATCTGTTCAACCCAGGACCTTAGGTCTTGACGAATCGGGGCTCCTCCTCCGCCGTTCGCCGGAGCCCCTCCGCCCACCTCGTTTTTGCGTTGCAGCTTCCAAACCCCGGGTCGAGGAGAAAGCTCTCTTGCCCGCGATTCTTCCTGTGCAGGGATATCGAAGAATCGAGCCCAAATGGACTCGCATTGAACCAGGAAGAGGTTCCTGGGGGCCCCTTTCTTCTCCGACCACGCTCCATCGACTCGGACCCCCAGGAGCCATGAAAGTACCACCGGTCGACGCGGGACGCTTCCAGCCATCTTCAGAACACCTCAGACATGCCGGAGAACCCTGGAGGAGCCCAAGCTCCTTGATCAAAGCTCGCCAGCCCCGAGCTTCTTCCCCGTTCTTCCAGGGGGCTTCAGCACCGTCGGATCAGGAGGCGAGCCCCAGATCAAAGGAGAGCCGTTCGATGAAGATCAGCCTCGACCGTCAGATCAACCAGAAGCTTCTAATCTACACCCTTCATCGACGAATCGGCATCGACCGTCCGATGGCTGCCACGTGGATAAGTGGCGCCTCCAGCGTCGTAGGATGAAAAGCTTTGTTTAGGGGTAAATTTCATATCAAGCCCCTCTACTTTTTGTATTTATTATTTAATGCCAAAAATAAAAGTCTCAGTTGTAAATAAAATGTATATTTTGCAGAAGGACCCCCGATGTTTTAAGATTTGCACTTTAGTCCTTCCGCGCCTCACGTGCAGCAACCACGTGAGGCGCGTGAAATTTTGCATTTAAGCCCCGCCGGGTCCTTGTAATTATTAAATGATCCTGAAAATAAAAGTTATTTATTGTGATTTTTGCATGTATGCCCTGTCAGCTATTTTATTTGCAAAAATACCCCTGCCAGGCCATTTAATTTTGAATGCTTTGTCTATTTATTTTGTGCTCCATATTAAATCCAAAAATCTTGTAAAAATAGACTTAAGCTCCTGTTTGGTCGTGCTTGAACGCCATATTTTTAGTTTTGCATTTTGTTTCATTTTTGCATTTATTAAAAATTAAAAACATGTCTTTTATTCCCTGTCTAACTTATAAAACCCCAAAAAAATATGAAAATGCCTCGAAAAATTCCAAAAAAAATACCTATGGTGCATTTTGACCTATATTAGTGTCAGTCCAAAAATCCCTAAAAATCTCAAGAGGAAAACCTTAAAAATTCAAAAATACCCAAAAACTTCAAAAAAATATTAAAAACCAAAGAAAAATCAGAAAAATATAAACTCAGGCCCTATTTATGCTATATTTTATTACCTTTATTAGCAAATTAGTGTGGAAAATTTCTGAGGCTGTTAGCTATTTTTAATATCTATTTTTGTGACAGCCAGTACCTAGTCCACTGTTTGCTATTATTTAGCTATTTAAAAATACTTAAAATATTTGAAAAAATACCCAAAAATCATAAAAACAGCAAAAAAACCATGAAAATTCCAAAAAGACCCTTTTCTTGAATTTTTGACTATTTTTTAGTATTTCTATAAATATTATAATACCCCCTTCATGAATATATATCTATATATCCTAAAAAAAGAAGAAGAAAATATTATATATATATATATGTAATTATTTATATGTATTCTCATTAGTCTTAATATAAAAAAATTAAAAAATTATATATATATATTTATTTTATTATATTTATATATACCTATATATATTGTATGTATTATAAGCTATATACTAACCCTCTATGGGTATACATATATTTTTTTTTATTTATATTATATATATACATATTACCTAATTATATTATTAAAAATTATTAATGATAATAATAATAAAAAAATAAAAAACCCACACAAGGATGACTGTGATTTACATGTAGGCTATGACATTTTGTATTGCTCTCTGTGGTTCGACCTCTATATACTTTTCACTGTACATTTTATGGTAGAGCAAATAAAGATTAATTCACATTTATTTTTGAGCTTGATTGTTGTATTCTTTGGATTGTGGGTTAATTGCTGATCAACCCGGGTGTTCCATGAGTGGTCGCCTCAGCGACAACACTTTTGATTTTTTTTTCATGGCGACCCTTTTGGAATATCCCCTGTTATCAGATGGCGCCGTTGCCGGGGAGCAATGAGCATAGCCTAATTCATGTTGTCATTCTTGTATAAAAAGATTCTTAATTTACTATTCATTTTTGTGAGCAGCTATTTTTATTGCTATTGATCATGCTCAATTGATTTATGTCTTGTGATTATTTTATCTGCTCTATTTTATTGATTGAGCTTTACTAATGTATTCTTTTTGTGACTTTGATGCGAGGGCCCGCCACGCGAGGATGGCTTCTTAGGAGGTCAATGCAGCCAAGCTTGGAGGAGGATGGTCTTCTTCTAATGACCATCTGGAGAGAGCACCAAAGAAGCAAGGACATGGGCATTAGTTAGAGCTAGATATTTAGGATTATTTATTTTGTAATTTATGGTGAGAGAGAGACTATTTTGGCATGTATATAAACAGGACTCTACTCTTCACAATGAGGTCCAGTGCCCGGGTGATTGTTCACCTGGGGGCCTCATCGCAGCTTTTCGAGTTTTCATCGCCTTCTTTTATTTTGTTTCCCGAAGTTTTGAGCTTTCCGCCTTTTCTTTTCTTTTGTTTTATGTGCTTGGAGCCCCTAGATATAGGTTGCTTGACTCGGTAGCTAGGTCCAAACATTAATAAGAATGCATGTTCCTATAGTCTACTTCGCTTGGATCTAGTCAAACTTAAACAAGTTGTTAATCTGTCTCTTAGCCCTATGTGCCGTAGCGAACCCTGTAAAGCGCTTTCTCCTACCCTCAATTTGTTGAGCAGAGGAGGGGTGAGCCAAGACCGGACTCTCTTGGGCTAGAGATGAATTAGCGGCTTATGGTTCTTCACGCTAATAGCAGCTTATGTTTAGGACGATTTTGCGCCTTGCATGCCGACATGTAGATAGTTTAAAAATTCTGTTTTGCATACCACATGGAGAGAGCTGGGATGCACTGTAAGTCTTCTAACTCAGCATGCATCATTCGGTTCAATGGTGAGATTTCCATCATGGAACCACTTGCACGGCTTTTCCGCTATCTCCCTCTGATTTTGAGCACCTAGAACTTAAACGAAAATCTACAAAAACGTTAGGCGCTGGTATGAAACAGATCCAAAAAAAAAGTGAAAACCCAAAAAATTAAAACAAGGGGACTGCTAAATAAACTTTGATCTTAATTAAAATTCGTAATGGACTATCATTGTACCGGGTTCATAAAGCCCTCATTGTTTTCAGGTACCTTGGAGGGGGACCAAAACCCTACTCCCTTGAGCGAGTGCGACCCCTAAGGATTAAAGCCCAAAACCCAGTCTGCAACTGCCTTGTCTATCGCCTGGATTTCCGAAGTAATGGTGCTTCTATCGTACGTAGGCGAGTAGGACTTGGTCACCAATGGTGACTCTCTGTTGTGAGAGCATCGACCCTGTCCGAAGTATTGAGCATAGGCCACGCCTTCACGGGGGTGTCTGTCTCATCGTCCTGCGTCCGAGTAGGTTTTTGCACGCTCACGGGTGATTCCGTTGCGAGCGAGAACCGAAGTATTTGTTTCGCATATCGGCTTCCTCTCTCTTTTCTTTGGCTGAGTAGGGATCTAGGAAGGGTTACAAGGACTCCAAAAAATACAGACTACAGGTTACACAGGAGGAGGACAAGTACGGGATACTCTTCCGGCAGTACTCTCTCTCCTATAGGGTGGCGTACTAAGGACTTGTTATAAGATATGCCTGAAAATCACAACTCTAAAAAATGAAAAGATAATAAATAGCCGAGCTTTCACGGCTTCACATGGCGTGAGTTGGTGAACCCGATTTTGTATTGTGTTTGAATGAATATAGATTAAGGTTCAAAGATCAAGTCCCGCGCATTTGCGCACATTTTGTTGTTTCTCCCTTTGACCACCCCGCTCAACCGAGCCTTTCTACTGTTTTACACTCCTTTTATTCCTCGTTGACCATCGTATCATTCTTCCAACAATCCGACATTCTCTTGTGCTTCGCGAAGTTGATCCATGGATGGTTTCGTCGGGACCATGCCGACACCTACATCGATTCCATAGACTCAACTTCGCCAATAATTTCGAGGTGATTCCCGAGAACCCGATCCGGACTTTGCGGATCGATCTCCAGACTCCTCGTTTTCTACCCTTCTCTTGGCCACCCAATAAACTAGGATCACTTTTGTCCCGCTTTCGCCGTTGTGAATGGGAGTCGATTACAGTCTACAGCCCTTTTCCATTCACAACATGCTGGGGTTGACCTGAATTACAGCTTAATCACGGCAACTGAAAGTCAATTGCAAGTGATCTGATTCGGACTATCTCATTCTGCAGATAGAAGCCAGTGCGAGCCCTGGAGACTACACCGGAGTTCATCTCGTCCGACTCAGACCCTGACATGGCTCCAGGAGGAAAGGGTAAGGGTCAGCAGCCACCCACACCAGAGGGACAGGTGCCAGATCAGAACCAAGTCAATGCACAGTTGCTGGCATCTATCCAGGCCATACAGCAGCAGCTGACCGAGCAGGCCCTCACACAGACCGCGTTCCAGGATATGTTGAATGACATGATGAACCGTGACGAGGGAGGAGGAGGCAGAGGCAGAGGAGGCCGGGGAGGAGGAGGTGGAGGTGGAGGAGGTGATGATCCTCCTGATGATGACCTTGAATTACCACCACCGAAGCCGACACTCAAAGAAACATATAATCCGGGAGACAGCCAGATGACCGAGTGGATTCTCATTCCACCGGTACACGCTCACTTTGAGCTGAAGCCCCAGTTCATAGCCCTCCTCCCTGCCTTTCATGGAAACACGAACGAAGAGCCGTACATTCACCTGCAGCAATTCTCCCACATTTGTCGTACCACACACTATCCCAATGTCCCTCTGGACATTGTAAAGATGACGGCTTTCCCCTTCAGTCTACAGGACAAGGCCCTCTATTGGGTCAATCATATGGGAAAGGTCGTGACGACCTGGGAGGAGTTGAAGTCCGCCTTCCTGCACAAATACTACCCTCTCGGTCGGCTCAACCAGATGCGAGCACGTATTAGTAATTTCTCCCAAGGAGCACATGAGTCAATACACGAAGCTTGGGAGAGATTCACTGATCTGTAGGAGAAGTGTCCCCATCATGATATCCCGAAGACCAGCTTGGTCCAGCATTTCTTTGGGGGATTAAACATAGAAAGCCAAAGGCTCGTGGACGCAGCATGTGGGGGCTCCCATTTCAACAAGGATGAAGATGTTGTCTGGCAGATTTTTGAAGAAATGGCCGAAGGAGAGGCCGCCCTCTCTTCATCCAAGGCATACCAGAAGCAGCTCCAGATCCTCCAGAAACAAGTTCACATGGCTGCATCCAAGGAAGCAGAGAGAGATGAGAGCTCCAACCTCAGCATCATCGGGGGCCATCTCTCTAAGGTAGATATCATTGAGAAGCGATCACAGGATCTCGAGAAACTCGCTGTGATCGAGAAGAGGACCCAGAACCTGGATAAGCTAGATTAGATCAACAAGTACCTCGAACTGTTGGTCGGCACGATCAACTCTGTCCAGTCGGCTACACCATCAGACGCTCCCGCTGAGAAGAAGGACGAGCAGCAACCGCAGCATCAGCCTCAGCCGAGCCAGCAGCCACCGGCAGTCCAGCACGTGTACTACGTGCAGGCACCCGACCAGGGCCCGCCGCAGTAGCAGATGGTCGTATACCAACCAGAGTTCCTTTCTATTCCTGATCCAGTCTTCCCACCACCACCCCTGATCCAAGAAGTCAATGGGGTATGGAATAATGATACACTGCCGACCCGTCCTCAGGGACAACCCCAGGGTCAGCAATTTACCAACCGGCAGTACCACTAACCTCAGGGTGGTCGTTTTGGTCAATCCTCCCAGCAGCACCAGCAGTACCAGCAGCCTCCCCAGTTTGCACCACAATAGAGGCAGAACTTTCCGTATCAACCGCAGCTGCAGTACCGCCATCCGTAGCCGTATCACCAGTACGCGGCTGCCCCCTCTCCACAATATCAGCAGTATCCTCCTCCATCATACCAACAGCTTCAACTTCCTGCACCACTACAGCAACACCACCAACAACAGCCTCCCCACCCATCTAACCAACATCAGCGTGGTCTGCACGTTGAATCTTCTGAAATACCCTCTGTGAACCCCGCTATGGATTGTCTGGCCCAGCTTGCCAAAGGGCTAGCGGATATAACAAAGCGGCTTGATGACCTAACCGCCACCCGAACCACTATTCCGGCGCAGGTCGAAGCCAACCCCAACAATTTCAAGAAGAAAGAGCAGGTAGAATGTGATGTCCAGCCCGTGTCTGATAATGATATTACTGTTTGTTCTAAAGCTGTTACTCTCAGGAGCGGTAGGGCCTTGCCTCCGCCTGCTACTACCAGTGGGGTGAATAAAGAAACAGGTGGATCGTCATCTTCCGCATCAGCCGTGCCAGCTCCAGGGGCGGGTGAGGAGTAAGAAGAAGGAGAAGCCAGTCCAGCCGTCGTGCCTTGCCAACATCAACCTCAGCCAAAAATACAAAAAAATCAGCAAAAACAAAAACACCAAAAAGAAGCTTGTAGCAGAAGCGAAGCCGCGCCAGCCTTGGAGGAGCCGCCAGCAGCAGCCGATCCCTCGCCAGCCGATGGAGCCGATGCTACTCTTTTTGATCGCCCAGCAGTACCAGCTTGTTTAGATCCAGCTTGTACTCCATTTTGTACTTCGGATGTACAACATTCTGTGGGCGATGATTTTGATGTAAATAAGAACTCTAATTTCCCTGCCAGTAATGTGAATATTCCTTTTCCGCATGCAATACAAAAATCCAAAAAAAATGCAAAACGAAAAAAAGGCATTGTCTGATCCAGGTGTTGTGGAGATTTTGGATAAATTGACTGTTGAGATTCCCTTGTTGAAGGCCGTGGAATACATGCCAGCCGTAAAGAAAGGATTGAAAGAGGCATGTACTAACAGGCGTCGCCCAGCGTAAGACAATAGACGCCGAGAAGTAGAAAAGCACGTTCTCTCCATGGCCACAGTTGCAGCTATCAGCAACCTCCCCCAGAAAAAGCAGGATACAGGAGCACCTCTGATCAGTTGTGTGATTTTTGAACAGGTCTTCGAGCGTACTCTTCTTGACAGTGGTTCTTCCATCAACCTTCTGCCCTCGTCTATAATGCAAGAATTTGGGCTGGGACCGCTCAAGGAGACACGCATGATTCTTCAGTTCATTGACCGATCCGTCAAGCGGCCCCGAGGTTTATTGGAAGACGTGATAGTTACCGTGCAGGAGATGAAATTCCCAACTGACTTTGTAGTCCTTGATATGGACTCACCTGCACCCCTGCTCCAGACCCCTATCATCCTTGGCAGACCATTCCTCCGTACTTCAGGTGCCGTGGTTGATTACGGGTCTGGGAAGATCACTTTCAGCTCGAACACCCAGCAAATCACGATAAACATGAACAAAGAGCAGAATGCCACGACTGATGAGAGCCAGGCAGCATCAGAAGCAGACTGTGATTTTATCGCAGAGATCAGAGATTCAGAGTTATCACTGGACGATCCATGGACCCGAGAAATCCTCACTCTTGAGGAGGACTTGGAAAGCGCAGTCAGCATATGCTCCAATGATTCT
The DNA here is from genome assembly GCA_037367405.1 of Ottelia alismoides. Taxonomy (NCBI): domain Eukaryota; kingdom Viridiplantae; phylum Streptophyta; class Magnoliopsida; order Alismatales; family Hydrocharitaceae; genus Ottelia; species Ottelia alismoides. The sequence goes on along the minus strand of JAZKJV010010495.1, from coordinate 133,802 downwards.
TGGGAGACAGATTCTCAGATGCAGGCGCATCTTCTTGAGCATTCACTCCAGACCGAACATGATCAGCTTAGTGCAGAACCGTTCGGTGCATCTCCGGGATCTCAACAGAATGATGAGGATGGTAGCAGCCTCTAAGTGCATTCCACCGCCAGCATGGTATCTGAAGTGACAGATAAAGTGGACAGATCAAAACCAGAACTCAAGCCACTTCCTGCAGGCCTGAAGTATGCTTTCCTTGCGGGTGAAAGACACATGTATCCGGTCATCATCAGCAGCAGGCTGAATCCGGATCAGGAATCTCGACTTCTTGAGGTTCTAGAAAAGAACCGCAAGGCACTTGGTTGGAGCGTATCAGACCTCCGAGGGATAAATCCAGCTCTGTGTTCACACCATATCTATCTAGAAGAAGATGCCAAGCCGTCCCGCGAATTTCAGAGAAGGCTAAACCCTAATCTTCGGGACGTCGTTATGAAGGAGATCACTAAATGGTGTGACGCAGGCTTCATCTATCCCATCTCCGATTCAAAATGGGTAAGCCCACTGCATGTAGTTCCCAAGAAATCAGGGCTTACCGTGGTCACAAATGACAAAGGAGAGAAAATTTCTACTCGGGTACCAACCTCCTGGCGGGTATGTGTTGACTACCGCCGGCTCAATGCAGCAACCAAGAAGGACCACTTTCCCTTGCCATTCATTGATCAAGTTTTGGAGAGATTAGCAGGCAAGGAGTTCTTCTGCTTTCTGGATGGGTACTCCGGGTACAACCACGTGGCGATCGCTCCTGAGGATCAAGAGAAGACTACCTTCACTTGCCCGTTCAGCACCTACGCCTTCAAGAGAATGCCCTTTGGATTGTGCAACGCACCTGCAACCTTCCAAAGATGCATGCTAGCAGTCTTCGCCGAGATGGTAGGCAGTTTTCTCGAGGTGTTCATGGATGATTTCTCTGTCTATGGTGATAGTTTCGATTCTTGTCTTGAGCACCTAGACAGAGTGCTTCAGAAATGTCGGGAAGTTAATTTAGTGCTCTCATGGGAAAAGAGCCACTTTATGGTTACAGAAGGTATTGTGCTGGGCCACGTCGTTTCCAAACCTGGCATGGAAGTCGACCCAGCAAAGGTGGATATCATTTCGAATCTTCAGCCACCTCAGTAAGTTAAGAATGTGAGGTCATTCCTGGGGCATGTGGGATTCTACAGGCGATTCATCAAGGATTTCAGCCGCATTGTCCGACCTCTGACAGAACTCTTGTGCAAGGAGACTGAGTTCATTGTTGATCAGCCGGTTATCCTTGCTTTCAATCAATTGAAGAAGCTTATCACTCAGGCTCCAATCTTACAACCTCCCGACTGGACTCTTCCATTTGAGATAATGACCGATGCATCAGATTTTGCAGTCGGAGCTGTTCTTGGGCAGAGGAAAGACAGAGCGCCCTATGCCATTCACTATGCCAGCAAAACATTAGATGAAGCACAAAGGAATTATACAGTGACAGAGAAAGAACTGTTGGCTGTGGTTTTCGCCTTAGAGAAGTTCAGATCCTATTTGTTGGGATCAAAAGTCACAATTTTCACGGACCACTCTGCTATCTGGTACCGACAGCAGAAGAAGGTTGCCAAGCCAAGACTGATTCGTTGGATCCTTCTCCTCCAGGAATTCGATTTGGAGATCAAGGACAAGCCTGGAGTTCAGAATGTTGTAGCAGATCATCTCTCCAGAATAGAACAGCATGAGCCTCCTCTGAGCAATGCACCTATCACAGAAACCTTCCCTGACGAAGCCATCTTAGTTGTGGATTCTCTCCCTTGGTACGCTGATATTGTCAATTACCTCACCTCTGGGGTACTACCGTCGGATTGGACGAAGAATCAGAAGAACAAATTCATGTCGACCATCCGCTTCTACCAGTGGGAAGATCCTCTTTTATTCAGAGAAGGAGCAGATTGTATTTGGCGCCGGTGCATCCCTCAGACGGAGCAATCAAGTGTCCTCGAGCATTGTCATTTGCTCGAATCTGGTGGGCACCATTCTGGAGATCGGACGGCAGCGAAAGTATTGCAATGTGGCTTCTGGTGGCCCACATTGTTCAAGGATGCAGCAGAGTTTGTTAAAAGATGTATTGACTGTCAGCGACTGAAAGGTACACTCACTGCCAAAGATTCAATGCCCCTGAAAATCATTCGGATAGCAGACGTCTTCGATGCATGGGGCATCGACTTCATGGGACATTTCCCTAACAGTCAAGGTTTTGAGCACATCCTTCTTGCCGTAGATTACGTGAGTCGTTGGGTTGAAGCTATTCCCGCCCGAGCCGCCGACAGCAAAATAGTGTGCCAGTTTCTAAAGAAGAATATCATTTCGCGGTTTGGGATACCTAAGATTCTCATCTCAGACGGTGGTAGCCACTTCATCAATAAAGAGGTCAAGAAGTTAACGAAGGAGTACGGCATAGATCATCGTGTCGCCTCTCCTTATCATCCGCAGACCAATGGCATGGCGGAGCTATCAAACAGAGAAATCAAGGCCATATTGCAGAAACTTGTTAGGCCAAATAGAAAAGACTGGTCTCAACTCTTGGACTCAGCTCTTTGGGCTTACAGAACCGCCTACAAGTCTCCCTTGGGCATGTCGCCCTACCGTCTTGTATATAGGAAACCATGCCATATGCCCGTGGAATTAATACACAAATCTCTTTGGGCAGTCAACAATTGTAACTTAGACTCACGCAGAAGTGGTCAGAAGCGAAAAGAAGATCTGAACAAACTCTTGGAATTCCGAGACTGTGCATACGATAACACCTTGATGTACAAAGAGAAGGTGAAACGCTGGCACGACCGGCACATCAGACGAAAGACCTTCGATGTTGGACAGAAAGTCTGGTTATTTGATGCAAAGTTGTGGATATTCCCATGCAAATTAAAGAGTAAGTGGACAGGGCCATTCCGAGTAAGTGAGGTGCGTGACAATGGCAGCATCGCTATATCAGATTTGTATCCTGACGCACAGCCCTTCGTCGTCAACGGCCAACTACTGAAGCCTTACCTCGAACCAGATGCATTCTTGGCCGTTGTTGACTCGATTCAGCTAATGCACCATGATGACACCTTCACAGCACCTGCGGCATCGAAAGATTCAGACTATGCCATTCAACAACTGTTTATCTGATTTTCTTCTTTTCTTCTTTTCTTCTTTTCATTCTCTATTTTCTTGTTCGTAACAAAAGGTGCCGCCCTTGTAGACAGTTTTCTATACTTAGGACGTACTTGGTCCTAAGTATAGGGGGGATGTGCACCCTGAGTTTTCATTTCATTCAGATCCTCTCCATTGTCTCCTCTCCTTGTCTATACTTAAGAGTATCTTACCTTAAGTATAGGGGGAGACAATCTGAGTACGATCAGTATATTCCCACCCTTGACCCTCCCTGTTTTTTGTACAGTCTGCTATACTTAGGATTATTTGATCCTAAGTATAGGGGGGACGGTCAACTTCTCATTCATTCATTTCTTTCAGATTTATTCTTTAGATCTGTCTATACTCAATACGAGTTATGTCTTTGCTTTTCCTTTCGATCTATGAGGACATAGCTCAAGCTAAGTATAGGGGGGTCGTATATACCCTGTATATACTAAAAGCCATAACTCATACTGAAAAAAATAAAAGACCACCTCATCATAAAATAAAATGTAAAAAGTAGCTCTATAATAATGAAAGATGATTGTGAGTTCCTCAGACTCTTTGTAATTATACTGATTATTGAGTCAGAAAAATATTTTGTGCGAAACATTTTCTTTTGAAAAATCTTGTTAAATTTGTTTGAAAATAGTGTGTACAAGTATTCAACGTTTGAAAAATTAGTTTTTCGTGTAAAATTTATTTTGAGTGAAACCAAAATGTATGAAAATCAGTGTGCAAATGATTGTGAACATTTGATTGTCAAAATTGTTTTGAAAAATCTATCTATGCTGTGTAAACCTTTGTAAAAGGATTTTCAAATGCGTGAACATGTTTGCAAAATTATTTTGGACTATAGTTTTCAAAATCCTTGTGAAAGTGGTTCTCGATTAAGTCTGAGGAGTCCGCACAAAAATCTCTCATTTGTAAATAATAAATAAGCCCAAACAAAGCCTATAAGAACTAAACCATATTATACATCAAATACTATTTTTCTTCTTTTGCACATACTGATTAATAAATCAGATACCTATACAGTATGCTTTGAAAAATAGTGTGACCAGTTTTGAAAAATTTGATGTGAAATGATTTCAAATGTGTGAAAACATTTTGATTGCAAAATTTTTCTTTGTGTGAAAGAAAGGATTTGAAAAAACCTATGTGCAAATATTTTGAAAAATGCTTGTCAAAACTATTGTGAAAATTATACATATATAGTGTGACAAATCTTTGCAAAAATACTTTTCAAATGTGTGTAAATGATTGCAAAAATTATTGTGTACTATAGTTTGCAAAATTATTTTAAAAAAAACTAATAAGAACACCATTACAAATACTTGTAAATCATAAATAAGACACATACAATTCTTTCTATACAACTCTAAATAAACTACGTCATTCCAACCTGTAAAGTTTCTAGAAACTCATACATTTTGTGAATAAAACAGCACACCCGTGTAAATAATTGTATATACCTTTTGTGTATGTCCAGTTCTTAGTTTATTTGCAAAAATTCTTTGTGTAAAAACATTCTTTGATTCTTTCCAAACTTTTTTTGAAAAATTTGCATCATTCATTGTGCATAGCATAAGCATACCATTCATATTCTTTTTGAGTGAGCTTGATGATTGAATCAGTCTAATAAAGTCTCAAATTGGAGCTTGGTTGGACCTTACCGCACCTAACTGCACTGGAACCTTATGGGAACTAGGGTTAAGGTACTTCAGGTCTACACAGACTTAATTCTTTGAGAAATCAGGGCTGGGTTCAAGTCACCTCAGTGGACTAATTAGAACTTTTCGAGACACACGTACGACTCTTACTGACCGTGACCTAACTTGGACACTCGCACCCTTCACTTGGCTTAACTCAGTTGGAGTGGTGAGGGGGTTGGATTTGCTAGTCTGAGACGCACACGGGTGGAAACATTCGTCCTCGTCTAGGGAGGGAAGTGCACCCCAACCTGATTCAATAGCCATGAGGTCTAAAGACAGGAGATGTGGGTTGCGATAAAGCTTCAAAAGAGGGATAGTCTACTGGCTCAAGAGGAAAAACTCCTTATGTAAATGCTGCTGTGAATAGTATGTTGAAAAAAAATGGACAGGCCTGTACAAAAATAAAATGCATGTAAAGTATGTACAAAGTCAATAAGCAAGCTTGAGTTCCAAAGACAAATATGTGAGCCTGCAGCTGGATGACTTGACTACACTGGTCTTGCATCCCGGGATAGGTAGCTACACTGGCTACCGTCCATTCTTCTCTTCACCCCCTCCTCTTGAGCTGGTTGCCACTTGAACTTAGAAGGGAATACCCTGCTCCTCGAGGAAAGAGCTGTTGGATTGGGGAATCATTGGGTTGTCATTCTGGAGAAGTCAGCTCCTTTATCATTTCAGTTGGGGAGAGCCACTATCACTTACACCGTACAAGTCAGCTTCATAGTTATAAGGGTTTGCATATGATGTAGACTAGTTCTGACCCGGCTATTGAGGTGGGTTGAACCGAGCTCTGTGACTATCGAAGGCTGTTGTATTTTAGAGCTGGTTCCCGACTAGGTTCCACACACATTCACACCCAAGGTCTGACAGGAGCTCCAAATTCAGATTTTGTAAGGACATGCATTGCACTGAAAGCACCCTTATTCATTCTATCTTTCTTTTATTCTCCTTTTTCTCTTCTTTATTCTTTTTGTACTTATTGCATAAGTGTTTGCTAGGGACTAGCAAAGGCAAGTATAGGGGGGTGATGAATCTCCATTTCATTACCTTTATTCTATCATTTTGGCCTCAAAAACCCCAGCAAATGCATGTAAATAGCATCAAATTATACATAATAGCATTCATTATTCATTGTATTTATTTTACATTAAATAAGGTTTTACTGCCAAAATTATAGAATAAAGAGGAGAAAAGAAAAAGGAATAAAATATTGTAAATATTTTATGACCCAAACCCCGAGACCAAGGCCAGCATGGTATTGGTCGACAAGGAATAAAGTAGGGGGAGATAAGGGCCAGTGTACAATAAATACCTCATTTATTCACGCATTTATTTATGCATTTTTTATACCTATTTTGTACATAATTATTTATTCATCAAATAAAGAAACTTTGTACATGAAATTTGTAGATAATAATATGAATAAAAATGCAAAATTGAGTTTGTACAAAAATAATCCCCAGTGTACATTTTATACACAGAATAAAAAGCCAAAATCTCAACTTCGCAGACCCATATCTTGCAAATAAAAACTCCAAATCACTCAAACTCACATTTAATTGTATATAGCATTCCATAAACTATTTAATAAAATTGATTTCATGATTTTTGGAGTCCATATGCAGAAGTTAGGTTTTTGACCCTCCTAGTGTATAGGACTGATTAAAATATTCATTTTATTCAATATTCATTATTTGTATAAATTCATATTTTTAGAATTTTGTAAATAATGTACATAATGCATACACATGAGAGAAGTTAAAGAAAACCAAAATTAATTTGTAAAATAAAATAAGTCTACAAATTCATAGACAAAATACCTATGCTATGTACCTATCTATAAATAAAAAGGGTTTTAATCCTTGATTCTTTTGCTCTTTTATATTTTTATAATAATGTATACATTATACATAACTCATTAAAAATACAAAACCAAAATAAAAATCAAGAAAATATATTAAATAAATTAAGTGTATAAAATACATAGATAAAATACCTGCAAGTATACCTACATACACCTATATCTATTTATTTAAAAATATAAATAAACTCCTAAAAATCAAACAAAAATACCTTTATACTCACAACAATAAATTATAAATTTATAAAATAAGCCAATAAAATAATAAAAGAAAATAAACAAATTAAAAATAAAATACATAAAAATACATGTAAATACATGCATATACACACTATCCAAATAAAACTATAATAAAACACCTCGAAAAATTCAATAAAAATCATAAATAAATACTAGACAAAATAATACACATTTTTTATTTTATAAGAAAAAATTAATAAAATCATTTAGGGTGTCAAATAAATCAATCTCTAATTAGGTCTTCTATTTTGTCTCGTAGCGGCTGACGTGGCCCAATGAGGCGCCGGCCTTCGTTGACTCCCAGGTCAACTGTCCCATCCCTCGCCTGGCGTCTCTGAACTATCCATTCCCCCGATTTCATGCCTTTTTCCCGGGCACACCATCCATCAATCGACAACGCTTCCTTCACAAGAATTGTTCCCTAATCTTCCATGATGCCCGTCAAAATCATAGATCAACGAGATGTTCATTGGATCAATTAATAATCGCCGGGTAATAAGGCCTCTTGCCAATGTTTATAAATAACAAGCTCTGCTTCCTTCCTCGAATTTGGCCACTTTTATTCCAACCTAAAGCCTAGATCTTGCTCCTGGATTGTTCCTCGTGACAGGGGGAGTAGCCCAGCACCTTGACTCGGCCGGAGGAAGGAGATTTTGTCGTGGCAGAGCTCCGGCGTCCGCCCTGCTCCCTGGAGGCCCCCAGGTATAAGAGCTGACCTTTTATGCATTTCTAGTTAGTCTTAGATGTTAGTTTTTCATTCAAGTCATTAGATTAGTTGTTAGTTAATCACCGTAGCTTTAAAACAAAAATTTCGAAGTTCGCCGGAGCATAGCTCCGGCGACTTCTCCACCGTATCCTCGCCTGTCTCCGACTGCCTCGTTCCCCCATTTCGAACCTTAGCACATTCTCCATCTATCGCACACATCTGTTCAACCCAGGACCTTAGGTCTTGGCGAATCGGGGCTCCTCCTCCGCCGTTCGCCGGAGCCCCTCCGCCCACCTCATTTTTGCGTTGCAGCTTCCAAACCCCGGGTCGAGGAGAAAGCTCTCTCGCCCGCGGTTCTTCCTGTGCAGAGATATCGAAGAATCAAGCCCAAATGGACTCGCATTGAACCAGGAAGAGGTTCCTGGGGGCCCCTTTCTTCTCCGACCTCGCTCCATCGACTCGGACCCCAAGGAGCCATGAAAGTACCACCGGTCGACGCGGGACGCTTCCAGCCATCTTCAGAACACCTCAGACACGCCGGAGAACCCTGGAGGAGCCCAAGCTCCTCGATCAAAGCTCGCCAGCCCCGAGCTTCTTCCCTGTTCTTCCAGGGGGCTTCAACACCGTCGGATCAGGAGGCGAGCCCCAGATCAAAGGAGAGTCGTTCGATGAAGATCAGCCTCGACCGTCAGATCAACCAGAAGCTTCTAATCTACACCCTTCATCGACGAATCGGCGTCGACCGTCCGATGGCTGCCACGTGGATAAGTGGCGCCTCCAGCGCCGCAGGATGAAAAGCTTTGTTTAGGGGTAAATTTCATATCAAGCCCCTCTACTTTTTGTATTTATTATTTAATGCCAAAAATAAAAGTCTCAGTTGTAAATAAAATGTATATTTTGCAGAAGGACCCCCGATGTTTTAAGATTTGCACTTTAGTCCTTCCGCGCCTCACATGCAGCAACCACGTGAGGCGCGTGAAATTTTGCATTTAAGCCCCGCCGGGTCCTTGTAATTATTAAATGATCCTGAAAATAAAAGTTATTTATTGTGATTTTTGCATGTATGCCCCTGTCAACTATTTTATTTGCAAAAATACCCCTGCCAGGCCATTTAATTTTGAATGCTTTGTCTATTTATTTTGTGCTCCATATTAAATCGAAAAATCTTGTAAAAATAGACTTAAGCTCATGTGTGGTCGTGCTTGAATGCCATATTTTTACTTTTGCATTTTGATTCATTTTTGCATTTATTAAAAATTAAAAACATGTCTTTTATTCCCTGTCTAATTTATAAAACCCAAAAAAAATATGAAAATGCCTCAAAAAATTCCAAAAAAATTGTGTATGGTGCATTTTGACCTATATTAGTGCCAGTCCAAAAATCCCTAAAAATCTCAAGAGGAAAACATTAAAAATTCAAAAATATCCAAAAACTTCAAAAAATATTCAAAACCAAAGATAAATCAGAAAAATATAAACTCTGGCCCTATTTATGCTATATTTTATTGCCTTTATTAGAAAATTAGTGTGGAAAATTTTTGAGACTGTTAGCTATTTTTAATATCTATTTTTGTGACAGCCAGTACCTAGTTCACTATTTGCTATTATTTAGATATTTAAAAATACTAAAAATATTTGCAAAAATACCCAAAAATCATAAAAACAGTAAAAAAACAATGAAAATTCCAAAAAGACCCTTTTCTTGAATTTTTGACTATTTTTGAGTATTTCTATAAATATTATAATACCCCCTTCATGAATATATATCTATATATCCTAAAAAAAAGAAGAAAAAAATATTATATATATGTAATTATTTATATGTATTCTCATTAGTCTTAATATAAAAAAATTAAAAAATTATATATATATATATATTTATTTATTTATTTTATTATATTTATATATACCTATATATATTGTATGTATTATAAGCTATATACTAACCCTCTATGGGTATACATATATTTTTTTATTTATATTATATATATACATATTACCTAATTATATTATTAAAAATTATTAATGATAATAATAATAATAAAATCAAAAACCCACACAAGGATGACTGTGATTTACATGTAGGCTATGACATTTTGTATTACTCTCTGTGGTTCGACCTCTACATACTTTTCACTGTACATTTTATAATAGAGCAAATAAAGATTAATTCACATTTATTTTTGAGCTTGATTGTTGTATTCTTTGGATTGTGGGTTAATTACTGATCAACCCGGGTGTTCCATGAGTGGTCGCCTCAGCGACAACACTTTTGATTTTTTTTCATGGCGACCCTTTTGGAATATCCCCTGTTATCAGTAGCTCTCAGACATAGTCATGGACTAGCCATCAGATATGGTGATGTCATTAGATATGACCCTGAAACTTGTCATCAGATATGACGAAACCATCAGATATGGTTTAGAGAACTTTGGGTTCACATTCTGTATGCACATAGGCTTTGGGTCGTATGCAGGGTGTTCTTTGGCCTTTGGGGTTGTCTACGCGTATGACTCAGTTTATTTTCAATGTTCATGTACTTAGTACGTTAGCCACAGTGGTGTCATTATAACAGTTGGAAAACAGACATTTTTCATTTTAGCAAGATTGTCAACAGCCAGTCAATAAATTAGTTTTAGTTGATTTGTTTACATTTCAATATCCTTACAACGTCATTATTATATAAAGCTTCATTTTATATTCTTTTATGCAGTTGTCATATTGTAGCTTTTCATTTTATTTCACATAGCAAGCAAAGTTATTTTCAAATTAGCCGATATATATTTTCTTATTAAAATTCTTGAGACCCACTCGCTGGGTCTAGGCTCATTTTGAGTTTAGACTCAACCCTCTATTATTAAATATTATTTACAGATACATCTGGGAAGGAACCATAGAAGAGGCGAGGGAGTATATTAAGTTTTTGGCGGATAGTGTTGGGACATTTACTCCATTCCTGTGAAATTGCAGCACATTTTTGTACTACAAGTAAATAGTTATATCCAGAAAGACGCGATGTTTTGTGAGGTGAAAAGAACAGTTGTATCTGGACTTATAATAGCAGATGATGATTATGCATAGGAACAATGTATGTGTTTGGTATTGTGAATGTGGAGTTGGGTGGTGAATTGCTTATGAAGAATTTTTATGCAAAAGTTTTATAAGAATTGTTTCAGGTACAGGGTATTGTATTAAAATTGTATATTGGTTTTAATTGAAAAACCTATTAATTACAATTGGCATTCAATTTGGTTTCAATTGGGAAACCAAATGGTTTGGAGGGAAAGTTGGGAATTCCTAAATTTGAAACATTGTTGAGTTTGGGTGGAAGTTTAGTACCATACCTTGGAGATCTAAATTTTTGGTAGACTTATATATGAGTCCACACCCCAAGCTCTTGTAGCAATAGTAGAGAGGAGGAATGAAGGACCACACACGCGCGAGCGCGCGCTCCGCTCCGCTCCGTCTCCAGCTCGGGCTCGGGAGAGTCAATACGGATCTCGATACTTTTGCTGTGTTTTTCATTTGGTAAGTCGATTAAATTAATCACACTATTAATTTGGTAAGTCGACTTAAATGGGAATTCAACTCGCCATTATGGGCGCGATTTTGGGATCCAAAAGGCTGCGATTTCGGGAGGCGTTTTCGGAAACCAAATGTCATCGCGCGCTAGGGCACGCGAGCCCCTCTTTATATATCCCTCACCCGAAGCCATTTTTCTTCACTCGCAAGAAAAACCTCTCACGCTGTCTCTCTCTCTGGTTCTTCCTCTCACGGACGAACGTCTTCCTCTTCTCCTCTCGGCTGCAGTTCTCTGAGGTACAATCGAGGACGATCCCGTTGGTGTGCGCCGACGAAGATCGTGAGCCGTCGTATCCTGGGAGCGGATCGCCAGTACCCTACGCACCGGTATTGTGGGGGCGATATCTTCTCTAAGGGCAGTCCATTTCATGGACGCTTCGGTGACTTCTAATCTAATCTTTATTTCATTTTGGTTGCCGCAATATGTTTATTGCTTTACCCTTTCTGGATCATGCCCTTATTTATGTTTCTGTTCTTTTAATCGGTTCCTGTCTGCATATTATAATCGGATAATGATTGGGAAACATGCGTTTAATATAATCTTATTCGGTGTTGTTTCTCTGTTAATTCATTTGGATCCGATGTTATACTGTTTAATATATGCATTGGTAATCTTATTTACAATAATCTTAGAGAAGATATCCCGAACCGATTCTAAAATGTCGGAAACAATGTTTAAATCGAGGGTAGATATGACGGGTATGCCTGAAAAATTCGGTGGACAGAATTTTAAGCGTTGGCAACAACGCATGAAGATCTGGTTAACCACCATAGGGTTAATCTCGATGCTTGAAACCGACTGTCCTACGGTGGAAACGGAAAACCCCTCACCCGATAGCCACAAGGCGCAATCTGCGTGGAAGGAATGCGACCGTATATGTCATGGTTGCATCTTGTTGGCTCTGTCCAACACTTTTTTTGACGTATATTGTTCGTCCACGCAGACTGCGAAGGGGCTATGGGAAGACTTGGATCGGAAGTATAACACCGACGATCTCGGTATTAAGAAATACTCCGTAACCAAATTTTTGAAGTTTTCCATGGCCGAAGGGAAGTCTGTTTCTGAACAGGCACACGAGTTTTTACTCATGCTCTATGGTTTAGAGGATGCCAAAATGAAACTTCCAGAGAAGTTTCAGGTCATGTGCATCATAGAAAAATTCCCCAAGTCGTGGGAAGACTTCGATATGACCCTGAAACACATGAAGGGGAAAATTTCTATGGATGACTTGATGGTGGCAATTGCCATAGAGGAGGAACACAGGAAACAAAAACCTGTGCTTCCTGTTGATATTCAGGCTAAGGTCAATCTTATGACCTCGAAGGTCAAGGATAAGAAGGGAAAGGGTCCTAATAACAATAAAATGAAACCAAAGGGCAAGATCCAGAAAAAGGCAAAGAATAAACCATGCTGGCACTGTAATCAGGTTGGCCATTGGAAGAAGGAATGTCCGTCCTTGAAGGCTCAACCAAAGGCTACAGACGGGAGTCCACAAGTGAACATGATCACTATTGGACTCGGGGCTAGCGAAGGGTATGTCTCTGTAAAACCTGAACTATACAATATCCATGATCCAAATGAGTGGCTCGTGGATACGGGAGCCAATGTAAATATATGTTCTGACAGAACGTTGTTTTCTTCTTATCAGACCTGCAACGGTGGGACTGTGAAGATGGGGAACGATTCTGCGGCCAGGGTGCTAGGGTCGAGACAAGTCAATTTGAGGTTCTCCTCTGGACGTGTTTGGACGTTGCATAGGGTGCTGCATGTTCCTGACATCAAGAAGAATGTGTTATCTGGCTCTATCTTAATTAGAAATGGTTTTGAATTAAACTTTAAATGTAATAAAGTTGTTATTCTGAGACATGGCATTTTTATGAAAAAGGTTATTTGGCTGATTTTGATTTGTTATTTAGAATTAGATGTGATTCAATAAACATTAATGAATTGAATGTTTTGAATTCTGAATGTTCTAGTTCTGTGTCTCATGTTGTGAATAATCTAGGTTCTTGTGATCTGTGGCATGGTAGATTGGGACATGCAAACCTAAATTCAATTAAAAGAATGATGAATTTAGAATTGATCCCTAAACACACTATTGATAAAACTCAGAAATGTGAAATATGTGTGCAAGCTAAGACACCTAGGAAGTCTTTTCAGTCTGTCTCTAGAGATAGTGAGATCTTGGATCTAGTGCACACTTATTTGATGAACAATGCAAATCTTTTGGCATAGTTCATGAAGTTACGGCCCCATATTCACCGCAAAAAATGGGATAGCAGAACGGAAAATAGAACCTTAACTGACATGATTAATGCTCTCCTACAAAGCTCTGGACTTCCAACCTATATGTGGGGAGAAGCCTTGAATACGGCTTGCCATATTCTGAATAGGGTGCCTCCAAGACATATGGAAAAGTGTCCCTTTGAACTTTGGAGAAATAGGAAACCGAGTTTAAGATATCTCAAAGTGTGGGGCTGTCTCGCTAAGGTTTTAGTCCCAGAACACAAGAGAAAGAAACTTGGTCCTAAAACTATTGATGCGGTCTTCTTAGGTTACCTAGAAAATAGCTATGCATATAGGTTCTTGGTAATTTGGTCCGAGATACCGGGCATAGATGTCAACACTATTGTTGAACTCAGTGATGCTATCTTCTTTGAGGATGTTTTTCCGTTGAAGACTGGGATTCCTCAGAATCTGACCATTGAGGGCGCCTCCACATCAGGATCTATTCCAGATCAAGTGGGAAGTATATCGAATGTGGGGGTTGAGACTCAACCTGAACCCAATGATCTTTATGAAGAAAATGAGCCAATGAGGAGTTAAAGACCTCGGATAGCCAAGGATATGGGTAGCGACTTCGTTGTCTACCAGATCGAGGGTGATCCACCAAGTTACAAGGAAACCATGGCTTCATCTGAAGCAAAACAATGAAAGGATGCCATCAAATCTGAGATGGATTCCATTATGGCTAATGGGACTTGGGAGTTGGTTGATTTACCCAAAGGGTGCTCTACCATTGCGTGCAAGTGAGTGTTTAAGAGAAAGCTTAGACCTGACGGATCAATTAAAAAGTACAAAGCCAGATTAGTTGCCAAGGGCTTTAGGCAAAAGGAAGGTATCGGTTATTTTGGTACATATTCCCCTGTGACTAGGATGATCACAATTCGGATGCTCATAGCATTGACATCTGTATATGATCTCTCTATCCACCAGATGGATGTGAAGACCGCCTTCTTGCATGGCGATCTTGAGGAAGAGATCTATATGGATTAATCTGATGGGCTTGTGACTCCTGGGAATGAGGGAAAGGTTTGCAAGCTTGTCAAATCCCTTTACGTATTGAAACAAGCACCAAAGCAGTGGCATGAAAATTTGACAAGACTATTTTGTCATGTGGCTTTAAGGTTCATAAATCCGATAAGTGTGTTTATTCCAAGGTGAAAGGTGATGAGTGTATTGTCTTGTGCCTATATGTTGATGACATATTGTTGTTTGGATCACATATGAGGATTATTAATGAGACTAAGGCTTTCTTGAGTAGCAAATTTGAGATGAAGGACATGGGTGTTGCTGATGTGATCTTGGATCTCAAACTGACAAGGTCAGTTGATGGGATTGTAATCTCTCAATCTCACTATGTTGAGAAGGTACTTGGGAAATTTGGATATCAAGATTGCAAAGCTGTAAGCACTCCTTTTGATTCATCCAAAACGCTGTTTAAGAATAAAAGTGGAGTACCTGTAGCCCAGCTAAGGTATTCACAAGTGATAGGAAGTTTAATGTATCTTGCAAATTGCACGAGACCTGATATTTCATTCTCGGTTGCAAAGCTGAGTAGATACACTAGCTGTCCTGACCGTACTCACTGGGAGGCTCTGGATCGAGTATTGAAGTACTTGAAGGGAACTATTTCCCTTAGTTTGCATTATGGTAGACATCCATCTGTACTAGAAGGATACAGTGATGCAAGCTGGATAGGGAAAATAGAGGAGTCTGGCAGTAATGGTGTTACAGGGTATGTATTTACCCTTAGAGGCGGTGCAGTCTCCTGGAGGTATGTGAAGCAGACCATTCTAGCTCGATCCACCTTTGAGGCCGAGTTGTGTGCTTTGGACACTACTGGAATTGAGGCTGAATGGCTAAGGGAACTTCTGTCTGAGATTCCCATGGTAGGTCAGCCTGTTCCTGCGATCTCGGTACATTGTGATAATATGATCACAATTGCCAAGATCAAGAGTTCAAAGTTCAATCAGAAAACAAGGAGACACATACAAATCAGACTTAAGAAGTTAAGGGATTTGGTGTCTCGAGGAGTGTTGGTTGTGGATTTTGTTGGATCCAAAGACAACACGGCAGATCCGTTGACTAAGGGACTTGATAGATCTTTAGTCCTAAAGTCTAGGCTTGGGATGGGATTGAGACCCATTGGGAGTTCCTCTACAGTAGCAACCCAACCTATCTGAGTGGAGATCCCACAAAGTAGGTTCAATGTGGTAATAACAAACTGTTTGGAGAACTGGTTGGCACTCTAATTTTAATGCGTAAGCATGAGTGTCTTATCCCTGGAAGCCTGAGTGCCATTTAAGCTGCAAGTTTAGGAAGAGCGTAGGCTCTGAATGGGTTCAAGCCTTTGGGCAGGATGTTAGCAGTGCATCCTTGAAGAACGCCACCTATGTGAGTGTTACTGTGGGCCATAGTTAAAGGAAGAGGGTCTTTCCTGAACACACTCATGAAACAGGATAATGGTGCATGGCCTTTAAGAGCACCAACCATGAAGATTGTATCAAGAACAACGCTTTGTTTTTTCTACCGTATACTTTAACACCAAGGTCTGAAGTTCAAGACGTAGTTCACTTTGTTCCTGTTAAAGTGAAAGTAGTAAACTTAGGTAGAGGTTCAAACCGGAAGGTACCTTTACTGAAAGCAAAGTGTGGGCAGCTGAAAGAAGTATCTTAATTCCTTTTGAATTTCTTTTTCAAATTGGTGAATTCGTGGGGGATTGTTGTATTAAAATTGTATATTGGTTTTAATTGGAAAACCTATTAATTACAATTGGCATTCAATTTGGTTTCAATTGGGAAACCAAATGGTTTGGAGGGAAAGTTGGGAATTCCCAAATTTGAAACATGGTTGAGTTTGGGTGGAAGTTTAGTACCATACCTTGGAGATATAAACTTTTGGTGGACTTATATATGAGTCCACACCCCAAGCTCTTGTAGCAATAGTAGAGAGGAGGAATGGAGGACCACACACGCGCGCGCGCGCTCCGCTCCGCTCCGTCTCCGGCTCGGGCTCGGGAGAGTAAGTCGATTAAATTAATCACACGATTAATTTGGTAAGTCGACTTAAATGAGAATTCAACTCGCCATTATGGGCGCGATTTTGGGATCCAAAAGGCTGCGATTTCGGGAGGCATTTTCGGAAACCAAATGTCACCGCGCGCTAGGGCACGCGAGCCCCTCTTTATATATCCCTCACCCAACGCCGTTTTTCTTCACTCGCAAGAAAAACCTCTCACGCCGTCTCTCTCTCTGGTTCTTCCTCTCACGGACGAACGTCTTCCTCTTCTCCTCTCGGCTGCAGTTCTCTGAGGTACAATCGAGGACGATCCTGTTGGTGTGCGCCGACGAAGATCGTGAGCCGTCGTATCCTTGGAGCGGATCGCCAGTACCCTACGCACCGGTATTGTGGGGGCGATATCTTCTCTAAGGACAGTCCATTTTATGGACGCTTCGGTGACTTCTAATCTAATCTTTATTTCATTTTGGTTGCCGCAATATGTTTATTGCTTTACCCTTTCTGGATCATGCCCTTATTTATGTTTCTGTTCTTTTAATCGGTTCATGTCTGTATATTATAATCGGATAATGATTGGGAAACATGCGTTTAATATAATCTTATTCGGTGTTATTTCTCTGTTAATTCATTTGGATCCGATGTTATACTGTTTAATATATGCATTGATAATCTTATTTACAACACAGGGTAGCGTTTGGGAGTCCATAGAATAGAGGAATTGCTGTCGAATTTTTTTTGACACGCTAATTATTATAAAGATGATTGGATAGCTTATATGTCGTACTCGTCCCGGCTAGCGGGGCGGGTCGTGACAGAAATTATGGCTTCATCTGAAGCAGAATAACCGAAGAAAGATGCATAGTCAGAAATATATTGCATTATGACCGATAGATTTTGGGAGTTAGTTGATTCATGCAAAGGATGCTCGACCGTTAGGTATAAATGGGTGTTTAAGAGGAAGCTTAAGTCCGATAAATCAAATGAAAGTATAAAGTCAAGTTAATTGCCAAGGGGTTTAGGTAAAAGGAAGTTATGGGTTATTTGCATACATATTCCCATTTGGTCAAGATGATTGTAATCTGGATGCTTATATCATCGACATCCATATGTGATATTTCTAACTGTTAGATGGATGCTAAGACAATGTCTCTTTATGACGATCTTAAGGAAGATATCTATATAGATCAACCTAATGGACTTGAGACGCTTTGAAGTGGGAGAAAAGTTTACAAGCTAGTCAAATCCCAATTTGAACTAAAATAACTGTCTATGAATTTGATTTGTTGATTCGATTTCAAAATAAATCGAATCAGAATTAATCGGAATACATATGAAAGTAATCCAGTTCTACTTTATACATGCAACACGCACACACATAATCCCATTGGTTAAAGACTAGAAACTCAATATAAAAAATAGAGTAGAAAATATTAGCTATAGAATCAAGTAAGAAATAGGAGATGTTTAAGGCTTCTATCCCAATTCCAAACCTCGCATTTATTTACCTATTCATGTACTCCCTACCCTATCTTTTTTCCTTCTCTTTTCATTCTTTTATGGAAGTCCCATCAACCCAAGTATTGATGGCCTCCTTACGTGAAGGCTATGATTGCGCTATGTTTAGCCCATCCTTCACATCTATTGCGGTTCGTGACTTATCTTGGTATCATTCATCCACCTTGTATTGTATTGGTTATCCTTGTATGACCACCCAGAGTCATGTCTTTCATTATCGATACGACATTTATAATCATGTGAGATTTTTATAAGCTCTTCTTACCATTATGTCGGTTGTTCTTTTGTAATATCGAAAGTTATATGTAATTTGTGTATTTAGTTTGTGATATTAGTGACCATCACGATATATGATAGAATTATTTCATCATGCCAAGTTATTTCTTACTATTCCTATTATATTAAACAATGATTAGTTTATATCATTTTTCTATAAGAGTTTGAATTTATCTTGCTTCAAGATGCAATAGTCATAATATGCTCAAATTTTTTATCAACAAAATTTTATTTATTTTAATATGCTCCACGTAATTATTTTTCTTTATACTTTTACCCTAGGATAACAGATGCCAAACACATGCAATATATGTAAAAAATAGGTATTTTATCCATCAAATATTATGTTTAATCTTTTCCTTGATACTAGAATTTTTTTTACTTATCTTTGTGTCGCGCAAGGCAATATATCTGGAAACTATCTTTTGTGCAGGTGTTTAATGTAAATCTACCTTACTCAATGGGTAGAAAAATTCCTCTCCAAGGGCCCCATACCGTATTCTAGTGGAACCAGATAAAAAATTTGCCACTGCGTAGAGTCTATTTGTGAGACTTTGGATTCATGGAAGTTAGAATTCTTTGTAGGCTGCCAAAATTTGCGTTCATCGGGCGGTCATAAAAGGAATTTTCTTCATTATTATATATATTTAGTTGTTACTCTACTTCTAAACTTAAATATTTCCCTCATTAGTCCTATGATGGGTCCTTAGTACCGAGGGATGTTAATGCGAGTTTTTTCTCTGATAGGGTATCCTTATCACCCAAATGGCATGTCATGACTTCAGTATTTCCCTATCGGGGTATCGATCGACGAACGATTTGCCGATCGATAAACCGATTGCTGATCAATACATAAAAATGATATATAATATTATTCCGATTTTTTAAATTTTTATATTATAAAAAATATTGAGAATCGACAAACCATTTGCTGATTCTTAATTTCAAATATTTTTATATATTATTTTTTATAATATAAAACTGAAAATTTTTTTGAAATATTATTGATTGACAAACCGTTTGCCGATTGATGCACTGACTGAAAAATTTTGAGAGAGGTATTTAGGTGATTGGAATGCGCAGGAAAAAAAACTCTGTTAATGCCACAGGTGCATGACAGTGCAGCAATATGCATCCGATCAATATCGAACCCCGTGGGCGCCACACATGATATTATCCTACGGGACATGGTCAATAGTTATCTCATAGGAATCGATCAGAAGAAGAAACCTCGTGGATTCTGATTCCAAACGCAGAGGAGTGACAGAGCTCCATACATATCCTCCACGCCCAAAACACAGCAGAGATCGCGGGACTCGATTGGGGAATAAAGAAGGCGATCGGGAGAACCGAGAGGGGGAGCAAGGGGCTTTGTGCAGGGAGATCGAATATCGTATCGAATCGTATCGGTTTGGGCCAGAGGCCTACGCCATAGGAAGGAAATATTTGGGGACTGCCCCCCACCCACCACGCCCTCCAATCATATCCATTCGAATCATTAATTTTATTTGCGCCATCTTTATCTGCGACGAATATTTGCTCCTTAATCTCCCCTATGATACGGCCTTATCAACGTTGCTCCAGACCTTCCAGCTTTTATTAAACCACGTGTAATAAAAGTGTTGGATAAAATAAGCAGAGCACCCAAGTTAGGTGTACTTCATCAATGATGCGACTCAGCATCGGCTGTTGCATATAAATGTGGTTTTCCCTAAAAAATGTAAATATGGATATAACTGCAATTTTAAAAACATTCATCTAGATTTCGTATTTAATCAAACAGGTGTAATTGAACACCTCCGAAGTTGGAGCACGATCCTCAGGCCCATTCAACACCTCATGCGTTGATCTGGGAGAGGCTGTGATTTTTTAGGGTTTTTCACACTTGTGCTTCTTAGAAATTTTATGGCTATAGTTAAGGTAAAATAGGGGTGTGATAATAGGAGAGTACTGTAAATTCTGTAAGAATACATGGACACAATATTATTGTAAAATTGCTAAGACGTAAAAAAAGGTAGGAGAATAAATGTAATTGCAGAATCTCGGAGGGGCCATGTGTAAAAGCCCTGAAATTTACAGCAGAAGTCCACTATCTCTAATCTAAACAAGAGCAATGCAAGTCATATCTTACGTATGAATTTCGAAGAAACACAAAAAAAATACAAATTGGGCTCTCACTAGAAGAGGAAATTGGAGCTCCGCGATCTGAATCCAGGGGATGAACCATGAATTTTATCGAGGAGTCAAGTATACATTTATCATATATATATATATATATGTGTGTGTGTGTGTAAAGAATGAAAAAAAGTATTTTCTAATGAAGATTTTTCAATAGAGTTAACCATTTTTAATGAGATTTTTAAAATTTGATAAACTTACAATTTTAATGTTATTTAAATTTATTAATAAGATATATTCTTTTATTTTCAATGGTTTTGTTTTCGATGGTCATTTTTTATTAACATTTATAAATTTCATACTTAAAAGAAAATGATAGAATTTATTTTATTTACAAAGAGATTTAAAAACAATGAGAGAGATAAATGAGCTCAAATCTCATCTATATCAAATTATAATTTAAATATAATGAATAGAATTAATTTGTTAGCAAAATAAATGATAGAGAGAAGTTTCGAACCCTAGATATTAAAAACAGAAATTCACTTCTTTACCAATAAACCATTAAATTAAGGGATTTTTACCCACCAGACCCTATAAAGTTTGTCAATTACCTCCATGACCTTTGAAACAACCTAATTCCCCCATCGACACCGTTAACTTGTCAACTTTTACCCCCATGAACCCTCCGGGTAATCTATTTGAAGCCCGTGGGGATTCTTGGGGTAATTTACAGGGTCAATGGGGTAATTATGTTGTGCAAAATGTCGTAGAGGTAATTGGCAAAGTTTATAGGGTCTGCCGGGTGAAAATCCCTTAAATTAAGTGATATTATTTATAAAGCAATGCATTAAGATTTTCGAGCTGAGACCGTATCAAAAAGTAAGAACATTATACAAGTGTAATGTAATAATAAAGGATGGGATATGACCCCCCAAGATATACACTAGTTCCACTCATATTCTTGTCCTCTCTTCCAATGCCAAAACATAAAAGCGAGAAGCTCGACCTTTTCCTCATAACAACAACAACAACAACAAAGCCTTTTCCCACAATTAAGTAGGGTCGGCTACATGGATTCTTCGCCTCCATTCAGATCTATCTTGGGTCAATCTCGGATTTATATCCAAAAAACTAAGATCCCTTCGTATAGTCTCTTTCCAACACTTCTTGGGCCGTCCTTGCCCTCTCTTAGCCGGCTCAACATCCCAACACTCGCATCTCCTAACCGGTGCATCAGTTGACCTTCTTTGCAAATGACCAAACCATCTTAAGCGGTTTTCTCGCATCTTATCCTCGATCGGAGCTACACCAACTTTCTTTCTGATTGCATCATTCCGAATCCGATCTTTACGTGTATGTCCACCCATCCATCTTAGCATTTTCATTTCTGCTACAGCCATTCTCTGCACATGTCTATGGTTCACAGGCCAACGTTCAGAACCATAAAGCATAGCAGGTCTCACGGCTGCTTTGTAAAACTTTTCTTTAATTTTTAAAGGAATTTTCTTATCACAGAGAACAGCGGAGGCTCCTCTCCACTTTAACCAGCCTGCATTTATTCTATTAGTAACATCTCCATCAATTTCCCCATTATGTTGAAAAATAGATCCCAGATATCTAAAAAGGCTCCTCGACCTTTTCCCCATGAACGTGAAAAATAGAGTGGCGATCCTTCGATTAATATAACCAGGGGATTGGAGTATGACAAAGAAAGAAAAAGAAAATGCATGTCTTATACAAATGGCACTTGAGTTGTTGAAATGGACAGATGCTTAAAGTTCAATTCCATGCATCAACTTCTCATCTATTACTAATACTAAAACTGAGTTTTTCGCTGGCTTCTTGACACGTGGGACCATCTCTACGTCTTTGTTTCCCTCCTAAAGCGGTGAGTTCCTCCCTTTCTCCAGGATCTCTTATCCACGATCACTTCTTGCGTTTTTCTGAAGCCGAATACAGTATCCTCCTTCTGACGATATTACCCTGCACGCCCCCCTCACTTTCCACATGTCTTCATCATCTTCCGTCTCTCTCTCCTAAGGCACGTGGTCAAGCATTCCCTCCTCTTCCATGATATGTACGACCCCTCTCCCATATCTCTACTTTTCTTTGATTTTCTCTTGCGGCACGCCTCCCTCTCCCCCTCCTATTCCTTCTCTCTCATTCCCTTGGCAACCACACAAGAGATGAAAGCATCATATATCACATCCCTCGACTTTGACGACCAGAACGCCTTCAACTCCAGTGAGATGTGCTGCTCACATTGCACATCCACAAACTTGAAGGTGGACTTGCATTAGATCATGGAGAAGGTCCTCTAAGTTCATGGTGTGGTAGAGTTCAGTTTGATTACCGCAGTTGCTCCCTCTTCTCAATTTAGCTGCATAAGAAATAGACACGATGAACCTATATAAGTTGCTGGAATGTGTCACCTTCGACAGCATTTACAAGGTCGTCGAGTCTCACGTGAAGAGGAAGGAGATGGTGGCATACCGACAACAATATTTGGAATATGAGGTTGCGAGGCGACCCTGAAATTGCGAGGCTTCCCTCCTCTTTTATAATGACGATGGCATGAGTTTCTTGCTGCAGCAGGGGCAGAAGCGAGGAAACAAGGAGGCGTGGAAGGAGGAGATTCTCCTCAGGACCAAAGGAGGTGTGCGTGAGGTTGGATTGCAGCAGGTGCATGTGTCGTCCTGATGAATATTGAAGAGGAAGTACACACATGGTGACACACGTGTGGTACAAGAAAGATGCATCCAATTGAAATAGATACATCATCGTCATTGGATAAAGAAACGATGAAAGGAATATTAGTACACTTGCTAAATATGCATGTATACTTAAAACATAATTAAAGAGATGTCCAAAGGGGATTCATCCTTTTTATATACTATCCACGGTTGTGCTACAAGTAATGATATTATCATTTATTTTTAGCGAAAATGAGACATTAGACAAACTAGATATTTATACTTGATGTAAAAGTGTGTAATGTGATTTAGTTGGAATGGAGGTGAGATAAGTAGTGTTAGGTTGGATTTAAATCTATGCGCATTGATATATTAGGCATATTACTTATGATAATATAAGCGTGTCAATAAATAGTAGGTTGTAGAAAATATGTTTATATAGATAAATCGATTTGTTATGTATTCTTAAAGCATAGATATAGCATAGATATGTGTTTGAATTAGTAAATCGTGTTCATTGGTATGCTTAAGTAATATGGATAGTTAATTTCAGATCATTATAAGGTGATGCACTAATAAATCTAACATGCTTAAATTTTAAGGAAAAATGATACTATGTATAAATAGAGCAACATATCATATGAGTGTATAAGTGTGTGGCTGAGTATGGTTTGGGAGTGGTTGTTAGCTTAATCTATGTGCTTAGTGTGAAAAACCAGTAGGATGGAATAATTTCCAATTAATGTATAAATCAACTAACAATATGTCGGTTTTGCGATAATTCAAGCACTTTGCTACGACGAATCAAGTACCCATCAATACCATCCCAACGAGCCTTGCCTAGGAAGGGAATGGTGTAGGAAGGGGATGGTGTAGGAAGGGGATGGTGAATCTAACATGGTTCATGAAGGCCATTGTCTACGTGGTCAAGGACTTCACATATCGCTTAATTGATGGATCAAGAAGCAACCCGATCTTGACATATTTGACAAATCTTCAACTGATCATGAACAATGGATAGTCTTCAACTTGTGCACAATAAATTCAAAATATGAAATTAGTGTGCACTGAAAGTTAAATCTATTTAATTTTTTTTGTCAAGAAAGATCCATTTTTATTGGTTATTTGAGCTTGATAAGTGAAATTCAAAATTTCCAAGATAATTGCATCGGACTGTCCATTTGCAAAGGAGGTCAACTAATGCACTGGTGAGGAGATGTGAGTTTTGGGATATTGAACCAGCTAAGAGAGGGTGAGGAAGGCCCAAGAAGTGTTGGAATGAGACTATAAAAAGGGATCTTCATATTTTGGATGTAAGCTTGAGAATGACCCAAGATAGATCTGAATGGAGGTAAGGAATCCATGTAGGTGACCTACTTAATGTGGAAAAAGGCTTTTGTTGTTGTTTGAATTGCATCGACTTTCACG
Source organism: Ottelia alismoides (assembly GCA_037367405.1). NCBI lineage: Eukaryota > Viridiplantae > Streptophyta > Magnoliopsida > Alismatales > Hydrocharitaceae > Ottelia > Ottelia alismoides. The sequence goes on along the minus strand of JAZKJV010010495.1, from coordinate 109,192 downwards.
TTATTAAGAACATTGTGCTTGCAATTATAAATGACTTTTTCGTATTTGTTGCATTATTTACTGATAACAAACACTATAGAATCCGGTGATGTTTTCGAAGAGAAAGGTAAGATTTGAAGACTTATTAATGGAAGCAGAGGTGTGGTATGCCATCCAAATGTCTCTACCAACTCTCCTTAACTAGACTATCAATATTGCAAAGGTATATTTCAAAAATCTTGAGACTAAATTTCAAATATTTAATTCATTACCAAAAAAATAGGGACACATTGACATTGAAAAAGAGAGGGACATAAATGATATTTTATAAGAGGAACATAATTTTAAAACATCCATTTTAAAACGAGGAAGAGACATTCTATTCATTATGCATGAATTGGAATAGAGAGATAAAAGCGCGGAGAAAATATTGTTGGCCCTTTATTTTCTCTCTGAAGATGCAATTGTAAAATATTTCAAGAGAGAGAGAGAGACTAAATGAAAGTGATTTTTAGATTGTATTAAGTATAGATTGTATTAAAGATGTCCTATTTATAAGTTGAAAATCTGATATTATGATATTTTGGAACATAATGGTTATCAATAGAACCTTAATTATCAATGATTGTTATTTTCCTCCATTAAAAATAAAAAAATGGCATTGATAGGGAGTCAACATGTCACATTATTTTATCTTATTGTTTTCTATATTAACCAAACTTTTCATCCTAATTTTAAGGATACTTGCATTACTACATTACTATTACTATGTAAAAATTCATAATCAAATTGTAAGTAAATTGATCATACTTACTGATGCACACATATTATCTAATTATCCCTAATAAAAATGGTATATGACTACGGATTAATTTGTAAGTTCTCTTATAATAAAAAGCAATCATGCACTATTTTACTTTTCGAAGCATATCTAATGGTTTTTATCATTTATCTATTTTTCATGTGCTTGATAAACTAAACCCATGCTCCAGAGAATCTTTTTTTGTCAATTTAAAATCTAATTAAATCGATACATTCATTCAGGATGCACTTTCTACTTAATGAAATCTAGATAAAGTGTTGACATTTTGTTATTTTGGATGGAATACTTTACACCTTTCACTTGGTAAAACAATAAAAATTGTTGCAACAGATACATATCTTAGTCTTTACTTGTTTAAATATCTTTTCTAAAAATGTAGCATAAAACCATGCGCAATAATCTTGCTCTAATTATTATTTATGAATTATAAACTATTACAAATTCTTTTATCGACTTACCTTTTAGTAATGGCTGGGTGATTCAAAATTAATAGCTACTTAAGTAAATTTTCTATATAAAATATTTCATACCTTACTTTGTTATCTTGATTTTGTAATCATATTCTGAAAACAATCTTCTCAGACCATAATGTCATTATTAGATCTAGAAATTAAAGTCATATGGTCAATTACATAAAATGTTATCATGAGAGGTTAATAAAGCACACTTTAGATTAACACCAGATTGAGTTACTTCTCATGCCAATACTATTTAATGCCTCAATTGCTTATATCAATTTTATAATCACATATTCCATTAACATTTTCAGAATACGTAGTAAACTAAAGTGGATATTCTTCCCAACTATCCCCTCTAGATTAAAGTTGACTATAGTAAGAGGCAGTTTTGCACTGGATAATTTGAGACGAAGAATATGCAAAATTTCTACACAAGGTTGCAACTATTTTACAACATATTTACAATATAAATTTAGACTTTTAAAGTTAAGTTGAATGCAATTTATCCCTACAGTTTTTTGTCAATCGGGTTAATAAATTAAAATATATCTGTAGTTTTGACCCTCCTTATCATTAAAATATATAGAAGCTAATATATATATATATATATATATATATATATATATGCAAATATTCTACTTCATCTTTTGACCCTCCTTATCATTTCTCTCATACAACAATAATTTTCCAATCTCAATAAAAAATAGCTTCATCTTTTTATTGAATGCTTTGGACACGTCATATTCATTCATTAGATTTCAGTAGACTCCAGTGTCAGCCCAACCAATGAAACACTGTGTATTTCCTATTCCGCCGCGAAGCGCGGGTATACACACTAGTTTATGCTAAAATGCCTATTTAATTAAATACAAAATACTGAAAAATATTTCTAAAATCATAATTAAATATAAATTTATTTTAAAAAAATCACCATTTAACCATAAAAAAGAAGGTATCGGAAAAAGTAAGTAAGACACCTTATGGTCAGGATCCCATAGGTGGAGATCTTATATGAACCGACTTAGAATAAGTAGCCTTTTGACGCCAAACGCAAATCTCAGGATTGTTCCCAAAAATTACCCAAGATATAATATAACTACTTAACAAGAATCCTCCGAAATCCCCACACCCGCATTGTTTAATCGCCTGAACACAACTTTCATGCCGTCTCGATTCGTCCAAAACTAGAAGCGTGTTTAAGCAATTTGACTACTGGTTTAGTCCCACAAATCTTCGTCAAATCGCAAGTAAAGATATTTGGATATCGGCGTCCTCTCGCTTCCCGCGCCTACGAGATTCCTCCGGATATCTTTTCTTATTGGGCGCGTCCACCGCGCCCCAACCCATTGCCAACCCATCTCCGAGATTCGCCACACTCTCCAATATATATACGCCTCCACTTCATTCGTGCTCTCCATCCCAACCAACAGTTTCCAGAACTCCGGAGAGTGAGTGATCCAGAGGCCATTTCATGACGACCTCCAGCAGCTTCTGTGGTGATCCGAGCGAGAAGCCGCACGTTCTGGCCGTTGATGACAGCTTGGTCGATCGCAAGCTCATCGAGAGGCTCCTGAGGACCACCTGTTACAGAGGTATGCAATGGTCTTTTTTGAAGCAGAAGCATTTTTTATTCAAGATTTTGAGGTTGATTTGTTGCGTTCTTGGTGTTTGTTGTGGGTGCAGTGACGGTGGTGGACAGCGGGAAGAAGGCACTCGAGCTTCTTGGAGTGGGGAAGGAGATGAAGAACACCGCCAAGGTAGAAATGGGTTTCTTCCCCTGGTCTTCATGAATGATTTGTAAAAAAAGACGGTATTTTTTACGGGATTTGCGTATGCAGGATGTGAAGGTGAGCATGATAATCACAGACTACTGCATGCCGGAGATGACAGGGTATGATCTGCTGAAACGAGTAAAGGTACCCATCTTGATCTCAAATCCTGCCAAGAAACAACCCCGGGCGGCCACTGAACTTAAGATTATTTGTTCAACATCCAGGAATCGTCTTCCTTGAAAGAGATCCCAGTGGTGATTGTTTCATCAGAGAACGTGCCCAACAGGATCCACAGGTACGCAAAACAGAGAGAAACCCACCGAGAAAGGGAATCAAATCAATGTGCAGCCTTGTTACTAAAGCTATCTTTCTTGATTCTTTTCCTTGCAGGTGCTTGGAAGAGGGGGCAGAGGACTTCCTGTTGAAGCCACTGAGGCAGTCGGATGTGTCCAGGCTCTGCAGCCGTATGCTGCAACACAGCAGATAGTAGTACACGGTGGGGAGAGAGGAAGAGACAAGCAGAGATTGGCAATGACTGGGACTAACGAAAGAGATGTGGGGGAGAAGGCAAAACGGGGATCCCCAAATCTTGCACTTTTGTCTTTTTTTTTTCTTCCGGAGGGCTTTGTTTTTGTTCAGAACAGTTCAAAGTGTAAAAAGTTGTAGAAAACCAGTGTAGGTCGGTTCACAGCGCAGAGGAGGGGGTTTTGGAGTTTAGCGTTGGCCTCGTCCGCGTGTAATTTTCAGGGGGAACTTTGTTGTGATTCTAGTTTTAAAAATGCAAAGAGGATTGGGTTTCCTGCTTTCTTTTTTAAACCTGTTGGTTGCTTTTTTTTCTTGCATGTATGAAGTCGTGACTCGATGAGAGCTGGAAGGATACATTTTGTAGGGAACAAGCACAATGCTCTTATAAAGTACTTTTATTTAGGATTTTTATCGGTTTCGTCCTCATGAGATATTGCAATATTAGTTATGTTCTTTTTTGGAATCAATTGTATCTCTGACTTCTTGCCGTGGTACCACTTGAGTCCCTTTATTACTTTGATCATCAATAAGTTGAACTTAATCACAATTTTTTCGAACTATAGTTAGGTTAAGAGAGGTATAATTGTCTAAAGCATTCCCCTATCCATCCCCCGTCGCATGTGGCCTCCGATCTCCTTCATCGTTGCATAGCCCGCTCCCCTCTTTCCACCCCTTCACCATCTTCATCCTTGACTTGAACCCTTCTCCTTCTCCTCTTCACTTGCAGCCTCACCTGCACTTCGGCCTCGTTCTTTGGAAGATGCACATCAATTCCCCCATCGATGATAACCTCGTTGAGATCGAGCTCTTTGCGTTCAGCGATAGGTGAGTGATCGTGGGGTTCATGCTCTTCTTCCCAACCACTTGACATTCATAGCAAAGCTCATGTTCTATGTGGAGGGTCTGTTCATGAGGGAAGTGTTCTATAATGTACTTTTATTTACGGATTTTTATCAGTTTCGTCCTTATGAGATATTGCAATATTAGTTATGTTCTTTTTTGGAATCAGTTGTATCTATGACTTCTTGTCGCGGTATCACTTGAGTCCCTCTATTACTTTAATCATAAATAATTTGAACTTAATCACAATTTTTTCGAAATATAGTTAGGTTAAGAGAGGTATAATTGTCTAAAGCATTCCCCCAATCCATCCCGTCGCATATGGCCTTCGACCTCCTCCATCATTGCATAGCCCGCTCCCCTCTTTCCACCCCTTCACCATCTTCATCCTTGACTTGAACCCTTCTCCCTCTCCTTCATTTGCAGCATCACCAACACTTCGGTCTCGTTCTTCGGAAGATGCACATCAATTCTCCCATCGATGATAACCTCGTTAAGATCAAGCTCTTCGCGTTCAGCGACAGGTGAATGATCGTGGGGTTCATGCTCTTCTTCCCCAACCACTTGACATTCCTAGCAAAGTTCGGGTTCTATGTGGAGGATCTGTTCAGGAGGGAAGCGTTCTCCATCTTAGTCAATCATGTCTTGAAGTCTTATACTATATAATCCTGAGTGCCTGAAGGAAGTGAAAGAATGGGTGCGGTCGTCAATCTTTCCTTCAATGTCTTGAAGTCTTGTTTGTATGCATCATCCCAAATAAAAAGGAACTCCTATCTGAGTCAATCATGTCAAGGGAATAACAACTCAGGAAAAACAACTGACGAAGCGCTTGTAATAGCCCGCTAGTCCAAAGAAGCTTTAAATTTGTGTGAATGTCTTGGATTGCTCCCAAGACATGAATGTCTCCATCTTCACAGGGTCAACTGTGACACGTGCTCCAGATATGACATGCCTAAGGAATGAGATTTGGGATAACCATAACTCACACTTATTTTTGGCTTAGCATACTACTTATGCTCTTGAAGTGTGTCAAGGATTATCTTTATATCATTCAAATGTTTCCATTTATTTTGAGAATATATCATAACATTATTGATGAACAAAACCACAAACTTGTCCAAGTATGGACAGAAATTAATGTTCATCATGTTTATGAATGTTATATGTGTATCTGTGAGCCCAAACAACATCACAACAAACTCACAATGTTTTCGGAATATTCGACTCTTAAATCCCTAGCTGATGGTAGTCAGATCGGAGATCGATCTTTGAAAACATTGAAGATCCATGTAGTTGATCACATAGGATATTGGTTCTTCATTGTTTTCTTGTTCAGATGTATGTAACCAATGCATAATCTCATCGATCCGTTCTTCTTTCAGACGAAATGAACTAGAGTATCCTAAGGTGTTGTGCTCGGCTTTATGAAACCTACGTCAAGTAACTTTTGAAGCTACATTTTCAGCTTTCTCTACTTGGCTGATGCCATGCGATAAGGAGCCATCGAGATCAAATGTATATCTAGTAGTATTGTGATCTCAATCTCAAACTCTCTTTTAGACAGTAAGCCTGACAAATAATTAGAGAACACATTAGGGTAATCTGACACTATCGTGATGTCCTGAGTCGTCGATTCTTTTGTCAGGTGTCTTTCAGACAAAAGCTAGAAATGTGTCGCATTCTCGATCTATGAGTCTCTGAGTTCTCAACACTGAAATGTACTCCATTTTGGAGTCATGTAATGTACCCTTTAAGGTAAACTCGGGCAAGTCTGAAATCCTAAAAACAATTATTTCCTGAAGTAATTAACTAGCCCATGGATATGACATGGAGGATCTAGGGCATCTGTAATTCTGCCTACCGAAGTTAGAAATCTCGAAACTCATAAATAGTTCCAGAATCAATTAGAAAGGTCGGCTCTAAACGCTATGATTTTGTGTTAGAATAGATATCCTTAATTATAATTGTTGATGTTCACGGATATTTCTATTATGCTTTTTCTCTTCTTGGGATGCAATATGGAAATTAGTTGCAAACGGTGACATTTGTGGTTATGGAATTTGAATATCATATTTCTCTTTCGGACTCGCGACAAGTCAGGGGACTGCCGATATCTGATTATTAATGCAATCGGAACTATAATACTACGAATGTATGTAGCAGGGTACCACTACTCTGATACCAAACTGCGAGGCCCGCTCCTTCTCGAATCTGGGATACCCGTTTACATATCACCTGTATTATCATGTTCGTTAAAGATCACATTAAAGGATTGAAAATTTGGGGATTTTTTTTTACGAATGACATTCACAAATTAACTAATAAGCCATAGAACTACAATATGTCACAATTATATTGCATAAATATGCATATCAGTTAACATGTAAAAACAGAAATTGCATTATGTACATGCATCCCAATTATATTAGAAGAGAAATAAAAGCATTTAATAATACCTTGAACAACCTATAGCATACATACCTGATATATTTTGCTTCAGAAACTGACGTTCAACTCTCCCAATACCACGGTGCAGGTATTCTGCCTGCAATCCATGCAATAGGGAGAAAAGAACGTCAACAAATGTTGAGTAAATCTTATTAATTAGAAGTAACAGGAAATTTTAGTGGCTCCAAAAGAAAGTAAGTAAGTAAGGCTTAGCAATTAAATTTAGAGCTATTGGCAATGAAACAAGTTTTCTAGTTATTCAGCAAGTGAATTTCCCGACTTAGTTATCCTACTCTAATTTCCCAATATTTATCATTTTGATATATAGATTATATGATCCATATTTAAGCTATCATCTTTTACTTAATTATAAATCATGTTTAATGGATCTTGGAGATGTGGGATTTGAGTCTTTGTTCTTGGTCTTTATCTAATCTGTCAAATTTAGTGGATAATCTGGGATCTTGATCCGACTGTGATCTCATATTATGATTTTAAGGTGTTACTCCAGTATAAAAATGTATATGATTTCCGTTCTTCCCCATCAATTTCAAGTTTCAATGACTTATTCAATGGCTATCATAATTGAGATGATCCAGATTTTGTGAGTATTTAATGATCTGACATAGTTGAGATGATTCAGATCTCTTTTGATGTTTGTGAGTCATGTGGATAGAGCATAGTAAGTGTAGATGATGAGTCTGGTGTTTTGATTCTTTCTTGTTGAATTTCTCAAGCTTAGTGGATAGTCTATGGTCTTGGTCTAGTAAGACCTCACACTATGACTCTACGGCAGTAAGGAAACCTTAGGGTTGGGGTGCCTCCGTAGGCATGCGGTGGAGTAAAATGCATCCTAACTAAGTTACTAACACGTCCACTAGCTATTTCAAACAACTGTGATAGTAGCTTGTAGTCTGATAAGGATGATTTTCATGATATGGTCTTTTCTCTTTGTCAGGAATTATTTGTGGAAAAGTAACTAGTTTAACTTAACTGAACCTATTCAACTGTAACCAAGCTCCCATGTAACAAGTTCGACTGTAATTCAACTTTAGTCAAACTCAATTGTGACTCAATCCAATCTCAATTGTAACTTTTCCATATTCAGTTGTAAATGATTCAGATGTAGCCATAGAGGATTCAGATGTATACATGGATGATTTGATGTAGCATCGCCAAGTGTGTTGGTGAAAAGTAAACAAAAACTCAAGCGGTGAAGTAGCCTACAAAAGGCTCTTCCGTCTCGCCCTCTAATTGGAAGGCGGTCCAATAGAGGGATAGGTCTACTCCAAAACTACGCCACTAAGACGGGTGAGAGAGACTTTCCGGAAAAGTCGCTCTAAAAGAAAAACCGGCCCGACCGGTACGGACTAACGAGCTCGAAAAAAACGAAGGGTCCTCCAGCCTAGGTACCCTAAAGAACAAGGGTCAGCGGAACTGGTCTTTAAAAGAAAGCCTGTGGATCCCAGAGAGGCGTAAAAACTGCGAGCACTCGCGAAAAAACCCGAGAAAAAGACAGGGATCCTAGACCTCCTCATTAAGCGGCCGCTGCCCTAACTGGGCTTCCTAATCTCCCGCCCAGCTGAGGGTCACCGCACCCTCGCACAGTCAGGCGTAAAGGTCACCCTGACTGGCACTCTTAATTATTAGTCATCAATAAATCACTAACGCTGACTTGATTCCTCAACCATTCTCAATCTCTGTTGTGGTTGACTGTACAGATCTATGTCTTTTTTTATCAACGATCTTATTGATATAACTGATTCAGCATTGATTTCACTTATTCATCTACCCCATCATTTCTCAACCTCTTCAATGGTCGACTTTACAATTCTAGGTATTTTGCCACTGCCTATCTTTGATGATATGTATAAATAGTAGAGTATACCTAAAATATTAATTTATGAAGATGATCGCTCTTTGTGGTCGCATCTTATTATTTCTAAAATAATAAGATCACCATCTATGCTTTGGATATGGATCTAGCTAGTATTTATCATTTTATTTTATAAGGTACCTAAACAAGAATCATGTTTAAATTGTACCAGTTCCAATTGAGACATCAAAGGAGGGGTGTTTTCTGATTATTTGCCATAACATCATATATATAATAGATTGTATAAATAGTAGACTATACAAAATGATCAATTGATTGATGATTTCTTATTCGTAAAGATCTTGAGAAATCATTTGTTGACTTTAAGAGAAGAGTTCTAATATTTTCAAAGATGTTTACTCATAAGATGTCAATGCTATATAATATAAAGGGTTATCGGGAAGCTATTACATATCACTGTGAATTGCTTGGACATTGCTCGTGTAGATAGCAAAGTAGATTAGTTCATGGGTCCCTCTAGAATGTTGTTATAATGCTACACATATACATATGATTTCCTCAGCAAAGAATCTATGGGTTTCACCATTTGTGCATATGTATATTATACAGGTTTTCCTGTAGACAAGAAACCAATGACAAATTTTAGTTTGCAACCTAGATGAAACCTCCTCACATTGCGAATCAAGCAACTGTAAAAGCTATATGGATAGATCCTTAGGGCATATGTTCTTATAGGAGCCTCTACCCATGCAACCAAATTATGATATTATACTGCATTATTCATATATACAATATTGTTTTCCACCTTGGACCAAATATATGGAGGTTAATGGCACATGATTATCTCTTCGAGCAAGTTCATAACAATCACTCTGTGAACCTCCATGTTAGTTGTTGGAATTCTTGGTTCGTGTGGTCTAATGCTTGTTATGTTTAGAATAGCTCACACTCTCGAGCTGTTGTCTACAGCTCATCTGTTGGGGGATATGACATTATTTTGATATGAATTATGTTCAGTCTATAAGCATTGACATCATCCTTATTAGGATTTCATCCAAAATAATGCATCTTTAGTCATAAATGCATCAAAGTATCTTATGATCGACTTTAGGACTCTCTTTATCATTAAAAATAGTAATTGAGCATGTCCTTGATGTAAAGAACATGCAGTTGATTAATAGGAGTCTTGCTTTCAATTATAAAGGTAAGTCATCCAGTTTTGAGGTTGAGTTTTTTTAGGAATTTTAGAGGTTCGGTTACTTATATTAGATTCTTTATTTATGAATTGCTTCATCCTTCTCAGGATTCCATAAGAAAATGCATGTCATTTTCCCCAGATTTCTATTTTTCTATGCTAAAATTTCTAGCTAATTAATGGCTTGAACTTAGGTTAATTTGCATGCTAAACCCAAATTTTTATCCTCAAAATTTTAAGAAATCAAGAGCATATATAATTGTTGAAAAGTTTTAATGAATTCCATGTAAAACTTCACATTCTCATCTAATTTCAGAGGTAATTTAAGGTATTGAATCATGCATGGAAGGCAGTAAGAGGAGGGTTAAACATTGTACCTTTGATCCTTTAAGTTTGGAGGGATTTTGTGGCTTTATCTAACATACAACAATAGATAAAATATCTGATGGATAGCAATATAAAAAAAACTGAATTAGAAACTTCAACATTAACTTTAATGAGAACAAAGAGGAGAGAGATATGTACCTTTGAATATCTCCACTTTGGAGATCCAAACTTGCTTGCAACATCCTTTTCTTGACAGGAGCTTCAGTTCATTCGGATCCGGATGTTACAAATATAAAAACCTCAAAGGGAGTCTCGTCCTCGAGACTCGGGTCAAGGTCACTTTGTGTCTTGTTTGGATCTTATCTGGCCATAAAAACCTCAAAGGATTTTGATCCCATAAAAACCTCAAAGGGAAAACAAGCCGTGTTCTTTCAATATATAAAATTAAATGGGCTTGTTTTGACAGTTACCTGAAAGAGTTGTGGGTATCGTGCCCGCATATCCACTTCTGTCTTCCATGTTGCCTCTTTGATATCATGTCGGCGCCATAGCACCTTTATTAGGAAATCTCTTTGTTGCGAAGCTTTTTTTGTCACAACACTATTGAGTATTTGTGCTGACCTTCTTTTTGTAAATCAAATTTGACTCCACGTCTAGGTTCTCGTAGCTGATGACGTGGTGAAGGTCGTACTCGTAATTCCTTAAATTGATAGGTGTAGAGAAAGGGTTACTCGATAGACCACCTTACACATACGACTAAAAATTTCAAATAATCCAACATATCGTGGTTTCAACTTGCTATGAGCACCAAATCTCTGTACTCCCTTCAAGGGAGATACTCGTAGAAACACTCAATCTCCTTCTTGTGTTTTCAGGAATTCTCCATCAATAAGAAGGATTAAGTTAAATATTGATAAGTTACAATTTGAATCGATTAAGAGAAGAGGATCGGATTATATGAAACTCTAAATTTCTTTTCTGACGATCTGCATAGCTCTTCTAGCAACTCTGAGTCATCAGAAGCCTTCCCCTTACAAGATCGATCAACAGTTCTCGTAGTCCCTTCCCAAAGAGATCTACAGAGTAAAATGTATGTTCACCTACCTTACGCCAACTGAGAGGTGCGAGACATCTCCGCCCGTATAGGGCTTCGAATGATGTCATACCAATACTGGAATAACGACTGTCATTGTGCGGGAGTTCTACCAATGACAAGTGGTCCTTCCAAGATCATTTCTACTCTAGAGTACATGCACGTAGCAAATCCTCAAGTATCTAAATAACACATAGTATCGTATGCAGAACTCATCTTCAGCTCTGTCTGTGGTGTTGACATAAGCCGGTACTAGTAGTGAGATATAAACCTCGAGTCTCCATCAGACACTACCTCATGTGGTATATCATAAAATTTGATAATATTTTTTTTGCGCATGTAATCTAGCCAACCTAGATGGAGTGTAGGTCATGTTGATATGTATGAAATGGACTGACTTGGCCAATCTGTCAACAACATCCCAATAGCATCGTGACCACCTATTGTCTTTACTAGTCCCGTGACAAAATCCATAGAAGTACTCTTCCACTTTTATTCGAAAAAGGGGAGAGACTGTAACAACCATGGTGGTCTCTTATGTTCTGCCTTGACCATCTGATAGATCACGCACTTGCTAACACGACATGTTGCATCTCGCTTCATTCCGTCCTGCCAGAATGTAGACCTAGATCCGGGTACATCTTTGTGCTACCAAGAAGAATAGACAATCATGAATTGTGTGCCTTAACAAGAATATCTCTGCGCAACTACTCATTGTTGGGCGCAATTACCCAGCCAACCTTCCACAAAACAGACTTAGTCCCCACAAAATCATCATGTTTGTCCTTGATGGCATGCATGCATCTGTCTAAAAATCAAGGATATGTCCTATATCCTTCTACTATACAATCCCAAAGACTGTTGAATCGCGGAGGTATGACAGTAGATGTGGACGCACTCGTATGAGGATGTCAATTAGTCAAAGTTACGAGTATATCTCATGTATATAGCTAGTTTGCCGTATGTGTGTGAAATTTCCTGCTAAGCGCATCTGCCACTACGTTTCCTTTACCAGAATGGTAAGAGATCATGTATTCAAAATCCTTCAGTAGTTCAAACAACCGATGTTGTCTCATATTTAGCTCTTTCTGATCATAGATGTACTTCAAATTCTTGCGATTTATGAAGATATCAAAATTCAGCTCATAGAGATAGTGACGCCAGTTTTTTTAAGAGAAGACAACCGCCACCAACTCCAAGCCATGGATGGGTTAATTCCACTCATGCGGTCTTAACTGATGCAATGCGTAAGCAATCACGTGACCTTGTTGCATCAACACCGCTCCTAAATCTTCTCCTGAAGCATCTGTATATACTGTATAATCCTGAGTGCCTGAAGGAAGTGAAAGAATGGGTGCGGTCGTCAATCTTTCCTTCAATGTCTTGAAGTCTTGTTTGTATGCATCATCCCAAATAAAAAGGAACTCCTATCTGAGTCAATCATGTCAAGGGAATAACAACTCAGGAAAAACAACTGACGAAGCGCTTGTAATAGCCCGCTAGTCCAAAGAAGCTCTGAATTTGTGTGAATGTCTTGGATTGCTCCCAAGACATGAATGCCTCCATCTTCACAGAGTCAACTGTGACACGTGCTCCAGATATGACATGCCTAAGGAATGAGATTTGGGATAACCATAACTCACACATTTTTTAGCTTAGCATACTACTTATGCTCTTGAAGTGTGTCAAGGATTATCTTTATATCATTCAAATGTTTCCATTTATTTTGAGAATATATTATAACATTATTGATGAACAAAAACACAAACTTGTCCAAGTATGGACAGAAAATAATGTTCATCATGTTTATGAATGTTACATGTGTATCTGTGAGCCCAAACAACATCACAACAAACTCACAATGTTTTCGGAATATTCGACTCTTAAATCCCCAGCTGATGGTAGTCAGATCGTAGATCGATCTTTGAAAACATTGAAGATCCCTGTTGTTGATCACATAGGATATTGGTTCTTCATTGTTTTCTTGTTCAGATGTATGTAACCAATGCATAATCTCATCGATCCATTCTTCTTTCAGATGAAATGAACTAGAGTATCCTAAGGTGTTGTGCTCGGCTTTATGAAACCTACGTCAAGTAACTTTTGAAGCTACATTTTCAGCTTTCTCTACTTGGCTGATGTTATGCGATAAGGAGCCATCGAGATCAATTGTATATCTAGTAGTAATGTGATCTCAATCTCAATCTCTCTTTTAGACAGTAAGCCTGACAAATAATTAGAGAACACATTAGGGTAATATGACACTATCGTGATGTCCTGAGTCGTCGATTCTTTTGCCAGGTGTCTTTCAGACAAAAGATAGAACTGTGTCGCATTCTCGATATATGAGTATCTGAGTTCTCAACACTGAAATGTACTCCATTTTGGAGTCATGTAATGTATCCTTTAAGGTAAACTCGGGTTAGTCTGAAATCCTAAAAACAATTATTTCCTGAAGTAATTAACTAGCCCATGGATATGACATGGAGGATCTAGGGCATCTGTAATTCTACCTACCGAAGTTAGAAATCTCGAAACTCATAAATAGTTCCAGAATCAATTAGAAAGGTCGGCTCTAAACGCTATGATTTTGTGTTAGAACAGATATCCTTAATTATAATTGTTGATGTTCACGGATATTTCTATTATGCTTTTTCTCTTCTTGGGATGCAATATTGAAATTAGTTGCAAACGGTGACATCTGTGGTTATGGAATTTGAATGTCATATTTCTCTTTCGGACTCGCGACAAGTCAGGGAACTGTCGATATCTGATTATTAACGCAATCGGAACTATAATACTACAAATGTATGTAGCAGGGTACCACTGCTCTGATACCAAACTGTGAGACCCGCTCCTTCTCAGATCTGGGATACCCATTTACATATCACCTGTAGTATCACGTTCGCTAAATATCACATTAAAGGATTGAAAATTTGGGGAATTTTTTTTTACGAATGACATTCACAAATTAACTAATAAGCCACAGAACTACAGTATGTCACAATTATATTGCATAAATATCCATAGCAGTTAACATGTAACAACAGAAATTACATTATGTACGTGCATCCCAATTATATCAGAAGAGAAATCAAAGCATTTAATAATACCTTGAACAAACTATAACATACATACCTGATATATTTTGCTTCAGAAACTGACGTTCAACTCTCCCAATACCACGGTGTAGATATTTTTCCTGCAATCCATGCAATAGGGAGAAAAGAACATCAACAAATGTTGAGTAAATATTATTAATTAGAAGTAACAGGAAATTTTAGTGGCTCCAAAAGAAAGCAAGTAAGTAAGACTTAGCAATTAAATTTAGAGCTATTGGCAATGAAACAAGTTTTCTAGTTATTCAGCAAGTGAATTTCCCGACTTAGTTATCCTACCCTAATTTCCCAATATTTATCATTTTGATATATAGATTATATGATCCATATTTAAACTATCATCTTTTACTTAATTATAAATCATGTTTAATGGATCTTGGAGATGTGGGTTTTGTGTCTTTGTTCTTGGTCTTTATCTAATCTCTCAGATTTAGTGGATAATCTGGGATCTTGATCCGAGTGTGATCTCATATTATGATTCTAAGGTGTGACTCCAGTATAAAAATGTATATGATTTCCGTTCTTCCCCATCAATTTCAAGTTTCAATGACTTATTCAATGCCTATCATAATTGAGATGATCCAGATTTCGTGAGTATTTAATGATTTGACATAGTTGAGATGATTCAGGTCTCTTTTGATGTTTGTGAGTCATGTGGATAGACCATAGTAAGTGTAGATGATGAGTCTGATGTTTTGATTCTTTCTTGTTGAATTTCTCAAGCTTAGTGGATAGTCTGTGGTCTTGGTCTAGTAAGACATCACACTATGACTCTAAATCTGGGGTGCCTCCGTAGGCATGCGGTGGAGTAAAATGCATCCTAACTAAGTTCCCAACACGCCCGCTAGCTATTTCAAACAACTGTGATAGTAGCTTGTAGTCTGATAAGGATGATTGTCATGATATGGTCTTTTCTCTTTGTCAGGAATTATTGGTGGAAAAGTAACTAGTTCAACTGAACCAACTCAACTGTAACCAAGCTCCCATGTAACAAGTTCGACTGTAATTCAACTTTAGTCAAACTCAATTGTGACTCAATCGAATCTCAATCGTAACTTTTCCAGATTCAGCTGTAACTGATTCAGATGTAGCCATAGAGGATTCAGATGTATACATGGATGATTTGATGTAGCATCGCCAAGTGTGTTGGCGAAAAGTAAACAAAAACTCAAGCGGTGAAGTAGCCTACAAAAGGCTCTTCCGTCTCACCCTCTAATTGGAAGGCGGTCCAATAGAGGGATAGGTCTACTCCAAAACTATGCCACTAAGACGGGTGAGAGAGACTTTCCAGAAAAGTCGCTCTAAAAGAAAAACCGACCCGACCGGTACGGGCTAACGAGCTCGAAAAAAAACCAAGGGTCCTCCAGCCTAGGTACCCTAAAGAACAAGGGTCAGTGAAACTGGTCTTTGAAAGAAAGCCTATGGATCCCAGAGAGGTGTAAAAACTGCGAGCGCTCGCGAAAAAAACCCGAGAAAAAGACTGGGATCCTAGACCCGTGCATTAAGCGGTTGCTGCCCTAACTGGGCTTCCTAATCTCTCGCCCAGTTGAGGGTCACCGCACTCTCGCACAGTCAGGCGTAAAGGTCACCATGATTGACACTCTTAATTATTAGTCATCAATGAATCACCAACGCTGACTTGATTCCTCAACCTTTCTCAATCTCTGTCGTGGTTGACTGTACAGATCTATGTCTTTTTTATCAACGATCTTATTGATATAACTGATTCAGCATTGATTTCACTTATTCATTTACCCCATCATTTCTCAACCTCTTCAATGGTCGACTTTACAATTCTAGGTATTTTGCCACTACCTATCTTTGATGATATATATAAATAGTAGAGTACACTTAAAAGATTAATTTATGAAGATGATCGGTCTTTGTGGTCACATCTTATTATTTCTAAAATCATAAGATCACCATCTATGCTTTGGATATGGATCTAGGTAGTATTTATCATTTTGTTTTATATGGTACCTAAACAAGAATCATGTCTAAATTGTACCAGTTCCAATTGAGACATCAAAGGAGGGGTGTTTTCTGATCATTTGCCATAACATCATATATATAATAAGATTGTATGAATAGTAGACTATACATAATGATCAATTGATTGATGATTTCTTATTCGTAAAGTTCTTGAGAAATCATTTGTTGACTTTAAGAGAAGAGTTCTAATATTTTCAATGATGTTTACTCATAAGATGTCAATGCTATAAAATATAAAGGCTTATCGGGAAGCTATTACATATCACTGTGAATTGCTTGGACATTGCTCGTGTAGATAGCAAAGTAGATTAGTTCATGGGTCCCTCTAGAATGTTGTTATAATGCTACACATATACATATGATTTCCTCAGCAAGGAATCTCTGGGTTTCACCATTTGTGCATATGTATATTATTCAGGTTTTCCTGTAGACAAGAAACCCATGACAAATTTTAGTTTGCAACCTGGATGAAACCTCCTCACATTGCGACTCAAGCAACTGTAAAAGCTATATGGATAGATCCTTAGGGCATATATTCTTATAGGAGCCTCTACCCATGCAACCAAATTATGATATTATACAGCATTATTCATAGATACAATATTGTTTTCCACATTGGACCAAACATATGGAGGATAATAGCACATGATTATCTCTTCGAGCAAGTTCATAACAATCACTCTGTGAACCTCCATGTTAGTTGTTGGAATTCTTGGTTGGTGTGGTCTAATGCTTGTTATGTTTAGAATAACTCACAATCTCGAGTTGTTGCCTACAGCTCAACTGTTGGGGGATATGACATTATTTTGATATGAATTATGTTCAGTCTATAAGCATTGACATCATCCTTATTAGGATTTCATCCAAAAATAATGTATCTTTAGTCATAAATGCATCAAAGTATCTTATGATCGACTTTAGGACTCTCTTTATCATTAAAAATAGTAATTGAGCATGTCCTTGATGTAAAGAACATGCAGTTGATTAATAGGAGTCTTGCTTTCAATTATAAAGGTAAGTCATCCAGTTTTGAGGTTGAGTTTTTTTTAGGAATTTTAGAGGCTCGGTTACTTATATTAGATTCTTTATTTATGAATTGCTTCATCCTTCTTAGGATTCCATAAGAAAATGCATGTTATTTTCCCCAAATTTATATTTTTTCTGTGCTAAAATTTCTAGCTAATTAATGGCTTGAACTTAGGTTAATTTGCATGCTAAACCCAAATTTTTATCCTCAAAATTTTAAGAAATCAAGAGCATATATAATTGTTGAAAAGTTCTAATGAATTCCATGTAAAACTTCACATTCTTATCTAATTTCAGAGGTAATTTAAGGTATTGAATCATGCATGGGAGGCAGCAAGAGGAGGGTTAAAGATTGTACCTTTGATCCTTTATGTTTGGAGGGATTTTGTGGCTTTATCTAACATACAACAATAGATAAAATACATGATGGATAGCAACACAAAAAAAACTGAATTAGAAACTTCAACATTGACTTTAATGAGAACAAAGAGGAGAGAGATATGTACCTTTGAATATCTCCACTTTGGAGATCCAAACTTGCTTGCAACATCCTTTTCATGACAGGAGCTTCAGTTCATTCGGATCCGGATGTTACACCTCCCCACGGCCACGCCCCTTCCGTCGCGAGCGCACCGCCCCGCCGAGGTCGCACCCCGCTCGCGTCGGCGTTGTGCAGCCGTCTTGCCTCGCTTCAGCCCGCCAGCCGCCTCCGCGAAGGCCGTGCGCTCAGCCCGTCAGCCGCCTCGCGTCGCGCCGGCGGCCCCTCCTTCCGCGCATTCCCTCCTCCGCGGCAGCGTCAAGCCGCCGTCCGCCCTCGACGTCGAGCACCCCTCGCGCCGCCCCGGCCTTCCCCACGCACTTCGCCGCCCACGACCTTGTGCCCTAGTCGCCCCATTGCGTGGGATTGAAGCCAAGAAGAAGAGGTCTATTTGTCTATTTTTATTATCACGGTTAAAATTGCATTGATGTGTTTCAAGTTATTTTTTTTTACAGAAGTGTCCATGTGCACGTTTTAAGTTGTTTAGTTTCATTTCCGTATTGCATTGATACCCCTGACTTTGCATATTAATTTGGACATATTTCTTGCATCATTTTTACTCAAAAAAATAGTATTTTGTAGAGCATCTAAATCTTCATCTCCTGGCTTTTTATTTATATTTTTTTGAGCATTTGACATTTTATTAAAAATCAGAGATTGAAATTGAGTGATATTTTACCCATTTACGCTCTGAAATTCGCACAGGCCTATTTATTGCTCCAAAAATTGTGAAAAAATTGTGACTGATGTATTTCAGTGTTCTTTAATTATAATCCAAATTTCGTCCAATTAGGAGTTGTCTTGTGCAAAAAATAAATTATAGAGTGATTTCTGTAATTGATTTTTAATTAATTCCACGAATAACATTTTTGAGAAATCTCAAGTCTCATGGATTCCTTATTGAAATATCTATTTGACATAAACAACTCTCTAGATAATTTGATTTCGTGGATTTATTAGGAATTAAATACCCACATTCGCTCTGTTTTCAGTAAAAAAATTATAAAAAATGATAAACTATCAGAAAATTCTAAAAATATTAGCATAGCTTCATTTCATCATATTTAACTTCCATTAATTTTTTCATAATTTTTGCATTTCATTTGCACAAAAAATTGCACAAAAACCCCAAAAAAGTATGTATTTTTCATTCGTGCATTTTAAATCCAAAAATTCCAAAAAATACATTTTGCATTCTTCATTGGATTAGGTTTGTAGGAAAAATATAACTTGGTCGATTTGAATCAATTTGACATTAAAATTAAATTTGGCTAAGTTGTTGATTTTCTTAATAACCTAGTTCATTCATATTTTGCACCTGCATTTTTATTGCTTAAAAAATACCAAAAAAATCCCACTTGGAAAACAACGATCTAGTCCATCTAATCTGATCCCGAGTTGTTCCTTTGCCTCCTTGAGTCGACCCTAGGGCTTGCCCATGCAAAACAAACATAAAACCGCGCATTAAATTCATTTGACGATTCAGCGATTAGTGCGGTTAATTTTTTATCGACGCAGATCTATCCTACTGCAACGAAATAGTCAATCAGACAACATTAACAGGGTAGGTTCGCGGCTCGTCAGAGAGCACGCATCATTCTACCCATCCTCATTCTCGTCGCACTTCCCTAGGCCCCTCTTGTACACTTCCCTCATGAACAGATCCTCCACATAGAACCTGAGCTTTGCTAGGAATGTCAAGTGGTTGGGGAAAAAGAGCATGAACCCCACGATCACTCACTTGTCGCTGAATGCGAAGAGCTTGATCTCAATGAGGTTATCATCGATGGGGGAATTGATGTGCATCTTCCGAGGAACGAGGCCGATGTGTGGGTGAGGCTACAAGTGAAGAGGAGGTGGAGAAGGGTTCAAGTCAAGGATGAAGATGGTGAAGGGGTGGAAAGAGGGGAGTGGGCTATGCAATAATGGAGGAGGTCGGAGGCCACATGCGACATGGGATGGATTGGGGGAATGCTTTAGACAATTATACCTCTCTTAACCTAACTATAGTTCGAAAAACTGTGATTAAGTTCAACTTATTATTGATTAAAGTAATAGAGAGACTCAAGTGATGCCACAGCAAGAAGTCAGAGATACAATTGGTTCCAAAAAAAGAACATAACTAATATTGCAATATCTCATAAGGACGAAACTGATAAAAATCCTTAAATAAAAGTACATTATAGAACGCTTCCCTCGTGAACAGATCCTCCACATATAACCTGAGCTTTGCTAGGAATGTCAAGTGGTTGGGGAAGAAGAGCATGAACCCCACGATCACTCACATGCCGCTGAACGTGAAGAGCTCGATCTCAACGAGGTTATCATCGATGGGGGAATTGATATGCATCTTCCGAAGAACGAGACCGGAGTGTGGGTGAGGCTGCAAGTGAAGAGGAGAGGGAGAAGGGTTCAAGTCAAGGATGAAGATGGTGAAGGGGTGGAAAAAGGGGAGCGGGCTATGCAATGATTAAGGAGGTCGGAGGCCACATGCGACGGGGGATGGATTGGGGGAATGCTTTAGACAATTATACCTCTCTTAACCTGACTATAGTTCGAAAAAAATGTGATTAAGTTCAACTTATTGATGATTAAAGTAATAGAGGGACTCAAGTGATGCCACGGCAAGAAGTCAGAGATAAATTGATTCCAAAAAAGAACACAACTAATATTGCAATATCTCATAAGGACAAAACTGATAAAAATACTTAAATAAAAGTATATTATAGAATGCTTCCCTCATTAACAGATCCTCCACATAGAATCCGAGCTTTGCAAGGAATGTCAAGTCATTGGGGAAGAAGAGCATGAACCCCACGATCACTCACATGTCGCTGAACACGAAGAGCTCGATCTCAAAGAGGTTATCATCGATGGGGGAATTGATGTGCATCTTCCGAAGAATGAGACTGAAGTGTTGGTGAGGCTACAGGTAAAGAGGAGAGGGAGAAGGGTTCAAGTCAAGGATGAAGATGGTGAAGGGGTGGAAAGAGGGGAGCAGACTATGCAATGGTGGAGGAGGTCGGAGGCCATATGCGACGGGGGATGGATTCGGGGAATGCTTTAGACAATTATACCTCTCTTGACCTGACTATAGTTCGAAAAAATGTAATTAAGTTCAACTTATTTATGATTAAAGTAATAGAGGGACTCAAGTGATACCACGACAAGAAGTCAGAGATACAATTGATTCCAAAAAAGAACATAACTACTATTGCAATATCTCATAAGGACGAAACTGATAAAAATCCTTAAATAAAAGTTCATTATAGAACGCTTCCCTCATGAACAGATCCTCCACAAAGAACCCGAGCTTTGCTAGGAATGTCAAGTGGTTGGGGAAGAAGAGCATGAACCCCACGATCACTCACCTGTCGCTGAACACGAAGAGCTCGATCTCAACAAGGTTATCATCGATGGGGGAATTGATGTGCATCTTTCGAAGAACGAGGCCGAAGTGTGGGTGAGGCTGCAAGTGAAGAGGAGATGGAGAAGGGTTCAAGTCAAGGATGAAGATGGTGAAGGGGTGGAAAGAGGGGAGTGGGATATGCAATGATAGAGGAGGTCGGAGGCCACATGCGGCGAGGGATGGATTGGGGGAATGCTTTAGACAATTATACATCTCTTAACATAACTATAGTTCAAAAAAATGTGATTAATTTCAACTTATTGATGATTAAAGTAATAGAGGGACTCAAGTGATATCACGACAAGAAGTCAGAGATATAATTGATTCCAAAAAAGAACATAACTAATATTGCAATATCTCATAAGGACGAAACTGATAAAAATCCTTATATAAAAGTAGATCATAGAACGCTTCCCTCATGAGCAGATCCTCCACATAGAACCTGAGTTTTGCTAGGAATGTCAAGTGGTTGGAGAAGAAGAGCATGAACCCCACGATCATTCACCTGTCGCTGAACGCGAAGAGCTCGATCTCAACGAGGTTATCATCGATGGGGGAATTGATGTGCATCTTCCGAAGAACGAGGCCGAAGTGTGGGTGAGGCTGCAAGTGAAGAGGAGATGGAGAAGGGTTCAAGTCAAGGATGAAGATGGTGAAGGGGTGGAAAGAGGGGAGCGGGCTATGCAATGATGGAGGAGGTCGGAGGCCACATGCGACGAGGGATGGATTAGGGGAATGCTTTAGACAATTATACCTCTCTTAACCTAACCATAGTTCAAAAAAATTATGATTAAGTTCAACTTATTGATGATTAAAGTAATAGAGGGACACAAGTGATACAACTGCAAGATGTCAGAGACACAATTGATTCCAAAAAAGAACATAACTAATATTGCAATATCTCATAAGGATGAAACTGATAAAAATCCTTATATAAAAGTATATTATAGAACGCTTCCCTCATGAGCAGATCCTCCACATAGAACCCGAGCTTTGCTAGGAATGTCAAGTGGTTGGGGAAGAAAAGCATGAACCCCACGATTACTCACCTGTCGCTGAACGCGAAGAGCTCGATCTCAACGAGGTTATCATCAATGGGGGAATTGATGTGCATCTTCCGAAGAACGAGACCGAAGTGTGGGTGAGGCTGCAAGTGAAGAGGAGAGGGAGAAGGGTTCACGTCAAGGATGAAGATGGTGAAGGGGTGGAAAGAGGGGAGCGGGCTATGCAATGATGGAGGAGGTCGGAGGCCACATACGACGGGGGATGGATTGGGGGAATGCTTTAGACAATTATACCTCTCTTAACCTAACTATAGTTCGAAAAATTTGTGATTAAGTTCTACTTATAGATGATTAAAGTAATAGAGGGACTCAAGTGATACCACGGCAAGAAGTCAGAGATACAACTGATTCCAAAAAAGAACATAATTAATATTGCAATATCTCATAAGGACGAAACTGATAAAAATCCTTAAATAAAAGTACATTATAGAACGCTTCCCTCATGAACAGATCCTCTACATAGAAGCCGAGCTTTTCTAGGAATGTCAAGTGGTTGGGGAAGAAAAGCATGAACCCCACGATCATTCACCTGTCGTTGAACGCGAAGAGCTCGATCTTAACGAGGTTATCATCGATGGGGGAATTGATGTGCATCTTCCGAAGAACGAGACCGAAGTGTCGGTGATGCTGCAAATGAAGAGGAGAGGGAGAAGGGTTCAAGTCAAGGATGAAGATGATGAAGGGGTGGAAAGAGGGGAGCATGCTATGCAATGATGGAGGAGGTCGAAGGCCATATGCGACGGGGGATGGATTGGGGGAATGATTTAGACAATTATACCTCTCTTAACCTAACTATAGTTCGGAAAAATTGTGATTAAGTTCAAATTATTTATGATTAAAGTAATAGAGGGACTCAAGTGATACCACGACAAGAAGTTAGAGATACAATTGATTCCAAAAAAGAACATAACTAATATTGCAATATCTCATAAGGACAAAACTGATAAAAATCCGTAAATAAAAGTACATTATAGAACGCTTCCCTCATGAACAGATCCTCCACATAGAACCTGAGCTTTGCTAGGAATGTCAAGTGGTTGGAGAAGAAGAGCATGAACCCCACGATCATTCACCTGTCGCTGAACGCGAAGAGCTCGATCTCAACGAGGTTATCATCGATGGGGGAATTGATGTGCATCTTCCGAAGAACGAGGTCGAAGTGTGGGTGAGGCTGCAAGTGAAGAGGAGATGGAGAAGGGTTCAAGTCAAGGATAAAGATGGTAAAGGGGTGGAAAGAGGGGAGCGGGCTATGCAATGATGGAGGAGGTCGGAGGCCACATGCGACGAGGGATGGATTGGGGGAATGCTTTAGACAATTATACCTCTCTTAACCTAACCATAGTTCAAAAAAATTGTGATTAAGTTCAATTTATTGATGATTAAAGTAATAGAGGGACTCAAGTGATACCACTGCAAGATGTCAGAGATACAATTGATTCCAAAAAAGAACATAACTAATATTGCAATATCTCATAAGGACGAAACTGATAAAAATCCTTATATAAAAGTATATTATAGAACGCTTCCCTCATGAGCAGATTCTCCACATAGAACCCGAGCTTTGCTAGGAATGTCAAGTTGTTGGGGAAGAAAAGCATGAACCCCACGATCACTCACCTGTCATTGAACGCGAAGAGCTCGATCTCAACGAGGTTATCATCGATGGGGAAATTGATGTGCATCTTCCGAAGAACGAGGCCGAAGTGTGGGTGAGGCTGCAAGTGAAGAGGATAGGGAGAAGGGTTCACGTCAATGATGAAGATGGTGAAGGGGTGGAAAGAGGGGAGCGGGCTATGCAATGATGGAGGAGGTCGGAGGCCACATCCGACGGGGGATGGATTGGGGGAATGCTTTAGACAATTATACCTCTCTTAACCTAACTATAGTTCGAAAAAATTGTGATTAAGTTCTACTTATTGATGATTAAAGTAATAGAGGGACTCAAGTGATACCACGGCAAAAAGTCAGAGATACAACTGATTCCAAAAAAGAACATAATGGAAACATTTGAATGATATAAAGATAATCCTTGACACACTTCAAGAGCATAAGTAGTATGCTAAGCTAAAAAAAGTGTGAGTTATGGTTATCCCAAATCTCATTCCTTAGGCGTGTCATATCTGGAGCACGTGTCACAGTTGACCCTGTGAAGATGGAGACATTCATGTCTTGGGAGCAATCCAAGACATTTACACAAATTCAGAGCTTCTTTGGACTAGCGGGCTATTACAAGCGCTTCGTCAGTTGTTTTTCCTGAGTTGTTATTCCCTTGACATGATTGACTCAGATAGGAGTTCCTTTTTATTTGGGACGATGCATACGAACAAGACTTCAAGACATTGAAGGAAAGATTGACGACCGCACCCATTCTTTCACTTCCTTCAGGCACTCAGGATTATATAGTATATACAGATGCTTCAGGAAAAGGTTTAGGAGCGGTGTTGATGCAACAAGGTCACGTGATTGCTTACGCATTGCATCAGTTAAGACCGCATGAGTGGAATTAACCCATCCATGGCTTGGAGTTGGTGGCAGTTGGCTACTCTTAAAAAAAACTGGCATCACTATCTCTATGAGCTGAATTTTGATATCTTCATAAATCGCAAGAATTTGAAGTACATTTATGATCAGAAAGAGCTAAATATGAGACAACATCGGTTGTTTGAACTACTGAAGGATTTTGAATACATGATCTCTTACCATTCTGGTAAAGGAAACATGGTGGCAGATGTGCTTAGCAGGAAAGCTCACACACATACGGCAAACTAGCTATATACATGAGATATACTCGTAACTTTGACTAATTGACATCCTCATAAGAGTGCGTCCACATCTACTGTCATACCTCCGCGATTCAACAGTCTTTGGGATTGCATAGTAGAAGGATATATGACATATCCTTGAATTTTAGACAGATGCATGCGTACCATCAAGGAAAACATGATGATTTTGTGGGGACTAAGTCTATTTTGTGGAAGGTTGGCTGGGTAATTACGCCCAACAATGAGTAGTTGTGCAGAGATATTCTTGATAAGGCACACAATTCACGATTGTCTATTCTTCTTGGTAGCACAAAGATGTACGAGGATCTAGGTCTACATTCTGGCAGGACGGAATGAAGCGAGATGCAGCATGTCGTGTTAGCAAGTGCGTGATCTATCAGATGGTCAAGGCAGAACATAAGAGACCACCATGGTTGTTACAGTCTCTCCCCTTTTTCGAATACAAGTGGAAGAGTACTTCTATGGGTTTTGTCACGGGACTAGTAAAGACAATAGGTGGTCACGATGCTATTGGGATGTTGCTGACAGATTGGCCAAGTCAGTCCATTTCATACATATCAACATGACCTACACTCCATCTAGGTTGGCTAGATTACATGTGCAAAAAAAATATTATCAAATTTTATGATATACCACATGAGGTAGTGTCTGATGGAGACTCGAGGTTTATATCTCACTACTGGTACCGGCTTATGTCAACACCACAAACAGAGCTGAAGATGAGTTCTGCATACGATACTATGTGTTATTCAGATACTTGAGGATTTGCTACATGCATGTACTCTAGAGTAGAAATGATCTTGGAAGGACCACTTGTCATTGGTAGAAATCCCGCACAACGACAGTCGTTATTCCAGTATTGGTATGACATCATTCGAAGCCCTATACGGGCGGAGATGTCTCGCACCTCTCAGTTGGTGTAAGGTAGGTGAACATACATTTTACTCTGTAGATCTCTTTGGGAAGGGACTACGAGAACTGTTGATCGATCTTGTAAGGGGAAGGCTTCTGATGACTCAGAGTTGCTAGAAGAGCTATGCAGATCGTCATAAAAGAAATTTGAAGTTTCATATAATCTGATCCTCTTCTCTTAATCGATTCAAATTGTAACTTATCAATATTTAACTTAATCCTTCATATTGATGGAGAATTCCTGAAAATACAAGAAGGAGATTGAGTGTTTCTACGAGTATCTCCCTTGATGGGAGTACAGAGATTTGGTACTCATAGAAAGTTGACACCACGATATTAGATTATTTGAAATTTTTAGTCGTATGTGTAAGGTGGTCTATCGAGTAACCCTTTCTCTACACCTATCAATTTAAGGAATTACGAGTACGACCTTCACCACGTCATCAGCTACGAGAACCTTGACGTGGAGTCAAATTTGATTTACAAAGAGAAGGTCAGTACAAATACTCGATAGTGTTGTGACAAAAGAAGCTTCGCAACAAAGAGATTCTCCTAATAAAGGTGCTATGGCGCCGACATGATGTCAAAGAGGCAACATGGAAGACAGAAGTGGATATGCGGGCACGATACCCACAACTCTTTCATGTAATTGTCAAAACAAGCCCATTTAATTTTATATATTGAAAGAACACGACTTGTTTTCCCTTTGAGGTTTTTATGGGATCAAAATCCTTTGAGGTTTTTATGGCCAGATAAGATCCAAACAAGACACAAAGTGACCTTGACCCGAGTCTCGAGGACGAGACTCCCTTTGAGGTTTTTATATTTGTAACATCCGGATCCGAATGAACTGAAGCTCCTGTCAAGAAAAGGATGTTGCAAGCAAGTTTGGATCTCCAAAGTGGAGATATTCAAAGGTACATTTCTCTCTCCCCTTTGTTCTCATTAAAGTCAATGTTGAAGTTTCTAATTCAGTTTTTTTTATATTATTATCCATCAGATATTTTATCTATTGTTGTATGTTAGATAAAGCCACAAATCCCTCCAAACTTAAAGGATCAAAGGTACAATCTTTAACTCTCCTCTTGCTGCCTTCCATGCATGATTCAATACCTTAAATTACCTCTGAAATTAGATGAGAATGTGAAGTTTTACATGGAATTCATTAAAACTTTTCAACAATTATATATGATCTTGATTTCTTAAAATTTTGAGGATAAAAATTTGGGTTTAGCATGCAAATTAACCTAAGTTTAAGCCATTAATTAGCTAGAAATTTTAGCACAGAAATATAGAAATTTGGGAAAAATGACATGCATTTTCTTATGGAATCCTGAGAAGGATGAAGCAATTCATAAATAAAGAATCTAATATAAGTAACCGAGCCTCTAAAATTCCTAAAAAAAAACTCAACCTCAAAACTGGATGACTTACCTTTATAATTGAAAGTAAGACTCCTATTAATCAACTGTATGTTCTTTACATCAAGGACATGCTCAATTACTATTTTTAATGATAAAGAGAGTCCTAAAGTCGATAATAAGATACTTTGATGCATTTATGACTAAAGATGCATTATTTTTGGATGAAATCCTAATAAGGATGATGTCGATGCTTATAGACTGAACATAATTCATATCAAAATAATGTCATATCCCCCAACAGATGAGTTGTAGGCAACAACTCGAGATTGTGAGTTATTCTAAACATAACAAGCATTAGACCACACCAACCAAGAATTCCAACAGCTAACATGGAGGTTCACAGAGTGATTGTTATGAACTTGCTCGAAGAGATAATCATGTGCCATTAACCTCCATATGTTTGGTCCAAGGTGGAAAACAATATTGTATCTATGAATAATGCAGTATAATATCATAATTTGGTTGCATGGGTAGAGGCTCCTATAAGAACATATGCCCTAAGGATCAATCCATATAGTTTTTACATTTGCTTGAGTCGCAATGTGAGGAGGTTTCATCCAGGTTGCAAACTAAAATTTGTCATGGGTTTTCTTGTCTACAGGAAAACCTGTATAATATACATATGCACAAATGGTGAAACCCAGAGATTCCTTGCTGAGGAAATCATATGTATATGTGTAGCATTATAACAACATTCTAGAGGGACCCATGAACTAATCTACTTTGCTATCTACACGAGCAATGTCCAAGCAATTCACAGTGATATGTAATAGCTTTCCGATAAGCCTTTATATTATATAGCATTGGCATCTTATGAGTAAACATCTTTGAAAATATTAGAGCTCTTCTCTTAAAGTCAACAAATGATTTCTCAAGATCTTTATGAATAAGAAATCATCAATCAATTGATCATTATGTATAGTCTACTATTCATACAATCTATTATATATATATATGATGTTATGGCAAATGATCAGAAAACACCCCTTCTTTGATGTCTCAACTGGAACTGGTACAATTTAGACATGATTCTTGTTTAGGTACCATATAAAACAAAATGATAAATACTAGCTAGATCCATATCCAAAGCATAGATGGTGATCTTATGATTTTAGAAATAATAAGATGTGATCACAAAGACCGATCATCTTCATAAAGTAATGTTTTAGGTATACTCTACTATTTATACATATCATCAAAGATAGCTAGTGGCAAAATACCTAGAATTGTAAAGTCGACCATTGAAGAGGTTGAGAAATGATGGGGTAGATAAATAAGTGAAATCCATGCTGAATCAGTTATATCAATAAGATCGTTGATAAAAAAAAGATATAGATCTGTACAATCAACCACAACAGAGATTGAGAAAGGTGGAAAAATCAAGTCAGCGTTGGTGATTCATTGATGACTAATAATTAAGAGTACCAGTCATGGTGACCTTTACGCCTGACTGTGTGAGGGTGCGGTGACCCTCAGCTGGGCGGGAGATTAGGAAGCCCAGTTAGGGCAGCGGCCGCTTAATGAGGAGGTTTAGGATGCTAGTCTTTTTCTCGGGTTTTTTTTCGCGAGCGCTCGCAGTTTTTACGCCTCTCTGGGATCCATAGGCTTTCTTTTAAAGGACTAGTTACTGACCCTTATTCTTTAGGGTACCTAGGCTGGAGGACCCTTGGTTTTTTTCGAGCTCGTTAGTCCGTATCGGTCGGGCCGGTTTTTCTTTTAGAGTGATTTTTGCGGAAAGTCTCTCTCACCCGTCTTAGTGGCGTAGTTTTGGAGTAGACCTATCCCTATATTGGACCGCCTTCCAATTAGAGGGCGAGACGGAAGAGCCTTTTGTAGGCTACTTCACCGCTTGAGTTTTTGTTTACTTTTTGCCAACACACTTGGCGATGCTACATTAAATCATCCATGTATACATCTGAATCCTCTATGGCTACATCTGAATCAGTTACAGCTGAATCTGGAAAAGTTACAATTGAGATTGGATTGAGTCACAATTGAGTTTGACTAAAGTTAAATTACAGTCGAACTTGTTACATGGGAGCTTGGTTATAGTTGAGTTGGTTCAGTTAAGTTGAACTAGTTACTTTTCCACCAATAAATCCTGACAAAGAGAAAAGATCATATCATGACAATCATCCTTATCAGACTACAAGCTACTATCACAGTTGTTTGAAATAGCTAGTGGACGTGTTGGGAACTTAGTTAGGATGCATTTTACTCCACCGCATGCCTACGGAGGCACCCAACCCTAAGGTTTCCTTACTGGCTTAGAGTAATAGTGTGAGGTCTTACTAGACCAAGACCACGGACTATCCACTAAGCTTGAGAAATTCAACAAGAAAGAATCAAAACATCAGACTCATCATCTACACTTACTATGGTCTATCCACATGACTCACAAACATCAAAGAGACTGAATCATCTCAACTATGTCAAATCATTAAATATTCGCAAAATCTGGATCATCTCAATTATGATAGGCATTGAATAAGTCATTGAAACTTGATTGATGGGGAAGAACGGAAATCATATACATTTTTATACTGGAGTCACACCTTAGAATCATAATATGAGATCACACTCGGATCAAGATCCCAGATTATCCACTAAATCTGAGAGATTAGATAAAGACCAAGAATAAAGACTTAAAACCCACATCTCCAAGATCCATTAAACATGATTTATAATTAAGTAAAAGATGATAGTTTAAATATGGATCATATAATCTATATATCAAAATAATAAAATATTGGGAAATTAGGGTAGGATAACTAAGTCAGGAAATTCACTTGCTGAATAACTAGAAAACTTGTTTCATTGTCAATAGCTCTAAATTTAATTGCTAAGCCTTACTTACTTGCTTTCTTTTGGAGCCACTAAAATTTCATGTTACTTCTAATTAATAAGATTTACTCAACATTTGTTGATGTTCTTTTCCCCTATTGCATGGATTGCAGGCAAAATACCTGCACCGTGGTATTGGGAGAGTTGAACGTCAGTTTCTGAAGTAAAATATATCAGGTATGTATGCTATAGTTTGTTCAAGGTATTATTAAATGCTTTTATTTCTCTTCTGATATAATTGGGATGCGTGTATATAATGTAATTTCTGTTGTTACATGTTAACTGCTATGGATATTTCTGCAATATAATTGTGACATGCTGTAGTTATGTTGCTTATTAGTTAATTTGTGAATGTCATTCGTTAAAAAATTATTCCCCAAATTTTCAATCCTTTAATGTGATCTTTAGAGAACGTGATACTACAGGTGATATGTAAACAGGTATCCCAGATCCGAGAAGGAGCGGGCCTCACAGGAGGAGGCGGCGACGAACGGAGTTCGGGGCGGCTTGGCTGGTGGCGAGCTCACCGTCGCGCGCTGGTGTGGGCGGTGGGAGCACAGGGGCGTGGGCAGCTGGGATCGAGGATCGGTGCCCAACAGCGTGCGTGGGCTGACGGGCGGCGCTGGCATGTGGGTGGAGGCACCAGCGTGGAGGTCGAGGAGGGCAACCGACCTGCTGCAATTTTATTTTTTTTTGTATTTTGATTTTTGTATTTTTTTATACTTTTTCTATTGATGTCAGAAAATAAAAATGCAAGAATGAAGAGGAGATGGTGATGTTGGTTGTGTTTTTCTTTTTTTGGAAAAATGTAACAAATGAAATGAAATGTGGTGATGATGATGTATTATGGCAGTGGTAAATGAAATGATGATTGTGATGGTGATTGTGGTGGTGATGATTGTGATATTTTTTGGTGATGAACATTAAAAAAATCATTAGATTAAAAAAATGACAAGATGAAGTTGAGGGATACTTACCTATAATGGATCGCCGGATTTTTGGAGGAGTTATGCTACACTCCGGTTGTGGCCTCGAGAAGTCGACAAACAAGGAAGCTTCGAGGCTTGAGCAGCTTGTGTGGAAGCTGCAACAAGGAGTTGTGAGACTCCTTGGATCTCACCACGGCCAACGATGGCTGAGCTCGGCGTCGCTCAGATCGTCTCGTCCGCGCTGTCACCAGGAACGATATGAGGGCTGGGGCTCTCTCTCTCTCAAGATCGGTGGATGAGGGAAAATGATGGAGGTAGTGGTGAATAAAAAGGGGAGGAGGAAGTTGGATAAGAGATGGAGAAAGTGCGGAAGTGGGGAGTTATTGGCTTGGAGTTGAAGAAAAGTAAGGGGAGAAGAGGTAAAAGGGAGATTAAATAAATAATTAATAAAATAATATAAGTAGGCTACTTAAAATAATTAAATATAATAATAATAATAATCCGAAAATAATAAAACAAATCCGAAATTAATAAAATAATAATAAAAAATGGGGTGACACGTGGCGGCTCCAGGAGCTTCCACATGTCGCTCCAAGAAAATTCAAAAATTGAATGTAAAGAAAAATCAAAAGGAAATAACAAAAGGGATTAAATTAAAAAGTGATCAACACGAAAGTTGCTCGTCTCGACGAGATCCACAACTTTTATGAAGGGTCGAAAATCGAAAGAAGTCATATGTAAAAAATGTATTTTTGGGCGGTACCTTATAGATATAAAATACCGCATTTTACCTTTACCTTTTGTATTTTTTTGTCATTTTTCAATAAGAGAAAAATCAAATAAAAATAGAGAAAATATGAGAAGAATATTTACAACTTAATCTATTTTTTGGGATTTTTAATAATTAATAAAATAAAAGGATAAAAATGAAGGGCAAAACGGTCTATATGTACAATATACAAAAGGGGTCCAAAACCCAAGTTTTACATATGAGCTCCGACTTTAATGAAATTGGTCTTGTTTTGAAGGTCTTTGAATGTATATTACTTTAAAAGTGAGTAGACCTAGTTCAGAGGTTGTATGAGAGAGATATGCATATTTTAAGACTCCTAGTTTCAAACTTGGATTGGGTTTTATTGGTCAATTTTACAAGTTAGTAATTTTTTGATATTTTCTTTAATTAGTGTTAGTAATATATACACTATAGAGATGGTTTTATTGGATTTGGAGTTAGTATAAAATATATACAGATAGGAGTATTTAAGCTAATATACATGTGAATATTTACAAGTGAATTTGGCTTCTTATTTAATGCAAATATGAATGCTAAAATGCAGATATTATGCTTGCATACATGAATGCTAATTATGCAATATAAGTATAAATATGCATCTAATTACTCGGGAACAAAGCTCTATTTTCAACTTTTAGAGTTATGAATCATAGATTCATCAACCCCCTATACTTAAACATTGCTCGTCCCCGAGCAACTAAAATGAAATGCAAGAGTGAAATGAGATTGGGTTCCATACCAAGGTCATGAACAGAAGTTGAAAATGGAGCTTGACTCGACCTTTGGATTAATTATGTGGCGGAACCTATTGGGATCTGAACTTAAGACCTAACAGACTTCGAGTTCCACAAGTCTTCTATTCAAGACGCCTCAATAGTCAGGTCAGAACAAATCCTCAAACTCAAATTTCGGATGACTATGATTCTCACTTGTACTGTGTAAGTGAAATGTAACTCTCCACATCAGAAATGGCTCAGAACCAGCCTCCTCTAACAAGGTAACTCAAATAACCCGGTCCAGTAACTCTTTCCTCGAGGAGCGGGGTATTCCCTTCTAAGTTCAAGTGCGACCAGCTCAAGAGGAGGGGGTCGAGAGAAGAATGGACGGTAGCCAGTGTAGCTACCTATCCCGGGATGCCTGACCAGTGTAGCCAAGTCATCCAGCTGCATTTCTTTGCTAATATAATACTCCGACAAGTATTTTATTTTCACTTGGACCTGTCTGATTTTTTTTGGAGTTTTTGCATTTTTTTTCTTTTTTTCTTTTTTTTGAACTGTATACAAGGTGAAGCTTGTACATCAGCAGTTTTTCCTCTTGAGCCAGTAGACTATCCCTCTTTTGAAGCATTATTGCAACCCACAGCATCCCGTCCTTAGATGTCAACATCACAAGACTAGGTTGAGATGCACTACCCTCCCTAAAGGAGGACGGATGTTTCCACCTGTGTGTTACTCCAAGCTACAGGATTCTACCTCCTCACCACCTCATCAATGAAGAGCTACATGCATGGTGCTTGTCCAAGTTAGGTCATTATCTAAAAGAATCATGCGTGTGCACGAGATATTCTACTTAGACTAATCAAGATGACATGTGAACATAGACTTGCGGACTCAAAGAATTAAGTCACTTGACATGGGAAATCTTAACTCAAGTTCCTATAAGGTTCGTCTGAAAATTAGGTGGATTAAGGTCAAATCAGGTCCATCCTCAATATCTACTCATAACTTGGTTCAGAACCCACTAGCTTTTCACTTTGCATATGCAAGATATGCAGATGAGATGCAGATGACATGCTATGTAGATGAATCTAAATGCAAGACTCTTTTTCTTTTTCCTTTTTTTGAATGAAAGGATGATATGCAAGAGTAAATAAGAAGTCTATTTTCTTTTTTTGTGTTTTTCTTTTGTGTTTTTTTTCAAAACTTTGGTATACCTCCTACGTTACAATAATTTACAAGAGTTTATAAGTATTATACAGATGTTATACAATATACAACTATACAATTTTTTTTCAATTTTTACAAAGGTTACAAGTATTATACAACAAGTATAAAATTTTTCCAATTTTACCCACCAGTAATTATTGCAAAGTATATACAAAACTACACGAAAATACGCAAAAGTACGAGCTATGGGTAAAGTATATATGTAATATATACATGTCCCCTATACTTAGTGTGTGTTATGTCCTCAGAGCACGAAAAGCAAGGAAAAAGACATAGCTCGTGGTAAGCGTAGGAGAGCTAAAATAACAAAAAAAGTATAGAAGTCGCTCTGCCCCCTATACTTAGGCTCTGGCAGCCTAAGTATAGAAGAAGGTCAAAAATGGGGTGGGCGAGGTTAAGAGGGGAAATGGAGGAATATATACACGGCGGGCATCGATCCCCCCTATACTTAGGCTATGGTCAGCCTAAGTGTAGGACAAGAGTGAGTGTGAGAACCGATGTGATCTATAGAATGTACAACGAATGGTGAAGAGATTCTGGTCACTCTCCCCCCTATACTTAGGATCTGATCATCCTAAGTATAGCCATAAAATGATATGATATGGATCTGGGGCGAGTGATTCGAATCACTGGGGAGGGATGGAAAATATATACAAGGAGAATTGAGAATATGCACGGATCAAGAAGGTTTGTGACGAACCTTCTTGCGGGATCGAGGAGGTGGGTAATATACAAGTGTGTCGCTGTCGGAATCGTCCTCAGATGAATAATAGTGAGGTGAAGGGAACGTCCAACGAGGGTCGACACATGGCTGCTTGCTTAGATACGGAACGGCTTGAGAACAACCGAACTGAGCTCACTCATATAAATCACCTTATTCGGACCCGGTGAGGATTCCTCTGAAAATTCCTTCTATGGAATGTTGAAGGAAATTTTCTTAGTCAGTTTTCTAGAACCTGAATCATTGAGAGGGAGATGAGAGCGACCCGCCTTGAGAGGTTCGAGGGAACATCTCGAGGAATCAATTCTCGACTTCCTCTCACTAGATAACCGACTAGAAGAGGGAGCAATCGTGTTTTTATGTGGAGTCAATTTAGTCTTAGTTGTTTCCTTTGAAGGTCCAGGATGTGGTGCGGTGCTGACCATGGGTTCCTCATCAGATGAGTCACCATATAGATTAGCATATTCTTGAAGGGTCAGCACGCGTCTCGAGAAGGTGCCAGTGATCTCAGTTGGCTTGACATTATTGAACTCTTGTGTCAGATCATCAAAATGGTCAAGACAATCAGCAAAAATCATATCCGACTCAATGTCAGCTTCTGGTCGTGAGTCCTCCTTAGAAGATGTCACGGTGGTGGTGCAAGCAGTTGATGAAGTGAAGGTGTGGGGAGTCTCAGAACCAACAGTCGTCCGGACAATCGGTCTCTCATGTGTAGTAGAGAGGTGTGACTCATCTTCCTCTCGATGGTCACGATTGTCAGCGGATGTGCGGGTCACATTAGGGTAAAGTTTATCAAAGAATGGATAAGGTCGAAGCGCTCCCAATGTTGTAAAATCGATTTCTCGTGTCTCGCAATCTATAGTCGCCTTAGCCAAGGATAAGAACGGCTTCCCGAGAATAATCGGAGACTGGGTAAACTCTCCTCGGTGCTCGATGTCAATGATCGTGAAGTCCACCTGGAGTAGAGCACCTTGGAAAGTAACGATGACTGAAATGTTTCCTCTCGATCGTTTGATGGATCGATCAGCCAGCTGAATGATCTCTCTCGACTTCCTAAGTGGCATGAGTTTGAGCTTGTCAAACACAGAGGTAGGGAGGATATTTATCGGTAAGTCATCATCGATTCTCGCATGGGTAAAGATGGTATCTTTGATTTCACATTCAACTCGGGGTAACCGCTTCACTCTGCGGCTCTTAGTCTTTCTCCCCATCACCAAGGAGGTGGCCATAGACACTATGTGTCTTTCAGTCCTTGTCCTCTTATTGCCCAACCTCTTGGGCATCAATTTACTTTTCACAAATTGTTTGAGGTCGGGAAAGTGATCTATGGCCTTAATCAAGGGAAGTTTGAAAATTAATTCTTCATCGAGTGCTTCCCTTTGGGTAGGATCCAACTTTTTTAAATCATTTTCATTTTTGATTTTTATGTGATTTTTTTTGTTTTTCAATTTTTTTGGTATTTTTGGTGGATGAATGATCAGACTCTGGATTGGAAGGCAGGGGGTTAGTAGAAGAGGGAGATAGAATGGACTCCAGTTGTACACCTTGTGTGGGTTCCCTAATATTTGCTCCGTTTTCAACATCAGATCTACTTCCTTCCTTCTCCACTTTCATACCCAGGCTGGCAGAAATTGAGTGTAATATGCCAGTGACATCTCTCAACCTGGCACCAAATAATTCATGTTTCGCGATAAGTCAAGAAATGTCATCCTCCAAAAAATTCTTATTACAAATCATGGGAGAGTTCTGCTCATTTGTAGGATATTGCTGAGAATTGGAATCTCATACTCAACATACCTAGACTCTGACATGTAATGATGGGTCGAGTATGGACTATCCAAATGGCAAATATTGGTCGGAGCCTCATATGATGAAACGGGGACTGATAAGTCTAGCTCATGAGTCCAATCTTGTGAATGTATAGGCTCTCCGAATGAAGGCTGGTTAATAGAAGCTTGATCACTAAAGTCAAACAAGTCTGGGAAATCATGATGTGCAAGCCTCTTCATTCGTGTTGTTCGATCGATCAAGTTATGCCCTAAGGTCAAGTCGGGATGTGTATATGTAAACTGTGGTATGGTCCCTTCTTGAGGTGAGAATGAAGTATGTGGAGGCATATAATTTTGCCAATCATCTGTCTCAGCAGTGGCTTGCTCTTCATTTGATTCTTTGATTCCTGCAAGCTATCGAGAATAAGGACAGTCAGCCCAAGGTGGAAGTGGATCCGGAGTGTTAGAATATGGATTAGGTGAGACATGCGAAGAAGTGGAGAAGTCAGTCGAATTTCTGACTTCGTATTCGGATTGAGGTGGAACCGACCACGGGTAAGGGTCTCCCGTGGATGGCAGAGGATACATGGAAGAAGGAGAAGGTGAAGATGATCGGTATATGGTCGATGAGGAATGACCAGAGGTCTCAGGGTATGAGGACCAATATCCCGACATCTTGAAGAGGGAAGGATGAATGTAAGAAGATTGATGTAGAAAACGTGCAATTACACATGATAAGACACACATACAGACTCAAAGACAAGCGCAAGAGCAAACCCCGAGTTCACACTCAACACGGTGAAGGACCCGAAACCGAGTCTGATTAATCTGGTTGATTTTAAGTGACAAGATAGCAAAGGTTACGCGGCCTATAGGGAAGTCGGCTCAAAGCCGGATGCATCTTCCCTGTTTAACATGTCGCCTAAGATACCGCCGATCCATCCTTACTTCGCTCATATCCCAAGTTGATGGATTCAATGACCTGCCCCTATCTACCTGCTAGCAGGCGGAGGCTGACAAGGCCGGAACTTCACCCCAGGGGGTTACTGGCAACTTGTCACGAAGTACCACAATTTCGCCCCTATCTTCTTGAGAACAAGCAGATGCTACTTGCTACTAGTCAGTGAACCTGAATAATTCAACTTGTGATATTTGCTAGGATCAGTTGGCACGTGATATGGAAGGCGGGGATTTGGGTTCTGCCTTAAGGTGTTCACACACACTCAAGTACCCTCACTCAGCCTGAAAACAAGGTCGGGGTTAATCTCCTGCAAACAAGGGTTAATTTTAGTCAATTTTTTTATCCAGTTCAATTAGCATTCCTGATTTTAGAATTTAGTTGTCATTGATATTAATCCACACAAGCAATCACGTCTACCGTCCAATCTCAATTCCTTTATCCTAGATTTAGAAAACTGAGATAGAGAGAATCAGAAAAAACCGATGTAATCGAGAAAACGATGATGAATGCTTGAGTAAGAATACTTATAGTGCCTCCAGCTCTCTACAATGCAGGATGCAAGACTGAATTGAAAATTTACACAAAATGGAATGCAAGTGATGAAAAGCCGCTCCTAGACAGGCAGTTCTATTAGCGAGTGAAGCACATGTTGATTTGATTAGATCTGCGGTCTAGGTGCGTCTTTTAAGTGAAGTGTGTGGTCCTAAAGAATTACGAGCACAAGCAAACCCTAGAGTGGCTCGAGGAGCTGCTATTGCAAGCCTATATTAAAAATTCAAACCACACAGCAGACGGGGATGCGGTTCCACTATGTTTACACACGCGAGAACCCAAACGGGAACCTCTTTCAAGATGCAATTACAAGTTAGTAAAAATCTCTCTTCGATGGTCTTCTTGGTGTCTCAACAGCCGAATCGGTCCACGAATCGTCGGCCTCCGATGCACTTCGAGATGCGTCGACTTCAAGAAAGCCGCTCCAAGTCCACCGGGCCCTCGTACAAAAAGATAACAATTATGTCAGAGAGAGATATCAAAATACATACAAAAATGATCAGAAAAATAATTAAGAGAGAAAAAATGAATAATTACAAGGTGGCTCGGGGGTCAGACTACCTGAGTGAGTGGAAAACGTAAATCTAATTTCCTAAAGTGATCCTAAGCCGTTTGCCTCCACGGTAACGGTGCCATTTGACGGGCCGTGAACCTACCCTGGTAATGTTGTCGGATTGACTATTTCGTTGCATTCGGATAGATCCGCGTCGATCAAAAATTAACCGCACAAATCGATGAATCGTCGAATGAATTTAATGCGCGGTTTTATGTTTGTTTTTCCTGGTCAAGCCCCAGGGTCGAATAAAGGAGGCAAAGGAAAAACTGGGGATCAGATTAGATGGATTAAATCGTTGTTTTCCAAATGGGATTTTTTTGGTATTTTTTATGCAATAAAAATGCAGATACAAAATATGAATGAACTAGGTTATTAAGAAAATCAACAACTTAGCCAATTTTAATTTTAATGTAAAATTGATTCAAATCGATCAAGTTATATTTTTCCTATAAACCTAATCCAATGATGAATGCAAAATGTATTTTTTGGAATTTTTGGCTTTAAAATGCATGAATGAAAAATACACACTTTTTTGGGGTTTTTATGTAATTGTTTATGCAAATGAAATGCAAAAATTATGAAAAATTTACTGGAAGTTAAATATGATGAAATGAAGCTACGCTAATATTTTTAGAATTTTCTGACAGTTTATCATTTTTTATAATTTTTTTACTGCAAACAGAGCGAATGTGGGTATTTAATTCCTAATAAATCCACGAAATCAAATTATCTAGAGAGTTATTTATGTCAAATAGATATTTCAATAAGGAATCCAGGAGACTTGAGATTTCTCAAAAATGTTATTCGTGGAATTAATTAAAAATCAATTGCAGAAATCACTCTATAATTTATTTTTTGCACAAGACAACTCCTGATTGGACGAAATTTGGACTAATTAAAGAACAGTGAAATACATCATTCACAATTTTTTCACAATTTTTGGAGTAATAAATAGGCCTGTGCGAATTTCAGAGCATAAATGGGTAAAATATCACTCAATTTCAATCACTGATTTTTAGTAAAATGTCAAATGCTCACAAAAATATAAATAAATAGCCAGGAGATGAAGATTTAGATGCCCTAAAAATACTATTTTTTGAGTAAAAGTGATGCAAGAAATATGTCCAAATTAACAAGCAAAGTCAGGGGTATCAATGCAATACGGAAATGAAACTAAACAACTTAAAACGTGCACAGGGACACTTCTGTAATTAAAAATAACTTGAAACACAGCAATGCAATTTTCATAGTGATAATAAAAATAGACAAATAGACCTCTTCTTCTTGGCTTCAATCCCATGCAATGGGGCAGCTAGGGCACAAGGTCGTGGGCAGCGACGCGCGTGGGGAAGGCCGGGGCGGCGCGAGGGGTGCTCGGCATCGAGGGCGGACGGCGGCTTGACGCTGCCGCAGAGGAGGGTGTGCGCGGAGGGAGGGGCCGCTGGCGCGACGCGAGGCGGCTGACGGGCTAAGCGCGCGATCTTCGCGGAGGCGCCTGGCGGGCTGAAGCGAGGCGAGATGGCCGCGCAGCGCGGACGCGAGCGGGGTGCGACCTCGGCGGGGCGACGCGCTCGCGGCGGAAGGGGTGTGACCGTGGGGTGGATGCGACAGTGAACGGAGCTCGGGGTGGCTTGGCTGGTGGCGAGCTCACTGCCGCACGGTGGTGTAGGCGGTGGGAGCACAGGGGCGTGGGCAGCTGGGATTGAGGATCGGTGCCCAGCCGCTAGGGGTGTAAAGGAGCCGAACCTGAGCGAACCAACCCAGGCTCGATTCGGCTCGTTTAGCATACTTTCAGGTTCGCGCTCGGTTCGGCTCGATAAAATGAAAACTGTAATCAGGTTCGGCTCGGCTCGGGTAAGGTTCGGTTCGGCTCGTTAAAGGCTCGTTTAAGAATAAATGATGTGCATATGTTTCTGTTCAAAGGGAAAAACCGCAGTTGTAGGGGAGGGTTTTGTGGGGTTTCGGAAATAGGGAATAGGGACTTAGGGAGTGGATGATTGGATGGGTTTGGAAAAATAAGTGAATACCGTTATGTTAATATACAATGTATTTTTCCTTGTATATATACAATATGTATGTATATATACTTTTATGTATGTATGTGTATATATAATCGAACTTTTAACGAACCGAACCTGAGCGAACCTATGTTTTTGAGGTTCGGTTCGTTTATTTAATCGAGCCCAAACTCGTGTTCAGGTTCGGTTCGTTTATTTTCGAATCGAATCTGAATCGAACTTTTAGCGAGCCGAATCTGAACGAATGTCGAACCTGAGAAATTTCTGACACCCCTACCAGCCGCGCGTGCAGGCTGACGGGCGACGCGGGCACGTGGGTGGAGGCACCAGCGTGGAGGTCGAGGAGGGCAGCCGACCTGCTGCAATTTTATTTTTTTGTATTTTGATTTTTGTATTTTTTATAATTTTTTCTATTCATGTCAGAAAATAAAGAATGAAGAGGAGATGGTGTTGTTGGTTGTGCTTTTCTTTTTTTTTGGAAAAAATGTAACAAATGAAATGAAATGTGGTGATGATGATGTATTATGGTAGTGGTAAATGAAATGATGGTTGTGATGGTGATTGTGGTGGTGATGATTGTGATATTTTTTGGTGATGAACAATAAAAAAATTATTAGATTAAAAAATGACAAGATGAAATTGAGGGATACTTACCTGTAATGGATCACTGGATTTTTGGAGGAGTTATGCTACACTCCAGTTGTGGCCTCAGGAAGTCAGCGAACAAGGAAGCTTCGAGGCTTGAGCAGCTTGTGTGGAAGCTGTAACAAGGAGTTGTGAGGCTCCTTGGATCTCACCACGGCCAACGATGGCTGAGCTCATCGTCACTCAGATCGTCTCGTCCGCGCTGTCACCAGGAATGATGCAAGGGCTGGGCTCTCTCTCTCTCAAGATCGGTGGATGAGGGAAAATGATGGAGGTGGTGGTGAACAAAAAGGGGAGGAGGAAGTTGGAGAAGAGATGGAGAAAGTGGAGAAAATGGTGGAGGAAGTGGGGAGTTATTAGCTTGGAGTGGAAGAAAAGTAAGGGGAGAAGAGGTAAAATAGAGATTAAACAAATAATTAATAAAATAATATAAGTAGGCTACTTAAAATAATTAAATAATAATAATAAATTCGAAAATAATAAAATAAATCCGAAATTAATAAAATAATAATAATAATAATAATAATAAAATGATGACACGTGGTGGCTCCAAGAGCTGCCACATGTCGCTCCTAGAAAATTCAAAAATTAAATGTAAAGAAAAATCAAAAAGGAAAAACAAAAGGGATTAAATCAAAAAGTGTCAACATGAAAGTTGCTCGTCTCGACGAGATCTACAACTTTCATGAAGGGTCGAAAATCAAAAGAAGTCATATGTAAAAAATGTATTTTTGGGTGGTACCTTATAGATATAAAATACCGCATTTTACCTTTCGTAATTTTTTTGTCATTTTTCAATAAGAGAAAAATCAAAATGAAAATAGAGAAAATATGAGAAGAATATTTACAACTTAATCTATTTTTTAGATTTTTAATAATTAAGAAAATAAAAGGATAAAAATGAAGGGCAAAACGGTCAATATATACAATATACAAAAGGGGTCCAAAACCCAAGTTTTGCATACGAGCTCCGATTTTAATGAAATTGGTCTTGTTTTGAAGGTCTTTGAATGTATATTATTTTAAAAGGGAGTAGACCTAATTCGGAGGTTATATGAGAGAGATATGTGCATTTTAAGACTCCTAGTTTCAAACTTGGATTGGGGTTTTATTGGTCAATTTTACAAGTTAGTATTTTTTTGATATTTTTTTAATTAGTGTTAGTAATATATACACTATAAAGATGGTTTTATTGGATTTGGAGTTAGTATACAATATATACAAATAGGAGTATTTTAGCTAATATACAGATGGATATTTACAAGTGAATTTGGCTTCTTATTTAATGCAAATATGAATGCTAAAATGCAGATACTATTCTTGCATGCATGAATGCTAATTATGCAGTATAAGTAGAAATGTGCATCTAATTACTCGGGAACAAAGCTCTATTTTCAACTTTTAGAGTGATGAATCGCAGATTCATCACTCTCTCATATCCTCCCCATGCACCGTGGAGTGGTGGTCGTGGTGGAGGAGCATGGGGCGGGGGGGGGGGGGGGGGGTAGTTTGGTTGAGGCGGTGGGGGTGATGGGGATTGGGTTCGTTGGAGGAGGGGGTTGAAGACCTCTCATATTTTTTTAAACTAATTCTTGTGCCCCCAAGACTAACATCTGTTTGCATTGAGGATGTGCGACAACTAATCTGAGGGCACAAGTGATAGAAGAACAAGAAATCGAGGGCACAATTGATATTTAAAAA
The DNA here is from genome assembly GCA_037367405.1 of Ottelia alismoides. Taxonomy (NCBI): domain Eukaryota; kingdom Viridiplantae; phylum Streptophyta; class Magnoliopsida; order Alismatales; family Hydrocharitaceae; genus Ottelia; species Ottelia alismoides. Next base: position 66,193 of record JAZKJV010010495.1, on the reverse strand, counting down.
TAGAGGGACGTAACTGATATTGCAATATCTCAAAAGGACACAATTGACAAAACCATGTTATAGTAAGCCAAAATACTAGAAGTAAATACAAATATCTGGTAAGTACTATTGAAAGTTGCATGCTCTTCTGTTGTGCATTTACTTGCAATGCTATTTTTACGGGATTTTTACACAACCAATTCTAAAAGTTTTGTAAATTATCTTTGCGACTCTTTATACATCAAAAATATCTCCCGATCCTCGCAAACTTGCTAACTATCACACATGGATCTTATGGTTAACTTCTATCCATTTGACCGCTACAATCAGACAAAAATTGTTAAAAATAAGATATATGTATATGTGTGTGTACATATATATGATTTTTATCCAATGAGCCCTATGCCCATTTGGGTCATGTTGAACACCCAATCCCAACCGTCCATCCACAAGATTCAATTCCAAAAAAAATAGTAATCGAAGTGTAATGGAAATAAAATAAATTCAGAATTTTAAAATATTTTAAAAAATAGATCTATGTTTTTGAAGTGGAAGGTTGTATTCAATTGACAAAATCTATTGTTTCATTCCAACGCAGGACGATTCTTTCGTTCCAACGCAAGGTGGAGGTATGTTATTTGTTTTCATGATTTAATCATTTATTTCTATCATAAGTTTGTTGTTTTAATAAATTTTTCTTGACTATCAGCAATGTTTAGGGATAAAAAGATTGAGATGATGAGTTTAGTAATATTTATTTCATGAATGCTGCATATTTTCGATCGTAAGCATTTTTTATTCGAGAAATTTTATAGAAATATGATAAAGTTGTGTTCGTGATATCAATTTTTATTTGTTTTGATCTACGATCTCTGGATCTGATTGATTTTTTTTATCAAATGCATCTTGATTTCATATAATAGAAAGTTACAGTAAACACAATTGTTACTTTTCATGCATTACTTTGAAAATATATTGAGTTACTAATGCATTTACTTATTTTACTTATAAGATATTTTATGTTATTATTGCTAACACAATTATTACTTTTTATGTGTTAATCTAAAAATATAGTGAATTACTAATGCATTTACTTAATTTACTTATAAGACATTTTATGTTACTATCGCTAACAAATTTGATATTTTTCATGCATTACTTTGGAAATATAATGAGTTATTAATGTATTTACATTATTTACTGAGACGATATTTTTATTTTACTATTGCCTATACAATTGTTACTACTTCCTCTTTAGTTCTTACAACTCGCAAACGTTGATATTTTATTATATTTCAAATAATTTTATTACTTTATTCAAAATATAAAGGTGAATTTATTTTATATTTATTGGTGCATGAACTTTATTTGATTAGCATCAATGAGCATGTGATTTATAGCATAGGTTTTTTGCATGATGATTTATTAGTGATATTATATCACTATCATGTTCTCTAACGTCTTTACATGGATATGATTTATTGTCAATATATTCATTAATATATTATTTAAATCTTTTATGTAACGTTGCATGCATGTTGTATGTTACACATTTTACTTTATAATAATAATGATGGATGTTGTGCACATTATGAGAATATTGAATCCTCTTTATTATACTTTTAATATATTATTTTATGAATGATTAATATTCAAATTGAATGGAGGATTTAATTGATTGTTTTGAATGTGTAACGTTCTCTTATTATGTATCTATATAAAGGGGCCTATAGCATTGCTTTGAAAACATACAACACACAATTATTCTATCCCTTCTACTCTTTTGAGTGAGTCTATTCTTGAAGGAATGATCTGTTGTTGCTCAATGGATCTCGATGTTGGTACGTGCACACCCATTGAGATCTCGTCGATGTATCCTGGAGAGTAATCGTACCAATACCGATTGCACCATCAGAATCTCCATGGGGGTACGAATCTATTCTTAAGGTCAGTGCATTTCGCATGCCTCGGCAAGTTGATTCATATCGTCAACATTCTGGTATCTCATCAAATTCGGTATTATATATCTAACCCTCCTTATATATCTTTATATTTATTTTTATATCTATATCTTATATTTCACCTACAATCTTAAGAATAGATTCTGGAGGGTTCTTTATTTGTTTTATCCAAATACCCTCTCTTATATCTAGTCGTGGTTGAGCAACTTTTATTTAGTCTTAGAAAAGAAAACAATCATTGCAAAGTTTTTGTATGTTTAATTATTAGACATGCTCTTAGTAATCATGTTTGTCACTATAATATTATTTGTTGATCTGTTGTGATTAAAAAGAAAAAAGGAATTGTTGATATTTTATTATATTTCAAACATTTATTACAATTTCATAATAATTTCACCATGAATTTAATTGGTTTTATCGGATCCATGCACGATTATTAATAGGTGATAAATTCCATATTTTTGGAATTAGTGTGCACGCTACATGCAAGATTGATTCATCTTTCAATATTTAATTTTCTTGCAATAACGTTGGTAATCTAATATGGAAATTTGTGGGTTTTATTTTTCAATAGGCATGAAGTTGTTTGTATTTGATTAGGAGAATATACTAAATTAAATTTGTGACTCTCAAATGTGACATTTATCTTTCCCATTAAATATATTTTATATATACGTTCATATGCTCTTCCAACGGATGTGAATACTATTGATTTAATCATCCTTATTTCTTTTCTCCATGGGCCTTTTAGTCTTAACCATAATTGAGTAGATTTTGGACTCCTTGTGGTGTTTAAATAAAAAAATCACGAAATATTTTTTATGATTAGAATTGAATGATGTCGTTATAAAAGGCCTGAAATATCAGAAAATGTGGGGGTGTTTAACTAATGTCTCACATATTGACCACAAAAAAGGTAGCATGTATTAAAAAAATATGTATGTGTTTGATCTTCGAATATGTTAAAATACTCTTATTGATATCAATGACATGGGAGAAATAAATACCACATTGAGAATAAATGTATCATAAAGAATAATTATATTTCTCCATCACAAGAGTATTACAACAGTTTTTCTTTTTTTGAATGCAAGCAAGTTAGTACTCATTTTACTGCATAATTTTTTAAGGAAAAAGAGTAAAAATGATTGTATGCTTCAAACTTGATATGCACAAATTATTGATTGTCTTATACATTAGACAAGATGTTGCATATGTAGTTGAAAGTTATGCAGGTATACTCCAAATCTGAAAGAGAGCAATGAGATGCTCTGTTTGAATGCTTTAATATATCAAAGAAGAGACATGTTATTGTTCAATGTTTTATTGAGATCCTACAATTCTAGAAGGATATTATGGTGCAAATTCACTCCGTTATTCAGATGAGTCGAAAATTACTATTGGGTATATTCTTATCCTGGAAGCGGGGATATTTTTTGAAATTAATATAGCAGCATTCTTTGCTCGATATACATGAGCTTATTGCATTAGAGAATGCATGCACTCGTGATGTGCTTGAGCAACTTCTAGGTAGATCTATCCATTTGGATGAAGACAATGTCATCAATATTTTTACTGTGAAAACCGCTGCTAAAAATATTTTATAATGTGAAAAAGCAGGCATATTTGTCCGAGAGACAGTATTATGAGATATCTCATGACATAATATCAATGTATTATGTGAAGTTAGAGTTAAATTTGATTAATCCTCTAACTAAACCACTAAGCAAAAAGCTTGTGGAGAGTACATCGAGGGGAACGGGATTGTGCCCAAATCAATAGTCGAAGTGATGGAAACCCAACCTTCATGAACGGAGATCCTGGGAAGGAGATTCATATGGGATAAACAATTTACTAGACGACTAAGAGGATACTATCAGCTATTCCCTATTCCTATGGTGTACACTATGATAGTATCATAAGTGGAGAGGTTGAACATTCTTGTTCTTAATGGACGTCATAGCCCAAATTGGGTGGTGTGTAAATGCAGTATACACTTGATGATGATCCACCTATATGGGTGTGGAGGTGAGGCCGCTTTCTATGAGATTTTTGGGCAAAATCTCTAGAGCACTCATGAAAATCCAGGTAGACGCATGGTCGAAACGTGTCAACCCGCATGAGCAATAAAGATCAGAAAATGTAGTGTGAGATATGAGTCAATGGTTTCACAAATAAAGGATTGGTTCATAGGAATTTTAATTCCACCAACTTTTAGAAACCACATTCATATTCTCTAAGTCTTGGTTCATAGTCGATAAGACACCAAGTCTAATGCGTTACATTTTTGAGTTACTTCAAGTGTCATCTTCGAGTTTCTCATCTATCTTTTAATATTTATTATCCTTAATTTCTTTTTTAAAATTGTGGGGGATGAAAAGAGATAGTTCAGGAAAAAGTGTTTGAAATAGTGGGGGATTGCTGATATTTTATTATATTTCAAATACTTTTATTACTTTGTTCAAAACATAAAGGTGAATTTATTTTATATTTATTGGTGCATGAACTTTATTTGGTTAGCATCAGTGAGCATGTGATTTATAGCATAGGTTTTTTACATGATGATTTATTAGTGATATTATATCACTGTCATATTTTCTAACGTCTTTACATGGATATGATTTATTGTCAATATATTCATTAATATATTATTTAAATCTTTTATGTAACATTGCATGCATGTTGTATGTTACACATTTTGCTTTATAATAATAATGATGGATGTTGTGCACATTATGAGAATATTGAATCCTCTTTATTACATTTTTAATACATTATTTTATGAATGATTAATATTCAAATTGAATGGAGGATTTAATTGACTGTTTTGAATGTGTAACGTTCTCTTATTATGTATCCATATAAAGGGGTCTATAGCATTGCTTTGAAAACATACAACACACAATTATTCTATCCCTTCTACTCTTTTGAGTGAGTATATTCTTGAAGGAATGATCTGTTGTTGCTCAATAGATCTCGATGTTGGTACGTGCATACCCATTGAGATCTCGTCGATGTATCCTGGAGAGTAGTCGTACCAATACCGATTGCACCATCGAAATCTCCATGGGGGTACAAATCTATTCTTAAGGTTAGTGCATTTCGCACGCCTCGGCAAGTTGATTCATATCGTCAACATTCTGATATCTCATCAAATCCGGTATTATATATCTAACCCTCCTTATATATCTTTATATTTATTTTTATATCTATATCTTATATTTCACCTACAACAACTACTACTTTACTAATTAATTTTTATTTCATGTATGACATATGCCCGAACACTTCTGATGCTTCGTGGATGAAAAAATTAAAAAATGAAAATTGGTGATTGCTACCTTACTTTTCAGTTATGCACTCTTCAATTAAGAACATGTTTTCTAAAATATCATAGCTTTCGTGCCTTGTTGAGTCATCCGAGTTCCTTTCGATGACCTATTTTGTGATGAAGAAGGGATATCTAATATTTATATAATCCGATCGATTGCGTTAGGCCCGCAGTAGCAACAAAACCAAGGAAAGTATACAGAAAAGATGGTTCTTTTTTATTATACTAGTATTTACTACTAGTTTTAGTTACATTAGTATTAGTTAGTGATACCGGTTCGGTGAGTCCGTAAAAGCAAGACATGTAGGCGGATCAACTCATCAAGTTCATATTGAAATATGATCTACACAAGGAAAATCACTTGACATTCATTGGTTATTAGGAGTATCCTTAGAACGCTCGAGTCGAATGATATTTTTCAAATTAAGTTCCAAATTAGTAGATGCTGCCAAAGGGAGGGCGATGCTATACATAAATCCCCCACCAAAGAAACATTGAACATGGGGTTTCTTCTCATCCGGCTCAAGTAGTTACAACAAATAAAGAAAGGAATGTTTTTTTCCAACTTTGTTCGATTCGTAAACCCCGCAAAAAGCTGCTTCTTACTAAAAGATATACATCAACAATAACACTTCATATACTCGCTTTTATTTCACGGGTATATATACATTCTCATTAACATGGTTTAAATGGATCCCTTTTTTGTGAATGCGCAAAAATTCTAGGTTATGATAATAAATTTAATTTAGTGCTTGTGAAACGTTTAATTATTCGAATGTATCAATAGAGTTATTTGATTAATTCGTTTAATGATTTTAATCACAATTGATTTATTGGACGCATCAATAATCCCTTTTGCAAATGATATCAGAGGATTTGCAATTATTGTAGAAGTTTCTCCCTGTCAATTTTGCTTGAAGAAAAAAAATGCAAAAATATCATAATTTATGACCTATTCATTCGATATTCTATTTTTTTGAGTACAAATTTTCGCATTTAAATTATGTGCCGGATATTGTAATATTCATCTTGAAATCTTGATTTAAATTCTACAATACTGGATAAAATGTGTTCCCTCTTCGCATTTATTACGATTTTTTCTATATGAAAATGGGAATAGTTTCACTACTATAAAGGAATCTATCTTCTTTTTTATATAAATGAATATAAGATTATTTAAGTTCATATATAATTCTTATGTTTCTGAATATGAATTAGTATTTTGTTTTGTCCGTGGATAATCCTCTTATTTACTGTCAACATCTTTTGGAGATTTTATTGGGCGAACACATTTCTATGGAAAAATAGATCATCTTGTAGTAGTTTGTCGTAATGATGTTTAGAAATTCTTTTTTTACTCAAAACTTTGGATTGCATTTACTTAACATATTTGTTTATATTTCCACTCATATATGTATTATATTATATTTAATAAAAATTAGAAAAAAGACTTAGCGATGGGATTTATTATCGTTTTTTGTATGTCAACCAAAAGTCCAAGTGGTCGCGAATTCTCCCAATTTATGACCTACCATACGATTAGTTATATAAATGGGTAAATGTTCTTTTCCATTATGAACAACAATTGTATGTTAGGGAAAAAAGTAAAAGCGATTTCCATAGTAGCGACGAATAAAAATGGGAGTTGTCTAAACCGTGAAAACGAGTTTGTGGGAGAGAAATATAAGCGTTGTGCTACTAGGCAAAGTAGTGGAATGTTGCACCCTAAATGGTGAGAGTCCAGTAACCGAAAGCATCACTAGTTTATGCTATGACCCTAATAGCATGTGGCACGTGAAATCCCGTGTGAATCAACAAGGATCACCTTGCAAGGCTAAGTACATATTCATTAGTAGAAAAACCTTCACCCAATTGTAGTTATCAAAACGAGAACTTTATGTTATAGTAGAAACTCTAAAGGGAGAAGTAGGAATTTTTCTAATGGGGGTTCATAGTGTTTTCCTTGGAGATGAAAAAATCGTCGGGTTGGTTTCATCAATTTGCAAATTCCTCCTCAGCTAGTTAAAAAAATGAAATTGGTCATTCTCCCTTATGTATAAAGACTATGAATCCTTTCCTTTACTATTAAGGATCTTTATTTGCACTACTTTTGTTCCTAACTTTCATACTTCATAATTAATTGATTGCTTGTGTATTCAAGTGTGCCTTCTTTGGGTATTCTTGAACCCAAAAGGGGTACAAATGTTATGACCTCGTTAGTCCTTGTTACCGATTTCCCTGATGTCACCTCCCTCGAACGGACTAGTTACTTTATTAAGTATCTAACCACCACTTGACAATGCAGGTTAGATCGAGGATAATACTGACATCGTCTAGTGATATTCAAGAATGATCTCCAGTTTGCGGAAGAAATTATGAATTGTCATCTGCTAGCTAAGTATCAATAACAACATAGGTATGGATGTAATGTTTTTCATTAAAATAAAACTTGACTCAGCTTGGATGTCTTTATAAATGTTTCATATAAAAAGTAATAATAATTTTCATTTGATGTCCAAAATATATCCACAATATGTCAAATTAAAGTGAAGTTGATTTAGTATTATTGGGTAAGTGTGGCACATCAATCTTCCAATCTAATATGTGTGTGGCATCACAATTGTCAGCAACATATGCAGTAAACAACCGGGTTGGAAGAAGCACCATAAAGGGAAAACTAATGCAAGTGTAGTTCCTAAGAGACAATCCACCTTCTCACGTGCTTGAAATCCCACAAACCATATTGCTCGATGGTGGAACATGCCTCGACGGGGAGACTGTCGCATTCGCTACGGAGGATGATATCGCCTCCCTTGATAAGGCATGGGAAAACACTCTTGTTTTCTACGTGCTGGGGAAGAAACCGTTCCGTAAACTACTGCTGAACTTCATCGAGAAAGTTTGGAAGCCCTTTGGGGAATTCAAGCTTTTCTCTCGTGCCAACGGCTTCTTCTATCTTCAACTATCTTCAGAAGAAAACTGCCAGCGCATCCTGGAAGGGGGGTTGTGGCTATTTCAAGGCCGCTTCATGGTACTCATGAGATGGGAGGCCTCCTCTTGCTTTGAACGTGATCTTCTTGCCGAGATCCCCTTATGGGTTAGATTTCACGGACTGAGCCTTGGCCATTGCTTGGACATCCTACTAAATAAAATCGCAAGCTTGCTCGGTACCCCGCTCTTTATGGACGCGACAACGACATCGGGCCAATGTGATGGGTATGCACAGTGCTGTATTTCTATCCATGCATCTAAAGCCATTCCTACAACTGTTCCATTGGTGTTCTTTAATGGACATAGGTAGTCCATGGGGGTTGAACTCGAATGGCGACCCCCCCGGTGTACCCACTGTGTCACCTTTGATCATAGCTCCTCCCGGTGCCCGTATGTAAAGCAATATGATTGTCCGGATCTAGCCATGCATGCTGACGTCACGATGATGGATCCCTATGCAGTCAATATAACATCTCCAATCTCGGCGACCCGACTTCATGATTCCTCTTCATCCGATGTGGCTACTGATGTTCCACCAGTTGCACCCTCCGGTGAACCTCCAAACAGGGCCATGGAGGCCCCCAACTTGCATGCATCTCCGCCTACTCCATCGGTCATGGTGGATGATGTTGTTGATACTCATATGTCCAAGGACACATAAACTTATCCCCACACTGAGGAGTTACCATGCCATATTGAAGGCCATGCCATACCTTCCAATGCAGCTCCCCCCTCCTCCAATTCAAGCAAGGTGCCGCGTAGGACTGCAGGTAGGCCCTACAACGCCTTCCCGTTTGGTTCAAAGGCCCTGTTGCATCGCCCCCCCACTTCCAAGAAAACTACTACCAAGGGCGCTGGCGAATTTGACCTCAATAACCCGTCTTCGGAGGACCCATACATATCATACCCAAATTTTGACCCCACCAATTATGCAACTATAGCTGTGGAAAATCCCAATTGGGTAACCGCAACCCACAAAAAGGAAAAGAATGCCCAAGGGCAACGTATTCTGGATGGCCGCTCAGGCCGACCACAATGTTTTAGTGAACATTGTATCCTGCAATGTTCGCGACCTCAACAGACTGTGCAAACAAAGGGCCCTAGTAAACTCCATCAACGCTATGGACACTGAAATTGTGGGTCTTATCAAGACAAAGATAAGACCAGACAATAGAGAAAATTTCGTCTCCATCATCCCTCCATTGGAGCTTCATCCACAACGAAACTTCGCTCAGGCGTATCTATGTTCTCTGGAGGATGGCGTGCTGGACCTGTATCTCGACACGGATCTCCCCACAATCTATCTCACTTGCTTGCTCCAACAAAGGCGGTCTCTCCATGAACGTCACTGTGGTTTATGGTTCAAACAATCTCGCAGAACCCTTTGGGAGGATCTCCAATGCCTCAACCAACATAGTCAACTCCCATGGGTCGTGCTGGGTGACTTTAACGTGGTGCGTTACTTCTCCGAAAAAGTTGGCAGAAGGGCCCCGTTACGTAGCGGCATGGATGACTTCAACAAATGCATAGCCCAATGTGGACTCCTGGATATGGAATCATGCGGTAATAACTGGTCCTGGACCAATTCTTCCATTGGCCATTCTCGTATCGTCGCTCGTTTGGACCGAGCGCTGGTCAACGAAGCGTGGATTGCCCTCTTTCCACATGTTAAGCTTTATTACACCCCAATTGCAGTAAGCGACCACCTCCTACTTCAAATATGCTTGGGTGAGGTGCCTACCTCGCGGAAACCTTTCCGATACTTTGATCATTGGGCGAACCGCCCTAGGTATTCTGACGCAGTCTCCCTCCCTTAGAGTTCCCATGTCCCGGGCAACCCACTGTTTCGACTGCAAAGGAAGCTCAAGTTGGGTAAGATTTCCCTTAGAGAGTGGGCAAGTGCTGAAGCAAATATTTTCAAAGAGCAGAGAGCCATGGAGGATGTGCTCTCCACTATCAACTCCATACTCTCTGGGAACCCCCTGGACCCCTACATGGCTCAATTAGAGGCTGATGCCAAGGACGTTATGGAGAAGTTGGATGCATAGCTCGAGTCTGCATGGCGGTAGAAGAGCCGTATGGATTGGCTCAAGCTCAGAGACAGAAATACTAAACTTTTTCATCTATCAGCCAAAGGGCGTATTGCTCAGAATACTATTGCAACTCTTATTGGGGTTGACGGTCAACGTCTGGACACTTGCGCTGAGATTAAGTCCAGTGCGGTTGAGTACTATGAGGGCCTTCTTGGCCTTTCAGCCCCCAGGCCTGATTACACCGACCCCCCCGCACCTAGATCCATCCTTACTGAAGGCGCTCATGATTGGCTAGTATGCCCCTTTGATGAGCAGGAGATTTACAATGCCTTGCATTCCATACCCTCCACCAAAGCCCCGGGCCTGGATGGGTTCAATGCAGGCTTCTACAAAAGACACTGGGAACTCTTAAAGGATGACATCATTGATGCTATGAACTTCCTACACAGGGGGGAAACAGGTTCGTGAAGTCAACCATACTTTCCTAACGATAGTCCCCAAAGTTCCCTCTCCCTCGGGTCTTGGTGACTACCGGCCTATTTCATGCAGTAATGTATGTTACAAGATATTCTCAAAGCTCCCAGCCTCTCGCCTCTCGGTGGTCTTGACTCAACTATTTTCCCTCAACCAAACCGCCTTCATCAGGGGAAGATCAATTGGTGATAACTCTAGGTTGGCTCAAGAGCTTACCTGTGGTTTTGATCGCCAGACTAATATCTCACGCGCTTGCCTAAAGATTGATCTTACTAAGGCGTTCGACTCTATGGAGCACCAATTCATCCTTAAATGCTTGGAAGGTATGGGTTTCCCACATGTTTGGATTGGATGGATTGCTAATTGCATCCTTACTTCATCCTTCTTGGTTATTGTGAATGGCTCTCCCGCGAGACTCTTTAAGGGTACTCGTGGCCTCATGCAGGAGGACCCGATCAGCCCTCTCTTGTTCGCTATTGGCATGGATGTGATGACTCTTCTTGTCGAGGCTGCTGTGGGCAGGGGGGACCTCACGCCATTGGGAAGGGGCCGCCTTCGCGCCCCAACTCACCTCATCTTTGCCGATGACATCCTCTTCTTCTGTAAGGGTGATTCGTCTCTTATTGCGGTCCGGAAGGTGCTGGCAGATTTCGAGGCATTATCGGGCCTCAAAATGAACGCGAGGAAAAGTAAGTTACTCCAGCCCAAAAGTGTCCCTGATGACTTTGGTGTTACCTTGCAACTTGGTATTCTTAGGTCCTCCCTACCTACTACCTACCTGGGGATCCCCCTAACCTCTACTTCCAAGAGAGGGGTCATTGCTTCGGCGTTGGAGGACAGGGTTGGTGCATTGCTTTGTGGCTGGAAAGCTAAGGCCCTCTCTTTCGCCGGCCGGCTTCAACTCCTTCGATCGATTGTCTCTGGTGTGCTTCTCTACTGGACTGCAGGGTCTCTCCTCCCAATTTCATCCTCGCGGCGCATCGATATGCTATGCACTAACTTCCTTTGGTGTTACGGGCGTCATGACGTGAGCTGGCACATTACGTGTCTCCCGAAGACTGAGGGAGGCCTTTGGCTCAGATCGCTACTTTCTCTCTGCTCTGCGATGATTGTGGCTTGGTCTTGGCGTGTACTTACTGTTGACCAGTCGATCTGAGCTAACTTTACGAGGTGCAAATACCTTCATTCTGCTATGTTCTGGGAGGTCGAGCCGGCCTCCAATGCCTCTCCGGTTTGGCGCGCTATTCTTGCTGGGCGCGACAACATCCGTAGCGCCATCTCCTCCAACCCAAACGATCACTCCTGGATCCACTCCTCTAATGGCTTTACTTTCCGCGATGCTGTGGATCTTGTGCGTCAATGGGCTCTGGAGGTTCCTTGGGCGCCCATTGTTTGGAATTCGTGCTATGCCCCTAAACATTCTTGCACATTGTGTTGTGCAGTTCTGAATCGGTTGCCGACGCTTAACCGACTGGAGCGACACGACACCGCCGTTCTTAGACCTTGCTACCTTTGTGGCCTCGAAATGGAGTCACGTGACCACATCTTCTTCCAGTGCTGCTTCCCTACCTACGTATGGCAACTTGTTCTCTCTGGGCCGAGCCTCCCATTTCCTCCAATGTTCTCTCTACTTAAGATTCTGGATTGGGCTTACTCCCTACAGGGAAAGGAATTAATCCGTCGATTCAGTTCTGCACTTGCTGCTACCACTTGGACGGTATGGAGGGAGCGCAATTCTAGATGGGCTACTGTAACCTCTCTACTGGCCCGGTGTTGTCTCGTGAAATTATATATGCTGCACATGTCCTGATGACCTGATCTCCACATAAGCTGGGTAATTGGCTCCTCGGAGTCCGGAGAGCCTATGGCCATTTATGGCACTTCGATCTGCATCAATTTGTTTTTGATTGTCCTATGTCTACCATTCCCTAGTTGGGATTTACTTGTAATTGCACATTTCTTCATCAATGGAAAGTTTACGTACTTACCAAAAAAACCAACTTAGTTATGCCACGTTTGAAGGGACATCATTTTAACTACACAAAACAAAATAGTGAAATATCAAAGAAACGTTACATTGACGCCTCTCGTTTCCGCACCGTCCTCCCCCCCGCGCAACCCCTATTAAAAACTTCACGCCCCACCCTCTTAACGCTCCGATGGCCTCTCCCGCCACAGAAACCCACAATTCCCCTCGGGGCCCCTGAACTCCCCTCATCTCCCCATGGACGCGATCATCTCCTCCGCCGTGGAGGAGATCTGCCTCGAAGGAGCCGCCGGTGTCGCGCTCCCGAGGCTCTGGACGCTCCTTCTCCCCACTGCCTCCGCCTCCGACCTCCCCCTCTGCGACGACGTGAAGCTCACCGCATGGAATCGCCTCCTCGTCCTCCCTGGTCTCCGCTTCGAAGCCGCCGGCGCCCCCGTAAGCCCTAACGATCCTAAAATCTCGTTGCCTGCTGCCGCCGAGAAGATCGGTGTGAAGGTAATCGCGGAGGAGCACATCAGGGATAGCTGTCTCGGAATTCAGGAACTCAAAGCTGGCGGTAAGAAGTTCCCGGATGTCCAGCGGCGCATACTCGAGCGCATTGCTCTGTCGAGGTTTGAATAGCGGAATTTCGTTTTGGAATTGATTGATATGTTATTTCTGGTGGAGTGATCCGTGTGGAATTCGTGCAGAGGCAACGGTCTGACGCAGGATCAGCTGGGGAAGGAGCTTGGTTTACACGGGAAGGAGATTTTTTATTACTTGAAGGGATTGGAGTCCAATGGTGTGATTGTGCGGCAATCGACAATAGTCAAAAAGGGCATTTCTATCGTGAACACCAACTCACTTTTCCTCACTCGCTATGCGGGGAAGCGCTTGAATTCGAATCCTCATCTGAGAGTCGAGATCATGAGAGGCGAAGCAACGGATGCTTTTGAGAATGTAGATGAGGAACCATCTGTTGCAGGCGATGAAGTGGAGGAGGACGTGAGCATGCGGGATTATCTGCCAGCCATGGAAGCCATATGCAATATGCTTGAACAATCAAGTGGAAAGGTTTGACAGAAAGGAATGTAAATGCCAATCCTTTGATTGCGGCAAATGTATCATTGCTTACTTTCATCCATTCTTTTGAAGGTTCTCGTGGTTTCTGATATAAAACGGGAGTTAGGCTACCGGAAAACTAAGGGACATCGATTGTGGAGGAATGTGAGTTTGTTGTCTAAATGATTTTTAATTGGATTATGGCCCTTCCTTTTTTATGATATGCTAATCATCCCACGTATATACAGTGCAGATTCTTAATAGGCTCAAGCATGCCAAACTAGTGGAAGAGTTCCAAGCTAAGGTCAACGTCGATAAGCAAAGGAATGGAAGAGATCGAAAGGCAAGCTGTCTTAGTCATGAATTGAGTTATGGATGTTGTTTGTTATTATGCTCTTGAGAAATCTTAGAAGAATCACACTGAGAAAGACCTTAGAAGAATGACACCGAGAAAAACCTTCAAAGAAGGAAAGGGAAAATGAAGCAAAAGGAATAAACGATGGGAAGAAAAAAGAGAGAAAAAAATTGGGAGGAAAGAGAAAAAAGGAAAGATTCTTTTCTGATTATTCTCCTGAATTGGATGTTTGTTTTCTTATTTTGACAAGTATTAGGTTCGGAGGTGGAATAATATCTAGAGGCAGAGACTTATGCTTCCACTTTCTATTACATCTTGTGACATCTCTGCTACATCTACCAACAGCATCTTGCTACTATTTTCTACTCTATGTGTCCTTATGCCGATGACTGCTGGTGCTTCTCATGTTTGCTTACCTTGCTTACTGTCCTACCTTGAATTTCTCATTGCTTTCCACTGTTCGCTACGCCTGTCCATACTCCAATATCCCAACATCCACTACTTGGTACCAGCGCTTTGATTTTAGCTCAACATGGCACCCATTTTGTTTTGCATCTTACACCCTCACATCACCTACTTGCTTTATGGATGGTTGTGGGCAGGTTTCTTGTATCTGTATTTCATATAGTATTTCCCAACATGCATCTTTTTTTCCTTGTTTTATCTGACTGATATCGACCTAGATTGTGGAGCTTGCTTAAATGATCTGGTGGAAGGACAATCAGCCTTCTTTAAAAGATCTGGGTTCAAATATTAGAATAGTAGTTCCAGATTCACAATGATATGGTTGATTGTGTACGTTTGATAGATAAGAAAGGATATATTTGATGAGTTGTAAGGTTCTTCCATGTTAAATATGATGTTCCTTGCTCTACTTATATATTATATATTTCCTTTTTTTATATTCTTTTGGGGTTGGGTATGTAAGGGTGAGGGGATTCAATTTACATGATACCCCTGTCATTTTACAACGTCCAAGATGCACCATTATACTTCAAATATTTGATTTTTGGGTTTTTATCAGTTGTGCCCCTCCGAGATATCGCAATATCAGTTATGCCCCTATCTTTTTGGTAATATCAGTTGTGCCCCCGACTTCTTGCCAATATTTCACTTGTGCCCCTCAGAGGGGCATAACTGATAAAAGATTTTTATCAGTTATGCCCCTCTGAGGGGCATAAGTGAAATATTGGCAAGAAGTCGGGGGCACAACTGATATTACCAAAAAGATAGGGGCATAACTGATATTGCGATATCTCAGAGGGGCACAAATGATAAAATCCCTTGATTTTTTCGGACCTTTCTTAGAAATCAGAATATTTAGTCTCCAAGTGTTTAAAATCTTGTTTCTAACCTTATCTTTTTGTACAGGAAAAGGATGTGAGCTTAAGGCAAGTACACCCAGCCATGGTTTCAGATTTTGCCGAAATTTTGATTTCGACAAGGAACTGAAATTTCGAGCGAAATGGCAATATGAGGGCCTTTTCCGTTCATTCTTTCACAAATGTTGGTCGATATGGGCGAAATTTCGTCGAAATTTCGCTGAAATATCATATCGACATGGTGTCGATCCGATATTCGAAACCGATATTTACCATGTCGATACGATATTCGAAACCGATATTTAAACCCTTGCACCCAGCACAACTATATTAACAGTCACAAAACAAGTTACAAGGACCAAATCTCAAACAGAATCTTGGCATCTCTAATTACATTTCCAGCATAATGCCATTCATGTTTGGAGACTACCTAGTTACACATTAACTAGATCACCCATAACACAACAATGGGCCACAGACGCCTGATCTGGGATGTGGAACAAGCTGGCCCAAAAGTGGTCCAGAAATTATAACGTTCGTGTGATCAAACCAGGCACCAACCATGCCATTTCAGATCTTTCTGGAATGAAGGCTCTACACCCTCTAGAGCGTCCATGCACCTTGGGCAAGAAATCTCATTGCTATACACTATCTTGTATTTTTAGTCTTTCGTCGTTAGGCAGCCTTCTTCTGAGCAACTTAACAAGACCTTTACACACAATGACACACTGAAGCTCCGTGCTATTTTGTAGTCAGTGGGCACATCCCTGAGGTCAAACACCATGGGAGTAGGAAGTACCCTATATGCTTTCCTCACCTAGAATGAGCCATCACCCCACATCCAGAGTATTTCCAACTTTTCGTTGGGCCCTCTCTCACCAAGGTCAGTCAGGCTTATGAAGTCCGACCTGTTTCAAAGAATCCATTATTGAAAATAGAATCTCAAGTCTTCTCAGACCACGTCTCCACACAGATATTCTGATTAGCCGTTAGAAAGTAAAACCTTGGAAAGCATCCACATAAGGTTCTTTCTTTTAACCAATTGTCCTTAAACTTGAAAGTTTCAGCATTTCCCACCACCGGTCCCAGGAACATACTGATCTCAAGGCAGAACAAAGCAAAGTCCTTGCCTGAAGTGGGAGGGCATCCGAGTATCTCTCGCTGATGGATAAGCTAGACCCAACCCAACATAGCAAATTATCACTCATTATTTCTCAGTGTCCACATCGACAGCAGCACCTTTTTTCATCTCTTCGAGACTCATATTATCTTGTAACTTTATCCATAAAAACCATATATTCTTGTAATCTTATCTGCTAGAAAACTCATGATTCTTTTCACTACGATATTCTTGTATATGTACAGGAAAGATTATTTTCATTTAGATCACGATAATTATGTGTATTTGATGTGTGTGTGTGTGTTTGCTTTAAATCTTGTTATATCACTGTTTTTTTTCCGTTTTTAGTCAACAGTAGCTTTTAGTTTCAATTGTGCAAGGAATAGACCCAACCCAACATAGCAAATTATCACTCATTATTTCTCAGTGTCCACATCGATAGTAGCACCTTTTTTTCATCTCTTCGAGACTCATATTATCTTGTAACTTTATCTATAAAAAACCATATATTCTTGGAATCTTATCTGCTAGAAAACTCATGATTCTTTTCACTACGATATTCTTGTATATGTACAGGAAAGATTATTTTCATTTAGATCACGATAATTATGTGTATTTGATGTGTGTGTGTGTGTGTGTGTGTGTGTTTGCTTTAAATCTGGTTATATCACTGTTTTTTTTCCGTTTTTAGTCAACAGTAGCTTTTAGCTTCAATTGTGCAAGGAATTGACCCTTGGAATCTATTCTGTGGCTGACTGACTTCAGTTTTTGCTGTTGTTTGCATTTCACTTTTTGCAGCCCAACATCTGCTTGCGTTTACTGAAGAAGTTCAATGCAAAAGATTTTCAGCCAAAGAATGTAACATTTGGATATGATAACTCCATTTCTGAAAATTATGTACAACATGAAAACAGAAAAGGTCAAGATAGTGAGCTGGTCATGGAACTTCCCCTTGATCATCAAATATATGACATGATTGAGCGTGAGGGTTCAAATGGGATATTTGTTACTGAGGTATGCATGGTGTTCTTGATGATAGCTTGTTTTGTTTCTTGGCATACAAAACATGTATTGCAATTGCATATAGACCGATGCAGATGCATATATGGGTGCACTGTTATCATATTCATTTTGAAAGTCAAAGACATTTATATATGCTTATCCATATATTTGACGTGTATGAAATACCATGTCCTTGAAAATAAGATGCCTATTCAGATACATGTACTTGTTTCTTGGATTGCCTGGAGACAGATAGTCATTGAAAAAATACATATAATCATGAAATATGTACAAATCAGATAGTGGACATCTTCTACTATGTTCAAATATTAGAAGATACATGATGTTTACCATTTTTAAATGCTGTATATTTATTAAAATAGTTAATGTTAGAGTAGGTTTATTTTGATGTTAGAGTTTTTTAGGCAAAAACGGGGAACATGCGAGGTTGTCCGCCCCATAAATATTTATTAATGAGGAGAAAACCCGATTACAAAAGTCATGACTCGAGGTGAGTTCTACCTGAAATATCACATTCTCCACATAGAAACGCTCAGAACCGAAAAGGTCCCCATTACACAACAACCACAACGCCCGTACCACCAAACAGGAAGGCAGAGCGCCATGTTCAGGCAAAAACATGCGCCAAAAAGGGAATTCCAGAAAGCAATGGAATTCCCACAGCCTAGCCAGTCCATAGCCAACTCCTCTTATGCTTCTTTATCTCTGTTGTAGTGAAATAAGAGATGGGCAATAGTCTCCATCTCTCTATCACAGAGAGCAGTTATGATCAATGCCCTGAAATAGCTCGGATCACCTTTCCTTGATAAGGATTCTCCCACATTCAACAATCAAAGAAATACCTTTACACGTGTCTTGAGATATTAAAAATGAAATGTTATTAAAGAAGAAGAACCGACCTAGCAGCTGAGGCCGGTGTAATAAGAAACCACATGGAGACTCCAAAAGATCTTAGATGCTTCTTTGATCACACATCCGTGCAGATTGTATATCATACTAACATGGGGTTATGGGCCGAGTCGGGCGAACTTGGGGTCCCATGTGTTCACGTTAGGCCTGACCCAAGTTTCCTATTTAGGATAATTGAGGGCCCCAGCCTGGCCCAAATGTACCTCAGGTCGGGTTTGGGTCCGGTCTTCTGTGGGTCAGGTCGAGTCTTGGTCGTCTCGGTCCAATGCTCCACCCTTCGTTGCAGGCCGGAGTAATTCATGAGGGAAACTCAATGCTGGTGACTTTGATCGATGTAGACGCATGGCACTCGAACCAATTGTTTACCTAGATTGCTCAATGGATCATCATTCGTACTCTAGCCATCTAGTTCCTCATCACTTGCATTACGTGAGAAACATCGTCGTCAGCAGCAACCAATAGAGTGTGCATTGAGAGTCAAGATGGTATGTATTTTTATGAATTCAGGTTGTGAGTGGGTATCTTTTCTGGTTCTCTAAGCTTGAGTATTGCATGCTCTAACTTGAGGGATGTTGGTGGTGTTAGAATGTGTTTTAGACGGGTAATTGAATCTCTCTAGGATCCAAGTCCACTGCCCTTATGTTTGATCCCATATCGCCTATCGATGGGACTTTGGTGTGTTGGGGGCTATAATTAGAGCCCTACCTTCCCAGTACTCGTTTAGAAATTCAATAGTAGAGCACACACTCTATGGCTTTTTTCCGTGGTTTCACCCCACTCCTTATGGAATAGAGTTCCATGTAAATTCATATTTTTCTTCTTTTTGTTGATTGCACATTTTTTTATTTTTTTTACATAAATTTTATAACAACTTTATCTCTTCTATAAATATTCCCGCATCTAAAGATAGGAAATATAATGAGGGTAATGAATGTTTGGGCATCTTCTTCCTCTTGTCCGTAATTCCTTTAGCTAATGAAGCTGACTATATATGTTAATGCCACTGTTTCTTTTTGGCAGGTTTACAGAAGGCTTGGTATTAATGGCAAGAAAACTTACCCTCGGATCCTCGACATGAGGTCAAGATTCAAAATGCCGATGACGGCAGAATGCAGTAACAGGACTAAGGTTTATCGCATTTGGACCTTTGGGAACAATCCTTGTGATGGTTCTCGTACTAACATTGCCAACTGCAATGATAAACAAAATCCTAATACTGAAATATATGCAGAAAATGAACTAAATTCTTGCTCGAGGCAGTTATCCAATGTGAAAGATGGAATTGAGCGTCGTAATGGCAACTCTGAATGTGTTAAAACTAGTGGAATTATTCCTCAATTTGATAGTTCATCTGGACAAATATGTGATGTCGATATCTCTAAGATATCTCTGCCAGAAAGGTCCTCATCAGTACTTACCACTTCATTGAAGATCCAGCCATTCCAAAGGCATCCCTGTCTGGATTTATCTAACGTCACGCTTCAGAGAAAGGAGAGAATAATCTCGAGATTAGAGGTTACACGATTATTAATCCTTTGTCTTTTGCCTTCTTTGGGTCAGCATGTATCTGGTTTCTTCTAAGATAGCCGCCCTCCCTATATCCATTCCTCTGCTATTCTATGTATAAATATTTGTGGAGTTAGATGATTTAATTTTTAGGTACTATTTATGGGATGTTTTTGCCTTGATTGCAAATGGCCAGTAAATAGAATTCCTAACCCTAAATTCTAAATATCAATCATCCAAGGTTCAGGGCTTGATTTTTCACATGGGCTAGTTGGCTCCCAGCATTTTTGGCATTTGATTGTCTCGAACTAGATGGTAACTGATATGAATAGGATGGTGGTTGTGGCAGTTATGCGGGCCTTGTGGATGGCTAAAACCAGAGTGATGTTTCATCAAGAGAGGTTCCATGTTGAGATTGTGAGGGACCATTATGAGACTCTTTTGGAGTCATTTCTGTTGTAATTATTACTTCTAGCATAATATAATATAAAAGGTTGGGTATGCATATGCTTGAATGCCCACCATTTTTTACTTGAAAAAACCTACGGTGAAGGTACCAGGGGTTAGGTTTAGGTGATTTAGACTAGGGTTTATGTTTTGAGGATTTATGTCAAGGAGTTTGGTAGTTAGCTAGGCCGCGTCGGCTTTTTTTTGAAAGATCACGTCAGTTTTTTGGGGATTGTAGGATCAATCTAAGACGATTTTACACAAAATAATTGCTTGACTATGCATATGTGAGTCACATAAGCTCAACTTTTGATTGAGAATTAGCCAGTTTTGGGGGTAAATATGTAATTGTCAGAAAATATAATGCGGAAGCGTATTTTGTGGCTATTTTCTATTTTTAATTCCAGTTTTATCTCCAGCCAGTAGCTTGCCCACTGTTTTGCCTTATTTCAGTATTTAAAAATACCAAAAACATTCTTCAAAATTCCCAAAAATCACAAAAATAGTAAAAAAGTATAAAAAGACCAAAAAGACTTTATTTGCCTATTTTTGAACATTTTTATTTATTATAAATATCTCTTTCTCATTTTATTACATTGTCTTTATTTTCCAATATTGAAAAAGAAAATAAAAAAAATATAAAATATAAAAAGAAAAATATAAAATCAGTAAATTATAAAATCAAAATACAAAAATATAAAATTAAAAAAAATAAATAAAAAAATATAAAATTAAAAACCCACAAAAAAAATAGCATAGTAGACACTTGATCACATACACACACATTTTGAGCATTTTTGCCCCCGTTCTACCTGTCTGCTCCCTGTGTTCGACCTCTACACATACTTGCACCTATACACATCTTGTTGTAGAGTTATAATAAATTTTAACTCCGCACATTTACTTTCATTGCTTGATATATTTGTCGTGGGTTAATTGTTGTTTTAATCCGAATTTCGCGTGGTCGATTCAGCGACCGAGTTCCCGCCTTATGTGGAACTTAAGACCGCCGATTTTTGGGTTAAACAATAACCTGGAGTATTCTCCCCAATTTTCGCCATGAGATAAAAGCAAAATGCTATCCCTTAGACCTGTGTTGCCCCAATAAAGATAAGGCTAGTTCAGTACCACGCTTAGATTTTGTATTTAGTTGTTACACATTCATGTATCAGTTTTAGATAAAGGATTTTTGGATTAGTTACGTTACTCTTTGTATGTATCTATAATATTATAAGGTCATTCTCATCTATTAGACTACCTTCAACAAACAAATCAAACATTTAAATATCGATTTAGGGTGATTGTAAGGAATGGGAGCTGTATTGGGGTTCCTAATCTTAACAAGAATTGAGTTGTATTCTATGAGAGTCCTTTTAGGAATAGGACTATGGATCTTCTACTTGGGTTATACATAAAGGGGATAGGGGCATTGCCATCACAGCACAATAACAGACAACAAATAGATGGAGAGAGGGAGAGAATAAAGGAAGAGAATGACGGAACTAAGAGTTGTGCTCGTTTTGTGCCTTTTCTTCTCTGGTGGTCGCGAGAGGTAAGCGACCACCGTCATATTGGTTATCTTACTACTCAAATGTTTCTGTAGTAGTGATTGTTTGTGCATCCAGTTTATACCCCCAACAACTGGTATCAAATCAAGGTTCGATGTCGACATGAGGATGCAACGAAACAACTGTGCATTTTTCAAAAGCCACAAACTATCAATAGTTACAGTGAACAGTTGAGATCGAGAGCATCCAAAATATAATCGAGGAGATCCATGAGTCTAAGTAGGGTTTTTCTTACGCTCCGGGAAAGTTGGATGGATTGTGTCAGGAGGATTCCACTTTGATATTTAGATCATGTAAAGTGGTCTAGATTTTACTGTTTTCGAGACAATCGGTGAGATCTACTTCAATTGATGTGTTAAATGATTTGTGGTAGAGGAAGACTAACCCTACATCGTGCATATTTAATGGTGAAGTTCATATCGAAGGATGCGTCATTATCTGTGGAACCTTTCAATGAGGAGAACAACTTCACCTTATGGCAATAGTGGATAAAGAATATACTCATGCGACAGAGGCTTGTGAAAGCTCTCCAATCAATAGAGATACTAGAGATGATGAAGGGGGAAGAGTGGGAGGATACGAAGGATCTCGTGAATAGAAAAATACAACATTTTTCTTAACAGTCAACATTTTTTTGTCAAGTCATCGATCTGAATGATCTAATTAAGGTCTGGAATAAGTTCAAGGAAAATATCTGATGAAGAGGCTATTATTGAAGGAGCTTTATGGTCTAAATATGACCACGAGACAAAGCGGGAGGCGAGTATGGATGAATTCAATAAGATTCTGATGGACATGCTTACATTTGAGGAGAAGAACGAGAAAGGAGAGTCTCTCTTCAAAGAGGAGTAGACACTAATTTTATTGAGTTCTCTTCTATATTGTAGAAACATTGCTCTATGGTAAGGTTACCATCACATCGAACAGGATAGTTGCTTCGCTGCTCATGAACGAAGCTGGACGGAGGTTGATAGACGAGGCAATAAATGATAAAGGTCATGTGCTAGTAGCCAAGAGCAGACATTCCAGATCAAGGAAGATGAAGTTTGAATGTCGATTCAAGTCATGCAATCTAATTATATACTTTTATTATGATAAGGAGTGTCATGAGATTGTTGATTGCTCGATATGTGAGAAGGAAAATTGAAAGAAGGTATGTAATTCATACTCAGACCAAGAGGATTCCATTGCGATCTATGAGGGGGACTTGTTAACGTACTTAAGAGAAATAAATGCAGATTCATGATGTCCTCTTGATTCGACATGTTCATATCACATGTACTCATCCAGGGAGCAGTTCAGTAAATACCAGGAATGTGATGATGACACGATTTTAGATAGTAAGTAGAGAGATTAACCACATCAAGGGAGTTGGATCGATGCAATTTTGAATATTTGACGGGCCAATTTGAGCTCTATCAATGTCAAACACATGTCCACAACCAATCTGATTTCACTGGGAACAATCAAGTCACGAGGACATCGAGTCACCACTCAAGGGGGCTTCTCGTAACGAGTAAGGAAGCATATATGGTGATGCGATGAATGAGGATGCCAAACAAGGCGTACAAGATCGAGGGAAGGGCTGTGATAGATGATGAAACTTCAGTTATTCCAGGACAAGCAGTGCTAGAAGTGAGCAGTGGGTTATCACCATCTCTGTTATAGAAACATAAACAAGGAAAAGCGAGTGTCATTCGCTTTGCTAGAGGACAATGGGCAAGCTTGGCGAGTTGGTGGGGGGGTTTCCCTCTTCAAAAGATAAAAGGCAAAGATAGAGCAGAATTAGTGCTTAAAAACTAAAATGCACGTTTTAGCAATGGAACTGGAGAAATTTATTAAGTTCACACAAAAACTGTTCATATCCATTTCAGAATTATCAAAGATTCTTCGACATCTCAATTTCCATATGAACCACCAGGTTGCTACCATTTTAGCTTTTATTGGCCAGAAATGAGGATTTTTTGCTAAATTTTCATTTATAAAGAAGAAATCTGTATTAGTTATCTTTCTTATTGTTTTCATATTATCTATTTCTTTTATATTCATCTTGTAATTTGCCCAACATGTTTCTTTCCTATATAAGAGAATCATGGGGCCTCTCAATAATGCAATTCATTCTTCCGTTTCTACATGGTATCGAAGCGATGGTCCTAGATCGGAGTTCCCGTATCCCACCTAAGCCCTAATCCTACCCATCCCTCCCTAGCCATTGCCCCCAGGCTGATGCCCTCCCTCCTCGACCACCACCCGCCCTGGGCTGTCACGTCACTGGCTGCCACCTCTCTCCAGCCGTCGGGCCCCGCAGCCCCCGCACGTGGGTTCCAGGCCATCGTCGACCCCTTCTCACACCTCTGCTCTTCTCCATGCATCTCTGCGGTTCGAACTGCAGTGTGAAGCAGTCTGATTTTGACCGGAAAATGTGATCCAGACCCTATAAATCATGTTTTCTGGCCCTAGCACGCAACGAAGTTTGACGAGGATGGTTGTATGAGTCTACACGTACAACCAATCCTTCGTACGATCGTGTAGACTCATTCATATCGGTCTACTCCCCAGTCGGGTTCCGTTGTTTGGTCATTTTATCATCATGTTGGAGAACAAGGGTGATATATTTTCTTCGTCTGGTGCCTTCAAGGGCCCGTCTCCCATCACAAAGATGGGTGGGACCAACTATGAGTTTTGGTCCATGTAGTTTCTCAACCTCATGCAGTGCAACAACAAGAAGCACATCCTGAAAGATCTAGAGCCAACAGACAAGACTAGAGCAAATGCTTCTTGGAAGCAAGATGATGCATATGCACATGTTTGGCTGTATGGTACCCTCAACACGGAGGTATCCAATGATATTCTGAATCAGCCCATCGCCAAGGCGATGTGGGACACTATGGAGATCTACTTATGCTCATGCGAAGAATGAGGCCAAGATTTTTTAACTGCAGTTCGACGTCTACAAGGCCAAGAAAAATGGTCATCCTCTGCACGTGTACTTCTCTTCACTCTGTGGTATGTTCGAGAAGCTTCATAGCTATATGCAAATTACGACGTCTTTAGAGCAACAGAAGGCATATAGGAACTCCACGATGGTTCGAGTTTGCATGTCCAACCTTGTTACAAAGTGTTGCAGTGCGTACACAGCTACGATCACTCCTTAGCCTCTTCAGCGATGGCTACTTCTCATGGCTGAGGAGGGACGACCTAGCCCAGAGGATGCACCCCTCGTGGCAGAGGCGGTGGACGTCAATGTAGCCTGTTCACCTACTATCGACGACCAAGACATGCAGAGGATACATGCTACCAAAAGCATGGATATCCTTCTTCTGGTCGCGTGGCAGAACAGATTGAGTCTTCAAAACTCTAGCTTCCCAGGTCGATCATCGCCTGGATGATATTGTCTCTTATATTCGAGAGATAATGACTCATGTTGCAGGCATCACCACTACAGACACTGCAGTCGTAGACAGAGGCTCTTCGAGCTC
The DNA here is from genome assembly GCA_037367405.1 of Ottelia alismoides. NCBI lineage: Eukaryota > Viridiplantae > Streptophyta > Magnoliopsida > Alismatales > Hydrocharitaceae > Ottelia > Ottelia alismoides. The sequence goes on along the minus strand of JAZKJV010010495.1, from coordinate 40,667 downwards.
CTCAGGTGTCGCTTGTGCTTTTAATAGTAGTGGTGCAGATATGACAGAGTGGATTATGGATTCTAGTGCTTCCCACCATCTGTGTGGAGACAAATGGCAACTGAGGTCCTACAGGATCATACCTCCTGGTAGATGGGTTGTCATTGCTAATGGAGACCACTTACCCATTACACGATAGGGGAAGGTGCATTTGACGTCGTCCATGTGTCTTTAGAATGTTTTATATGCTCATGACTTTCAGATGAATTTATTTTTCATTAGTCAGATTACTAAGGATATGTATTGTCGTGTCATTTTTTACCCTTGGCCTCTGAGGGAAATTCCTAAGTAGTACCTAGAGATTACAAAAATTTCTAAGTATTACAACATGTTTTTTTAATGATTGCATTGACCAGTGTGAACTTATCGACTTATGCTCCTGGTACCACGTCTGGTGATAACCCAGGCATTGACTTGAATATCCCTTCCCATGAGTAGGGGAGCTTAAAGAAAGTAGTGACCCAGAGTCAGGAACCACCTGAACAGCCAAGCGATGCACAGGGGAGGGGCTCAAGCTCAATCCCAGAGATCGTCACCTCTCCAAACCCAGAGTGGGCTACTGCAACTCACAAAAAGAAGAGGCCCCAAAGGGCCGACTCCAACCTTAACGGGCCTCCGGCTCTCGCAACATCTCGTTCCTAATGTCGATTACGGTATGCAATACGCGTGGTTTGAACAAGCCCCGTAAACTAAGGACCCTGCTGGGGAACCTCATCAATAGACAGGCTGAGATTATTGGCCTTCTTGAGACTAAATAAGGCCTGACTCGAGATTGAAATTTGCGGAAAGGCTCCCTATGGGATGGGCATTCGCACATAATGATACATCCCTGTGAAGGGTTTATGTACTATGGAAGTCCTCCTGTTGGAGCTGTACCCCTATGGCTATCTCAGATCAGGCCATTACTACGAACTGCTCCAATCATGGGGGGCTGGAGCTGGTGATCTCGTTTATTTATGGCTCCAACTCTGCGGCTGAACGCAGGGACCTTTGGATCCATCTGCGCCTGACATCTGCATCTATCAATAGGCCATGGCTTGTCATTGGCGATTTTAATGTGGTGAGATTCAATCATGAGAGGACTGGTGGTCGGCCTCCTTTGCAGGAACCTATGGAGGAGTTTAATGATTGCATTGACCAGTGTGAACTTATCGACTTATGCTCCTGTGGCAACAAATGGTCATGGTCTAACTCCTCCATTGCCCCTTCCAGAATCAATGCCAAGTTGGATAGGGCCCTCATCAATGCTGACTGGCTCAACACCTTCCCCCAATCCAAGTGTACCTTCTCTCCACTGGCATCTAGTGACCATAAGCTGCTCTCGGTAGAGCTCGCTCGCCTCCCTTATCTTCCTAAGCCATTTCGTCACTTTGATTACTAGATGCACCGTCATGGATATGTTGATGCCGTAGCCAGGGGTTGGCATTCTCCAGTGGCTAGTAACCCCTTGTTCCGTATTGCTAAAAGGCTAAAAAATGTGAAGCTCGAGCTTAAAGCTTGGGCTGGTGAAGAGGAGAATGTTTGCATAAACTCCAAAAGGGCTAACTCCTTCCTGGAAATACTACATGTTGCCCTGGGGGATAATCCAATGGACGATATCCTTGCCCAGTTGGATAAGGACACGAAAAGCTACATTGAGGGGCTGGAATCGGACATGGAGTCAGCATGGAGGCAAAAAAGCCGCGTGGATTGGTTACATCTTGGTGACAGGAATACAAATTTCTTCCATCTTGCGGCTAAAGTTCGTACAAATAGGAACAACATCTCATCTCTATTGGATGACCATGGGCGGGTCATTGACAAGCCCATGGAGATTGCTCGGTCTGCTGTGGAGTTCTTCAATTCTCTACTTGGTCCTGAATTGCCTCGTCCACTCAAGGAGGCTCCTCCCGCGCCCAAATTTATACTTACTGAGCAGGCGACGATATGGCTCATTAGGCCTTTCACAGAGAAGGAAATTTGGCAGTCCCTAAGATCTATCCCTTCCAATAAGGCTCTGGGGCCTGATGGTTTCAATGCTTATTTCTTCAAGAATCATTGGGACATGATGAAAGGGGAGATATGTTCGGCCATGGATTTCCTTCATGGCGGGGGAAACATGGTGAGACAGATCAATCACACATTTTTAACATTGGTTTCCAAGGCAGCTTCTGTTACGGGGATGGGTGACTTCCGTCCTATTTCATGTTGCAATGTAATATACAAGATATTCTCCAAGCTGTTAGCTACACGCTTAGAGGAGGTACTACCGAACCTGATCTCTACAAACCAATCGGCCTTTATAAAAGGTTGCTCTATTGGCGATAACATTAGATTGGCTCAAGAAGTGCTAAATGGTTTTGATCGTCGCCGTAACTTGAATAGGGCTTGCCTCAAGATTGATCTGACTAAGGCTTTCGATTCCATCGAACATTCATTCATTCGAGATGCGTTAAAGGCTATGGGTTTTAATGGAACTTGGATAGGATGGATCCAAAATTGCATTTCGACAACATCCTTCTCCATTCTGCTTAATGGGTCTCCCCATGGTCTATTCAAAGGTTCTCGTGGATTGAGGCAGGGGGATCCGCTCAGTCCATTGCTGTTCACTATTGGGATGGAGTCCCTCACCTGCCTTGTGGAGAAGGCGTTGCTGGAGGGGCGGTTTCGGCCTCTTGGAAAAGGGCGCGCTCTTGCGCCTTCCCACCTGATTTATGCGGATGATCTACTTCTCTTCTGCAAGGGTACAATGCGCTCGCTTGAGGCGGTCAAGAATATCCTCAATGATTTCTATAACATCTCTGGTCTCCGCATGAACGCTAGGAAGAGCAAGCTATTCTGGCCTAGGCACTTCAGGGACAACTTCTCCCTTACACTACGTATTGGCATCCTTTCGCAGGCCTTGCCGACCACATACTTGGGTATTCCCCCGGCTCCCTCTTATAGTGCTAAGCTTATTCAAAGAACTATCTTGGACAGTGTTAGGGTCCTGCTTGGGGGCTGGAAGGCAGCGACCCTATCCATGGCTGGCCGTGCACAACTATTGAGGTCTGTTGTTTCGGGTGTCCTCCTTTACTGGACCGCCAACACTATCATCCCTCGCAGCACTATCCGAAGCATTGATATGCTTTACGCGAAGTTCTTATGGAATCAGAAGTTACATGATATTTCTTGGTCCAAAATTTGCCTCCCAAAAAGTGAGGGGGGCTTGGTATTAGATCACTGGATACGCTACAGGGGGCGATGATTATTTCCTGGACATGGCGGCTGTTGAGCTCCAATGGTTCAATTTGGGCGAGTTACATGAGGCAGAAATACCTTCATTCTTGTTCTTTCTGGGATGCCCATCCCTCCTCTTCTCATAGTGTGGTCTGGAAGGCCATTCTACGTGGGAGGGAATCCTTCGCAACTGCAATTCATTCTACTTCTCCCCCTCTACGGTGGTCTCTCTCCCCAAAAGGTTACACTTTCGCTAGTGCGGTCGATCTCGTTCGCCATAAAGATTCCGCCAAAACTTGGGCCACTTGGGTTTGGAGAAAGTCCATTCCCCCTAGGTTCTCCTTCACGCTGTACAGGGCCCTGATGGAGAGGCTGCCTACCACAGACCGGCTCGCTAGATTCCATATTTGCCCTCCCTCTCCATGCTACCTGTGCCTCACTCATCCCGAATCTCACAAGCACCTGTTTTTTGACTGTAAGGTCTCCACTGCTGTTTGGGAGACCTCTTGTTCCTCTCTCAATCTGACGTCTCCACCTCGGATGCACCTATTGGACCTGCTGGACTGGTTTGCCACTGCACAGGAGCGCTCGATGAGCGACATGCTGGGTCTCACGCTCGCTATCGTGGTTGGCTGCATCTGGGAGGAAAGGAACTCTCGCTGGTCTTCTGGTGTTCATAGGCCCGTTGAGTTGATTGTTGACAAGGTAGTGCATACATGTCGTTTACTTCTCTGAAGATACTTAGATCGAGTTTTTGTTTCCCCTCGGTCGATTTAGTCTAGTGAGGACGTATTTTTGTTGAAGACGTTTTGTTTTCTGGTGTCATGGATGTAACCATGGCCGATAGTGCCATTTGTAACTAATTTTACATGAATACTTATATATTCTTCAAAAAAAAATTAAGCTACTCGTGGAATTAATGGAAGGTCATTTGTGTTACTAAAACGGCGTTTTATTTGGAACTTAATTACTCGGTACATAAATCTCACATTTATATAGCTTTTCTCAAACCTGGAGTGATTCTATATTTTTTTAAATTAAGGATACACCATAATTCATATCTTTACAATTTCTATCGCACGGGTGAAATCCAATCTAATTACTTAATTACTACGCTGCATATAATTCCACTTCATTTTCAGGTAACATTTATTATGGCCCTATCCTTTTTACAATATTAACGTGCCATTCCATAAAAGAAGATTACATGTTCGTTACTGCTTTGCTAATAACAATTATGCCCCTAGTTTTTTTGATAATTACAGCTGTTCTCCTGTATTCTTACAAAATGCACAGTATCAAAATACGAATGTGAAAGTAAAAAATTTATAAGCACAACTGTTATTACTATCAAAATCATCTCTTTCTTGATAAAAAAAATTAGGAATGGCGTCGCCCGGACTCGAACCGGAGACCTTCAGTGTGTTAGACTGACGTGATAACCAACTACACCACGACACCATCGTTGTTAAAAAATACCTACATAAAATAATGACATATTTTGTCAATCCCCATAGATCTGTTTTCTTTTCCAAAAAGAGTAAAAAGCACAATAATGTAAATTCCCCAAAAATGTTACTCGCAAGAGGAAGAGTAAAATTGTGGGTATCCCTCCCCCGTAACGGAATCACAACCCCATTCCCGTTCCCTCTTCTTCCCCACGCCGCCATCACAGGTGATCTATGCTCTTGGTTTGGTGAGGGAAGATTTCCCACGACCTGAAATCACGGTAATAGCCGTGCTTGCAGTCACATCTCTTAGTTGGTTGTTCCTCGTCTGCATTTTTTCAATCCACATTTTTTTCCTGATTACAGAAACATCATTTACTGTTTTATTTAGGGTTCATACTAGAAACGATGGAAGGAGTAGCGCGTGTGCACCTCAAGGGGTGGCAGCAGGCGGCGGTCGCGGTGGGATCGGCATTGGGTGCTCTTAGGGGGTGTTTGGATAGTGGGTTTAGGTGGGTTAAACTGGTTGCAGGTAACCCATTTTTGGGTTTTGGTGTTTGGATAGAGGGTTAAACTGGGGGTGGGTTAGAAGTGGGTTTATTATGATATGATTGTATTGGAGTTTGAAAAAGTGAGTAGTTATTGTGATGTGATTGTATTGAAGTTTGAAAAAGTGAGTAGAAGTGGAGTAGTTTATATTTTTTTATATGAGATGATGGTATAATATATTATTTTTTGATAGGATTGATGATGTAAATTTTATTTATTTAATTTTTTAAAAAAGGAATAAAGTGGGGCCCACGTGGAGGGAGAAAATATGGGTTTGGAGAGTTAACCCACCCCGGGGGTGGGTTAACCTTGTTGCCGAACGGGGCCTTACGGATCCGAGGAGAGCTGATCTGATAGCGGCCCTCGGAGAGACAACCGGCAAACCTGCCTTGGAGAGAGCGCTCCAACGGATGCGGAGGAACCCCGAAGGCAGGGTAATTCTGCTCATTTTCCTCTCGAATTTTAGCTATTTGATCATCACAATGGACATTTAAATGAACATAAAAGAAATACATGTGAATTATTACTGTGATCTGGTTAATGATGAAGTTGGTAAAATGATTACTGTGATCTGGTTAATGGCGAAGTTGGTAAAATGGAAGTTGGTAAAAATGAAATGGCTGAGCTAGATTGTTAATGAATACAAATTAAATGCGAAGGTTACCCATTAAATTTCTGATAGTGGATCCATAATTTTTAAAAGTTTGTGCGTCTCATGAACCAACTAGTTTGATCTATGTCTTGGCAGGATAGCTATTCGTATGATCGATTAAAGAGGATTGTGGAAGGGGAGCATGCAAGGGTCCTTCAACATCGAGAGCTAGTGTGGGGGGAGGCTATCGGAGCTTTTGGTGTGTGTGTGGAAGGAAAAGAATGAATTGCATAAATGAGAGGCTCTCGGGTTCTCTTATATAGGAGAGGAACCTATTGGGCAAATTACAGGACGAAGACAAAATAAATAGAAAATGGAAAAAAATAATACTAAAGATAACAAATATCTCAACACTCCCCCTCAGCTGGAGCATAGATATGAATCAGACTCAGCTTGGAGCAACATCTCTAATAAGGTCCTATGGCTAGGGCCTTAGTAAGAACATCTGATGTATGATCTCCAATGCTGACATGCGTAGTGGCAATAAGACCCTTCTGTATCATGTCACGAGTGTAGTGACAGTACATCTCTATGTGCTTCATCCTTTCATGAAAGGCTGAGTTGTTGGCAATAAAAAGAGCAGTCTGATTGTCACATTGGAGGTGCATTGGAAGAGGCACCTCTATACTCGGTCAGTAAGAACATATCTGACCCACATCATCTCTGTGCTCGCATGCGCTATGGCCCTATATTCTGACTCAAACTCGATCTGGCAACCACGGTTTGCTTCTTGCTCTTCCATGAAACCAGAGAATTCCCTATGAACACATCAAATCCTGATGTAGGCTTCCTATCCTTTGGACATCCAACATAATCTACATCTGCACATGCTTTAACTGAAATAGATGTGCAATGTTGCAAAAATCGGTTGACTAACCCGATTAATCGGTCTGATTAGTCGACTCGATAGGGTAACCGAGTCGACTAACCTAAATCGGGCAATAGTCGGTTGTACTCGATTAGGCAGGCAAGTAGTCAGGTTAGTCATCCGACTACTTGCCCGATTTCTTCATAGAGATTTCGGCTCTATTGAGGTCTTACCCGGATACCCGGTTAGGGCCTGATTAGGGCTTAAACCCCAGCACCGAAACAGAAATCCCACATACACGTTTCTTCCCTTTGTTCGAGCCCGACCCCCCTACCGCATTCCCCTCCGCCACCACGTTGCCGTTCAACCGTCGCTCAATTTCGGTCGAAGGAGTTTGCGCCTTGGCATCGCTGACCTCAAGGGAGGTTTGATTTGCAACCAAAGCTCTTCTCGGAGCTTCTACAACTCTCGAATCTCGCCGTCCAGGTTAGGTTTTTTTGCTTTTTTGCATTTTTGAATTTTTATATATGTTTTGAATTTATTTTTGGCTTTTGGGTTTACGATCTTACAATACGTGAATCTTATTTGTATTTGTAGGTCATAGGCAGAAATATTTGATTTGGCAGCATATTCATCACATATATTAACTCTTGTAGGTCGCATTCAACATATTCATGGAATAATGCCATATTCAACATATTCATGAAATATTTAGCAACATATTCATCACATACTCAACATATATAATTTTTCAAGCTCTTAAAAATATTAAAACGGCTAATATATGAATATGAGAGTATATTTATTAAAATTTGATTTATATATTTAAATAATTAAAAAAGTCAAAATCGGTTAATATCCGACTAAGTCCGATTAATCTTCCGACTACCGATTAATCCTTAGTCAGTGGCCCTGCTGACCGAGTACCGACTACCGACTTTTGCAACCTTGGAGATGTGCCTTTGCTGAAAAGAAGTCCCGTGTCAGTCGAAGTCTTCAGATATCTCAAAAGCATGTGGATTGCATCCATATGTGCCTGCCTGGGCTACTCCATAAGCTTACTCACTTTGTTCATGGTAATAGTCACATACAGTAGGTTGCCAACTAGCTCCATGTACCTTCTCTTGTCGACCTCCTTAGTGTCATCATTTTAGAGCTTCATGTTTGGGTCAATAGGAGCAGTGACAGGTCTGCAAGCTGTCATGCCTGTCTCTGAAAGAAGATCCGTAACATACTTACTCAGGGTCACCACAAGATCTCGTTGGTTCCTAGCGAACTTCGGTCCAAGGAAGTAACATAGATGCCCAAGGTCCTTGGTCACAAACTGTTGGCCTAGGAAGTCCTTGGCATCCTGAATGCCCTGCTCGTCATCCCCTGTAACAATGATGTCGTCAACATAAATAAGAATGACAACAATACATCTTTGGGTCCTCTGCACAAACAAAGAGTGATCGGCCGTCCATCGCACAAACCCCTGCTGCTCTATCAAGTCCGAGAGCTTCTGGAACCATGCTCTTGGACTCTGCTTAAGGCCATAGATAGCCTTATGTAACCTGCAGATCTTCTGACACTTCCCTTAGCAGCAAACCGAGGTGGCTGCTGCATGTAGACCTCCTCCTGTAGATCACTGTTGAGGAAGGAATTCTTCACATCAAGATGGTAAAGGGGCCAATCTCGTGTCACAACAACAGAAAATAGAATATGCAGAGTAGAATGTCTGACAACTGGAGAGAAAGTATCCTAATAGTCCACCCCATATGTCTGGGTGAACCCACGTGCCACAAATCTCTCTTTATAATGATCCACACTGCCATCCGCATAGTGTTTTACAGTGAACACCCATTTGCATCCAACAACGGATGCATCAACTGGAGCAGAAACAAGACTCCATGTACCACGTCATCGTAGTGCAACCATCTCCTCCTCTATGGCTAACCTCCACTGACCGTCCTGAATAGCCTCCTGATATGTTCGTGGTATCTCCACGACAGATAGTGCCAAGGTAAACCTCCTGAAATCCTCTGACAGCCTGCTCAAGGAAACCCGAGCTGCAAGAGGATAAGAAACTGCGTTTTGACTTGCGCAGAGCATTTGGTACATCAAGATCATCTGCTGAGTCTGTGACGTGTGAGTTCCCCTCTTGAGAGGGCACCTACTCATCCTATACGGAATCCTTCTGCACAGACAACTCAATAGTGCCATCAATAGAAACAATGTGCTCATTAAATACCTGAGGTGTATTGGACGGCGGGCAAGACTTGTGAGTAGGGGGAATCGAGCGAGACCTGCGAGTAAAACACGAGGCAAGAACTGAGTTACAATAGATGGCGGGGACACATGAGCATGTGGTAGTGGTGGTGGTGGTGTGACGGTAGGAGGTGGAGGCACGTAGATCTCATTGTCAGAGCCAGATGAGGCCATTCTTTCACCTATAGGAGAAGAATACATGATAGACTCAAAGAAAGTGCCATCGGCACTAACAAAGTATTTATTCCTGAGCATATCAAAGCAGCAGTACCCTTTATGGGTATGAGAATAACCAACATAAACACACTAGACAGCTCTAGGAGAGAGCTTGTCACGGCCAGGAGAGACATCATGAACAAAAGCAACAGAATCAAACACCCGAGGTGTAAGGGAGAAAAGATCCTTCTCGGGAAACACAATCGAGAAAGGAATCTTCTCTCCCAACACAGACGAGAGCATGCGGTTCACGAGATAGCATGTCGTGAGGACAACATCCCTCCAGTAGGCATGAGGACCATGACTCTGTATCAGCAAGGTTCTGGTCACATCAAGTAAATGACAGTATTTGCGCGCGGCAACGCCGTTCCACTGGGAAGTATAAACACATGAGTTCTGATGAATAATGCCTAGAGATCTAAGAAACTCAGAAAGTTGTAAGGTGCAGAACTCTAAAGCATTATCAAAACGAAGATATTTGACTTTGGCTGAAAAAATATTCATTATCTCATTAATAAAATATTTGATCACAGATCCAGCCTCAGACTTATTCTTCAATAAAAGACCCAATAAAGTCTAGAAAAATCATCGACAACAACAAGATAAAAATGATGCCCCTGGTGATCAGGAACACGACTTGGACCCCAGATGTCTAAATGTTGGAGCTCAAATAGCTGAGAACAACTCCGACTCTGACGGGAAGGAAAATAGGAACGATGATGCTTCCCAAGCTGACAGGCCTCATACTGAAGAAGATCTCGTGGATATCTGAGGGAGAACATGACACAACTTCTGCAGAAGAAGGTGTCCGAAACGAAGGTGCCATAGATATGGTGAGACTGGTCTAGTATGTATAGTAGAAACACCGACATGAGGAGGTTGGACCAGTCTGTAAAGCCCCCGCTGCTCACTGCCACATCAATCACCCTGTTCGTGAGTATGTCCTGAAACACAAGAGACGAATGGTCAAAATGACAATGTAGATCCTTAATAATATGACTAATGGAAAGTAAATTCATTTGAAAGTCAGGAGCATATAAAACATTCTGAAGGCACATGGATGGCATCAAATTTACCTCCTCCTGTCCTGTAACGGGTAAATGGTCGCCATTAGCAATGAAAACCCATCTGCCAGGTAGTATGGTCCTGTAAGACCTCAACTGCGCTCTGTCCCCACACAGATGATGTGAAGCGCCAGAGTCCATAATCCACTCTGTCATGTCTGCACCAATACTACCAGTAAATGCATAGGTGATACCTGAGGAGCTCGAAGAGGCTCTGGCTGCAACTACTGTATATGTAGTGGTGGTGTGATGCAGCATGATACCAGATTAATTTTAGTAGACATTTATTTTGTCTAATTAGCATTTGTTTTGTTTATTTATTTTCTATGTAAAAGGCTCATTATAAAAGGCCTTATTATCTTCTTTTTTTTGTTTTTATTTTTCCTAATTTTTAGGATAAGTTGATGCTTATTTTGAGGGGGAATAGCCTCTATAAAAGGCCCCCTTTGTATTAGGGTTAATTAAGTTTGAATTTGAGATTATTTTCCTCACTTATCTCTCTCTCTCTATATCTCTCTCGGTCTCGCAGTCTCTCTCTCTCTCCCCGACCCCTTACTTTCCCCGTAACCCTATCTCCTCCCGCCGCCTCCTGCCTCTCTCCCTCCCCTCGCAAACCCGCCGCCCTCTTCCCCACTGCGCCTCGCCCTCTCCACCGCACCGCCCCTCCCCGCAGTCCTCTTCTCTCTCTCGCGCCACCGTGCCCCTCCGGTGCCTACCATGCCTCCTCCCGTCTTCCTCCCTTGCGGGAATATCGCCACCGCCACCCTACATCTCCCCTCCTCCCGTCCTCGACTGCGCCTCCTCCTCCTCCCCTTCTCTTCCCCACTGGATTCCGCCCCCTCCCCTTCTCTCCCACCCCGCCAAACAGCGCCAACGTCGCCCGCCGACTCCCCGCGCCCCAGCCCCTGTCCCCCAGTTCCTACTCGCCCCGCGCCTCTCCAGCCGTTACCTCTCCAGACACCGCCGCCCAGCAACCGCACCTCTCGCGCAGGCCCTGCGGCCCCACCGCCCGCGATGCCGCGACCACCTTGGCCATCTTCCCTCTCTCCCCGGTGCTCCTGCTAGTCTGCTGTTGCCGACGCCTGGCTACGTTCCACTGTCCGCCTGACCACCTGCTGCCGTGTTGCCGTGACGCCAGCCCCTGCGGCCCGAATCTCGCCCGGAACAACCCACCGCTGTGTTTGACCAGATCTGAAGCGTGCAAGTTCTCCCGCGCCGGTTGTGGTATGAGTGTTATTTCCACCTATATTATTCCACTCTATAAAGTAGTTTGGTGACCTGTTATGCTGCTGTTTGTTTGGTGATCTATTAAGGTTCCAATAATGCAACATCGTTGTTTTTTCCCGTTAATCATTTAACTACCTGATTGCCCGACGTTTGTGGAAGAATCGGTATTATATTTCGAGTAACACGTCAATTATTATTGCTGATTTTTGCCTGTCATGCATCATTTATCATTTTCGTCATTTTGATTCCTTAGATTCATTGCGTGGATTGTCATCTAGGTTATCGCACACTTAGGTTGCATCAATTTGGTATCAGAGCTTAACGATTCTGCATTTCGTCTTCATTCCACTTATTCGTTGCATAAAAAAAACCACAAAACAAAACCACAAAAAAAGAAGAAAAAAAACACACACACACACAAAAATCCCACAACAAGAGAACAAAAAACCTAGAATTTCCATGGCCGACAAGCCTAGTGCCTCTAAATCCACCTATACCTCACACCTTGAATTAACTTTGGAAGCTATGTTTGCCCAATTACAACACCAGAACAATCAACTGAGCGCACAAATCGCCGGACTGGATCGTAAAGTCACCGTCGCACATGAACAAATTGCCACATTGAATAGTCGCGTGCTAGGACCAGACCATAGTGATGAAACTCCCAACAAAGGTTGATGCACTGGCCGAAAACCACACTCCCGGAATAGCACTTCCCGTGACTCTAGTTTATCTACCTCTGACGGACACGTTAGCGATTGGCAATCACAAGAAGAAAGTGAAGAAGAAGAATCAAGGGACTACACTCCTTTCTTTCCCAAGAATCAAGACCCGTACACCTCCGGCTACACTGCACCACCTACTGGCGAATATCAATTCCCGCCCCGAAAGGGACTTAGGTTCGACGATGGATGGGATCGAGGCATCCGCCTCGACGTTCCAGAATTTGACGGAGGACGAGACCCTGATGTCTTCTTGGATTGGCTCCAAACCGTCGAGCACTTCTTTGTATGGAAATCTATGCCTAGTGAGCGGAAAGTTCAATTTGTCACCATCAAACTAAAGGGACATGCTCTGCTATGGTGGGACCGTTTGCAATCTGAACGCAAACGAAAGGGAAAAAGTAAATCCGCAGTTGGAGCAAAATGAAAGCTAAATTGAAGACCAAATTCGTGCCTGAAGATTACAGACGCGATCTGTACGCGCGACTGCAATCATGGAGGCAAGGTACCATGAGTGTGAAGGAATACACCGAAGGGTTCCAATCCCTAGTCCATCGCAACCGCTTGTAGGAGACTCCTATTCAGGAAGTCACCCGCTACATGCAAGGCCTCCGCCAAGTCATCCAGGATGAACTCTACCTCCACAACTGTCGAGATGTCGACGAAGCCTACAAGCAGGCTGAACGGGCTGAGACCAAGCTCGCTAAAGCCCAAACAAGGAAGATGTCTTTCTCTGCGAACTCCGTCCCTCGCACCAGTACCCCGATGACGACCTCCAAACCGATAGGTTCCTCATCCATAGTTGCGGGTAAACCTCAAGCCAAACCATTGACCCCTGCCGTCGTCCGACCACCTATTGGAAATCCCAGCCCAGGCATCTTGGGAAGTCGACCTATTGTAGGACCAGATACCTGCTTCCGATGCTATCAAAAGGGACACCAAGCAGCAGAGTGCCCAAACCCTAAGGCTAGACCTGTCCACTTATGCACCACCGACGACCCTGAAGACCCTGACCTTGAATCACAGGAATCACCCATGGAGGAACCGACTGCTGACACCATGGGAGCCGACGACTATGAACCTCTAGGAGTGGATGGAGACGACTCCGGTCCGTTCTTGGTAATTGAACACGAAAGCTTTATCGCTCCTGACAGCGCGCCCACAAACATTCTGCTCACTCCCGCTGTCCATGATGCTGATAGCTGGCTGCGACGCAGCATCTTCCGAACCACCTGCACCTCAGGAGGACGACGCTGTTCGCTGATCATTGATGGAGGAAGCGTTGAGAACTTCGTTTCACAAGAAATGGTCGACAAGTTGGGTCTGCCAACTCAACCACTCGAGAAACCGTACAATGTGGCATGGTTTCGTGGTGGTACCCAACTCCCGATCCACCGTCAAAGCCTCGTTAACTTCTCCATTGGTCCTTCATATAAGGACGAGGTGTGGTGCCATGTAACCCCTATGGATGTCTGTCACATACTTCTAGGGAGACCGTGGCAATTCGATCGAGACACTGAACACCGAGGAAAACTGAACACTTACACCTTTCTCATAGACAAGGTGCGCGTAACCCTCAGACCACAACGTGAAGCCCTTAGCTCTCGCCAAGTGGCTACACTTCGGGCTGCGACTGCCCAAACTGGTAATAAAACTACACCGTCAAAGACTGTGACCACGTGCCCTGTGTTGTTGATGGAAGCCCAAACATTCCAACGCGAAATGCAAGAGAGCTCCACCATCTATGCATTAATAGGACGTGAAGTGGGCAATCAAGAGACAACTCCGCCTGAAGTCTCGCCTGAGATAAAGCCCATCATCCAGGAGTTCGCTAACATCATGCCTGAAGAGTTTCTTGAAGGACTACCCCCGTTGCGAGACATTCAACATCACATCGACCTAGTCCCTGGAGCCAGCCTACCCCACTTACCCCATTATTGAATGAGCCCAAGTGAGCATGAAGAGATGAACCGACATGTTACTGATCTGCTGCGACGTGGGTATGTTCGAGAGAGTATGAGCCCCGTGGCGGTTCCTGCTCTGCTTACCCCGAAAAAAGACGGCACATGGAGAATGTGCGTGGACAGTCGAGCTATCAACAAGATAACGATCAAATATCATTTTCCCATTCCACGCCTTGATGATATGCTTGATATGTTATCGGGTGCCAAATTGTTCTCCAAGATGGATCTCCGCAGTGGCTACCATCAGATTCGCCTGCGACCTGGAGACGAATGGAAGACTGCTTTCAAGACCAAAGAGGGCTTGTATGAATGGACGGTCATGCCCTTCGGCTTGTCGAATGCCCCAAGCACCTTCATGCGAACCATGAATCATGTATTGCGACCCTTCATTGGCAAGTTTGTGGTTGTGTACTTCGATGATATCCTGATCTACAGTTTGACCAAAGAAGACCACTTATCTCACTTGCGACAAGTCCTGGAAACCCTGAGAGGCCAAAAAATTATGTCCACCTCAAGAAATGCTCCTTCATGTCTGACACGGTCCTCTTCCTGGGATACATTGTCACTGCTGATGGACTTAAGGTTGACCCTTCCAAGATTCAGGCCATTCAGAGCTGGCCCGTACCCAAAACACTCACTGAAATTCGCAGCTTTCTGGGGTTAGCTTCTTTCTACCGACGTTTCATTCGGAACTTCAGCACTTGTGCAGCACCGTTGGTAGAATGCACGCGTAAAGGCGCACCCTCCTGGACTCTTGAAGCAGAAACGAGCTTTCAAAATCTAAAACATCAACTGACGCATGCTCCTGTTTTGGCACTCCCCGACTTCACCAAGGTTTTTGTAGTCGATTGCGATGCCTCACATGTCGGGATTGGTGCTGTCCTAAGTCAAGAAGGACGACCTGTCGCCTTCTACAGTGAGAAATTGAATGAAGCCAGATCGCGGTACTCCACTTATGATGTTGACTTTTATGCCGTGGTCCAAGCTCTCAAGCATTGGAGACATTACCTGATCCAACGTGAATTTATCCTTAACTCTGACCATGAAACCCTGAGGTATTTGAACTCCCAGAAAACTCTTAACAAGCGTCATGCTAAATGGGTTAGTTTCCTCCAGGAATACACCTTCCATCTCAAGCACAAATCCGGAACCTTGAACCGCGTGGCCGATGCATTGAGCCGGCGAGCACATGCCCTGACCACAATGACCGTCAGCACAACAGGATTTGACACACTCAAGGACCTTTACCCTACTGATCCTAATTTCGGGCAAGTTCATGCGGAATGTGTTGATAATGGGCAAGATCCAACAGCCACTTATGTTCTTCATGAGGGTTTCCTATTCAAAGGCCACCAACTGTGCATCCCTGCCACATCCCTTCGTGAGAATTTAATTGCAGAACTACATAACGAAGGTTTAGCTGGACATTTTGGAAGGGACAAGACCCTGACTCTTCTCCAAGAGCGCTTTTATTGGCCGCAGTTGCGAAAGGATGTGACAAAATTCGTACAGAGATGCCAAACATGTCAAAGATTCAAAGGCCACCGACAGAACACTGGACTGTATACACCCTTGCCAATTCCCCTGCGACCCTGGGAAGATATCACCATGGATTTTGTGCTAGGTTTACCCCTCACTGTGCGAAAAGTTGACTCTATCTTTGTGGTTGTGGATAGATTTTCAAAAATGGCACATTTCGTTGCATGTAGAAAACCTCAGATGCATCTCATGTCGCTGATCTGTTTTTTCGTGATGTCGTCCGTTTGCATGGTGTCCCTCGTTCTTTTACTTCGGATCGTGATACCCGATTTTTGAGTCACTTTTGGCGCACGCTTTGGTCCCGTCTTGGCACTCGTTTGCAATATAGCATCGCTTATCATCCACAAACAGATGGGCAAATCGAAGTAGTTAACAGATCATTAGGAAATTTATTGCGATGTCTTGCAGGGGACTCTCCGTCCAAATGTGATCTAATTCTTCCCCAAGCTGAATTCGCGTATAACAGTTCCACTAATAGGTCCACCGGAAAATCACCCTTTGAGAGTGTGTACGGCTTTCCACATACCCAATTTCTAGACCTAAAGCCCACAACCATGCAAGGGAGAAGTAGTGCAACTGCTGAGGATCTGATCGAACACCTGACCCATACCCATGCTGAAATCCGAGCCAAACTCCAGACCATGACCCAGAAATACCAAGCCCAAGCCAACCTACACCGAAGAGAGAGCGAGTTCAGAGTTGGAAAGTTGGTGATGGTCCACCTGAAAAAAGAGAGGTTTCCTTTGAGAGTCCACCAAAAATTGAGCGAACGAAAGATTGGTCCATTCCGAGTCCTCAAGAAGATTGGGCCCAATGCTTATTTACTCGATCTGCCGCCGGACGTCCAGACATCGCCAGTATTCAACGTATCAGATCTCTTCTTATACCATGGAGATGAACAGACAGATGCCACTACGCCAGCAGTTCCTGATGATGATACGCGCCAACCGCCAACCGCGACCGATGCCGATCAGATTGAAGATATTGCAGATATCCGAGATATGACGACTAGACGTGGTCTCTTCCGACGATATCTAGTCAAATGGAAGGGACAACCTCTTACTGATTGCACCTGGATTGACGAGGACGAACTCCAACAACTCCGCCCCGACATACTTCGGAACTTCCACGATGCCATCTCGACGGAGCGAGATTCTTTTCAGCAGGGGGGAGTTGATGCAGCATGATACCAGCTTAATTTTAGTAGACATTTATTTTGTCTAATTAGCATTTGTTTTGTTTATTTATTTTCTATGTAAAAGGCTCATTATAAAAGGCCTTATTATTTTCTTTTTTTTGTTTTTATTTTTCCTAATTTTCAGGATAAGTTGTTGCTTATTTTGAGGGGGAATAGCCTCTATAAAAGGCCCCCTTTGTATTAGGGTTAATTAAGTTTGAATTTGAGATTATTTTCCTCACTTATCTCTCTCTCTATCTCTCTCTCTCGGTCCCGCAGTCTCTCTCTCTCCCCGACCCCTTACTTTCCCCGTAACCCTATCTCCTCCCGCCGCCTCCTGCCTCTCTCCCTCCCCTCGTAAACCCGCCGCCCTCTTCCCCACCGCGCCTCGCCCTCTCCACCGCACCACCCCTCCCCGCAGTCCTCTTCTCTCTCTCGCGCCACCGCGCCCCTTCGGTGCCTACCACGCCTCCTCCCGTCTTCCTCCCTTACGGGAATATCGCCGCTGCCACCTACATCTCCCCTCCTCCCGTCCTCGACTGCGCCTCCTCCTCCTCCCCTTCTCTTCCCCACTGGATTCCGCCCCTCCCCTTCTCTCCCACCCCGCCAAACAGCGCCAACGCCGCCCGCCGACTCCCCCCGCCCCAGCCCATGTCCCCCAGTGCCTACTCGCCCCGCGCCTCTCCAGCCGTTACCTCTCCAGACACCGCCGCCCAGCAACTGCACCTCTCGCGCAGGTCCTGCGGCCCCACCGCCCGCGACGCCGCGACCACCTCGGCCATCTTCCCTCTCTCCTCGGCGCTCCTGCCAGTCTGCCGTTGCCGACGCCTGGCTACGTTCCACTGTCCGCCCGACCACCTGCTGCCGTGTTGCCGTGACGCTAGCCCCTGCGGCCCGAATCTCGCCCGGAACAACCCACTGCTGTGTCTGACCAGATCTGAAGCGTGCAAGTTCTCCCGCGCCGGTTGTGGTATGAGTGTTATTTCCACCTATATTATTCCACTCTATAAAGTAGTTTGGTGACCTGTTATGCTGCTGTTTGTTTGGTGATCTATTAAGGTTCCAATACTGCAACATCGTTGTTTTTTTTCGTTAATCATTTAACTACCTGATTGCCCGACGTTTGTGGAAGAATCGGTATTATATTTCGAGTATCACGTCAATTATTGTTGCTGATTTTTGCCTGTCATGCATCATTTATCATTTTCGTCATTTTGATTCCTTAGATTCATTGCGTGGATTGTCATCTAGGTTATCGCACACTTAGGTTGCATCAATTTGGTATCAGAGCTAAACGATTCTGCATTTCGTCTGCATTCCACTTATTCGTTGCATAAAAAAACCACAAAAAAAAGAAGAAAAAAAACACACACAAAAAAAATCCCACAACAAGAGAACAGAAAACCTAGAATTTCCATGGCCGACAAGCCTAGTGCCTCTATATCCACCTATACCTCACACCCTGAATTAACTTTGGAAGCTATGTTTGCCAATTACAACACCAGAACAATCAACTGAGCGCACAAATCGCCGGACTGGATCGTAAAGTCGTCGTCGCACATGAACAAATTGCCACATTGAATAGTCGCGTGCTAGGACCAGACCATAGTGATGAAACTCCCAACAAAGGTCGACGCACTGGCCGAAAACCACAACCACACTCCCGGAATAGCACTTCCCGTGACTCTAGTTCATCTACCTCTGACGGACACGTTAGTGATTGGCAATCACAAGAAGAAAGTGAAGAAGACGAATCAAGGGACTACACTCCTTTCTTTCCCAAGAATCAAGACCTGCACACCTCCGGCTACACTGCACCACCTACTGGCGAATATCAATTCCCGCCCCGAAAGGGACTTAGGTCTGACGATGGATGGGATCGAGGCATCCGCCTCGACGTTCCAGAATTTGACGGAGGACGAGACCCTGATGTCTTCTTGGATTGGCTCCAAACCGTCGAGCACTTCTTTGTATGGAAATCTATGCCTAGTGAGCGGAAAGTTCAATTTGTCACCATCAAACTAAAGGGACATGCTCTGCTATGGTGGGACCGTTTGCAATCTGAACGCAAACGAAAGGGAAAAAGTAAAATCCGCAGTTGGAGCAAAATGAAAGCTAAATTGAAGACCAAATTCGTGCCTGAAGATTACAGACAAGATCTGTACGCGCAACTGCAATCATGGAGGCAAGGTACCATGAGTGTGAAGGAATACACCGAAGGGTTCCAATCCCTAGTCCATCGCAACCGCTTGTAGGAGACTCCTATTCAGGAAGTCACCCGCTACATGCAAGGCCTCCGCCAAGTCATCCAGGATGAACTCTACCTCCACAACTGCCGAGATGTCGACGAAGCCTACAAGCAGGCTGAACGGGCTGAGACCAAGCTTGCTAAAGCCCAAACAAGGAAGATGTCTTTCTCTGCGAACTCCGTCCCTCGCACCAGTACCCCGATGACGACCTCCAAACCGATAGGTTCCTCATCCATAGTTGCGGGTAAACCTCAAGCCAAACCATTGACCCCTGCCGTCGCCCGACCACCTATTGGAAATCCCGGCCCAGGCATCTTGGGAAGTCGACCTATTGTAGGACCAGATACCTGCTTCCGATGCTATCAAAAGGGACACCGAGCAGCAGAGTGCCCAAACCCTAAGGCTAGACCTGTCCACTTATGCACCACCGACGACCCTGAAGACCCTGACCTTGAATCACAGGAATCACCCATGGAGGAACCGACTGCTTTGACTTCTGACACCATGGGAGCCGACGACTATGAACCTCTAGGAGTGGATGGAGACGACTCCGGTCCGTTCTTAGCAATTGAACACGAAAGCTTTATCGCTCCTGACAGCGCACCCACAAACATTCTGCTCACTCCCGCTGTCCACGATGTTGATAGCTGGCTGCGACGCAACATCTTCCGAACCACCTGCACCTCAGGAGGACGACACTATTCGCTGATCATTGATGGAGGAAGCGTTGAGAACTTTGTTTCACAAGAAATGGTCGACAAGTTGGGTCTGCCAACTCAACCACTCGAGAAACCGTACAATGTGGCATGGTTTCGTGGTGGTACCCAACTCCCGATCCACAGTCAAAGCCTCGTTAACTTCTCCATTGGTCCTTCATATAAGGACGAGGTGTGGTACCATGTAGCCCCTATGGATGTCTGTCACATACTTCTAGGGAGACCGTGGCAATTCGATCGAGACACTGAACACCGAGGAAAACTGAACACTTAAACTTTTCTCATAGACAAGGTGCGCGTAACCCTCAGACCACAACGTGAAGCCCTTAGCCCTCGCCAAGTGGCTACACTTCGGGCTGCGACTGCCCAAACTGGTAATAAAACTACACCGTTAAAGACTGTGACCACGGGCCCTGTGTTGTTGATGGAAGCCCAAACATTCCAACGCGAAATGCAAGAGAGCTCCACCATCTATGCATTAATAGGACGTGAAGTGGATAATCAAGAGACAACTCCGCCTGAAGTCTCGCCTGAGATAAAGCCCATCATCCAGGAGTTCGCTGACATCATGCCTGAAGAGTTGCCTGAAGGACTACCCCCGTTGCGAGACATTCAACATCACATCGACCTAGTCCCTGGAGCCAGCCTACCCCACTTACCCCATTACCGAATGAGCCCAAGTGAGCTTGAAGAGATGAACCGACAGGTTACTGATCTGCTGCGACGTGGGTATGTTCGAGAGAGTATGAGCCCCGTGGCGGTTCCTCCTCTGCTTACCCCAAAAAAAGACGGCACATGGAGAATGTGCGTGGACAGTCGAGCTATCAACAAGATAACGATCAAATATCGTTTTCCCATTCCACGCCTTGATGATATGCTTGATATGTTATCGGGTGCCAAATTGTTCTCCAAGATGGATCTCCGCAGTGGCTACCATCAGATTCGCCTGCGACCTGGAGATGAATGGAAGACTGCTTTCAAGACCAAAGAGGGCCTGTATGAATGGACGGTCATGCCCTTCGGCTTGTCGAATGCCCCAAGCACCTTCATGCGAACCATGAACCATGTATTGCGACCCTTCATTAGCAAGTTTGTGGTTGTGTACTTCGATGATATCCTGATCTACAGTTTGACCAAAGAAGACCACTTATCTCACTTGCGACAAGTCCTGGAAACCCTGAGAGGCCAAAAAATGTATGTCCACCTCAAGAAATGCTCCTTCATGTCTGACACGGTCCTCTTCCTGGGATACATTGTCACTGCTGATGGACTTAAGGTTGACCCCTCCAAGATTCAGGCCATTCAGAGCTGGCCCGTACCCAAAACACGCACTGAAATTCGCAGCTTTCTGGGGTTAGCTTCTTTCTATCGACGTTTCATTCGGAACTTCTCTCTCCCCGACCCCTTACTTTCCCCATAACCCTATCTCCTCCCGCCGCCTCCTGCCTCTCTCCCTCCCTTCACAAACCCTCCCGCCCTCTTCCCCACCGCGCCTCGCCCTCTCCACCGCACCGCCCCTCCCCGCAGTCCTCTTCTCTCTCGCGCGCCACCGCGCCCCTCCGGTGCCTACCACGCCTTCTCCCGTCTTCCTCCCTTACGGGAATATCGCCGCCGCCACCCTACATCTCCCCAAGGCCTTAAATGTCGATTTCCGTCACCATTTCGGTATCGACCAAAAAAGAATTTCGATGGAATTTCGGTAGATTTTCGACTGAAATTTTGGTTATTTCGGTCATTTTTGTACTAGGACCCCCATATTTCGGTCATTTCGGTCGAATTTTGATTTCGACTGGATATCGATATTCGGCAGAAATTCGACCGAAATTCGCTGAAATTTGAGGCCATGCATCTCCCCTCCTCCCGTCCTCGACTTCTCCTCCTCCTCCTCCTCCCCTTCTCTTCCCCACTGGATTCCGCCCCCTCCCCTTCTCTCCCACCCCGCCAAACAGCGCCAACGCCGCCCGCCGACTCCCCGCGCCTCTCCAGCCGTTACCTCTCCAGACACCGCCGCCCAGCAACCGCACCTCTCGCGCAGGCCCTGCGGCCCCACCGCCCGCGACGCCGCGACCACCTCGGCCATCTTCCCTCTCTCCCCGGTGCTCCTGCCAGTCTGTCATTTCCGACGCCTGGCTACGTTCCACTGTCCGCCCGACCACCTGCTGCCGTGTTGCCGTGACGCCAGCCCCTGCGGCCCGAATCTCGCCCGGAACAACCCACCGCTGTGTCTGACCAGATCTGAAGCGTGCAAGTTCTCCCGCGCCGGTTGTGGTATGAGTGTTATTTCCACCTATATTATTCCACTCTATAAAGTAGTTTGGTGACCTGTTATGCTGCTGTTTATTTGGTGATCTATTAAGGTTCCAATACTGCAACATCGTTGTTTTTTTCCGTTAATCATTTAATACCTGATTGCCCGACATTTGTGGAAGAATCGGTATTATATTTCGAGTATCACGTCAATTATTGTTGCTGATTTTTGCCTGTCATGCATCATTTATCATTTTCGTCATTTTGATTCCTTAGATTCATTGCGTGGATTGTCATCTAGGTTATCGCACACTTAGGTTGCATCATGGTGCCAGCAATAGGAGTTATGATCTCTCGAATGCGAGAGACGATATCATCCATGCGAGGATCAACAGAAGAAGTTGTAGTTTCTGTATGTGCAATCTGTTCATCTACGTAATCAGAAACTGGATATCCATGCTTCAAATAGCATGTATCCTCTGCATGTCCAGGCCTACGACAATAAGTGCATGGGCCACACTGGCGTCTACCGCCTCTGCCACGAGGGGTGCGCCCGTTGTGCAGGATCATCCCTCCTCGACCACGAGAAGCGGCCATCGCTGAAGAGGGCGGAGAAGCGGTTGTAGAAGGCACGATAATCCGGCTTAGACGACTATAGGCCTCCTCTATGGGAGGTAGGTAGCTCCGGTAAGAAGTTGAGTACGTGCAGTATCATACTCTGTATCAAGTCCAACCATGAAAACTTCAACCATCGTGGAGTTCCTATATATCTTATGCTGCTCAGTAGATGTTGTAATAGGCATGTAGCTATGAAGCTTCTCGAACATGCCACGGAGTGAAGAGTAGTACACATCCAGAGGACGTCCATTCTGCTTGGCATTCTATATCATCGAATTGTAGCTGAAGAATCTTGGCCTCATTTTTCGCTTGAGCATATGTGGATGTCAAAGTATCGCACATCGCCTTGGCGGTGGACTGGTTCAGAATATCATTGGCTATCTCTGTGGTGAGAGTACCACACAACCAAACACGTGCATACGCGTCATCTTGCTTCCAAGAAGCATTGACCCCAATTTTATCCGTTGGCTCTGGATCTGTCAAGATGTGCTCCTTGTTGTTACATTGCATGAGGGTGAGAAACTGCATGGACCACAATTCATAGTTGGTCCCATCCATCTTAATGATGGGAGCCGAGCCCTTGAAGGCTCCGAACGAGAAAATATCACCCTTGTTCTCTGACATGACGAAAGAATGGTAGACCAACAGAACTCTACTGAGAAGTAGACCGAAATGAACAAGTCTACACGATCATACAGAGGATTGGTTGTACGTGTAGACTCATACAATCATCCTCAACAATCTATGTTGCTCTCTAGGCTGGAGAACGTGATTTATAGGTCTGGAATCACATTCTGCGGCAAGATCAGACCAAATCGAACCTCAAGCAGGCCTTAGGGGGACACTGAAGGTCTGACGGCAGCTTGTAACAGCCGGAGGGTGGGGGAGTGCTGGAGGCTGTGCGGGCCTAGGAGCGACGCGGGAGGCTGCTAGGGTGCAACACGAGATTAGGGCCGGCGCGGGTGGCCGCTGGTGGGCGATGCGAGCAGTCGCAGGATGCTGTTGGGGTGGCTTGGGTGGACGCTGGATGCTGCAGGGGCAGCTTGGGGGCCGCTGAGGCACCGCAGGAGCCGGATGAGAGGAGCGCAGTCGACCACTGGATGCGGCAAGGGCGGTGCGGGGGCTGTCGAGGCGGATGCGCGATGCAGCGGAGAGAGAGCAGTGCGCGACGGGGTTTTGGGTAGGGTTAGGGTTTCTTTTAGGTCAGGGCTCCGGTCTAAGATCATCGCTCTGATATCATGTGGAAGGAAAAGAATGAATTGCATAAAGAGAGGCCCTTGGGTTCTCTTAGCATAAAGAGAGGCCCTTGGGTTCTCTTATATAGGAGAGGAACCTATTGAACAACGAAGACAAAATAAATAGAAAATGAGAAAAACAATACTAAAGATAACACATATCTCAATAGTGTGTGTTTGTGTGTGTGTGAGAGAGAGAGAGAGGGAGGGAAGTGTCTATCTAGAGGAAGGAACCAAGCCTTCCGTTATACTTCATAGCTAATGTTCCTGCAAATAGGTTGGCGAGGAATCTCTATCTCCATTTTTACTTACTTCCAAAATACATGAAACGAAAGACATAGTAGAACATGTGCAGTTATTGTATGAGATTTGCCCTATCCTAGATGCATATGGGCTTAATAGATTGATTTTTTATGCATGATTTCTTCTCAAGAAAGCAACCGCCATGCCGATTCTTTTTATAGAGATCTTCAATGGTGTGTGATCACTCATTGGAGTTTCTAATTTTACAAACCTAAAATTATTGAGTGGTTGTCGTGGTTAAGAATTTTATTGCACATCGTTACGTGAAGGCAGTTTAAGTAAATAGTAACAATATAAGCAGTGGAAACAACATAGTATTATCCAATTCATGTGGATACCCCCCCCAAATTAGTACTAAAATTCCACATGATTTATTACAATCCCATGGATTTGATATATATATATATATATATATATATATATATATATATTATAATGAAACACTTTTTACTATTTGTTGGTGATAAAAGTAATTTTTTCTTTATCAATTTTGGTGCTTCTTTCCCCCATAAAGGCCATAAAGCTATGGAGTACGTCGTAATACAAGCCTCCTTATGTATGATAAACCATCTTCCTGTGTATGACAATTGGCTACGTGTGTTTAGCTTGGGTGATTGGCATTAGGTGGAAGCTCTGATTTCCACCCCATTATCACAGTCATGGCTTTGGCTTCGTCGTTTCATGCACTATCCACTGTTCTTCTATGACAACACATGTGGTAGTTTATTTTCTAGTTTCAAAATCAAAGTTCATAACTAATATGAAGAACAGTTCACACCAAAACAGGAGACAAACGCGCAACAAGCTGCGCCGCTAGTTCTTTTTGAATTGCAAATAAACACATGTGGTAGTTTTAAAATTTGTGTTTTGTTTCTCTTATATTTGTGGAAAACAGGAAGTTCTTTATGACCGTCCTCGCGTTATATCAGAGAAGGTAAAGCATGCATGGGAACTTCCAGATAACACGTTTGGGGCAGCGTATGCAAGATTCATGGGGTCAAGAAACTTCTCCCCAGATGATCGTCCTCCGGTTAGATTCATGGACAGCGAAGAACTGGCTTATGTGGCCACACGATCGCGCGAAGTGCACGATTTCTGGCACGTTCTCTTTGGTCTCCCTACAAATCTTATTGGCGAGTCTGCACTCAAGGTTGTTGAGTTTGAGCAGATGCTTCTGCCAATGTGTTTCCTTTCAGTTCTTGGTGGCACGGCAAGATTCAGCGAGAAACAAAGGATACTCTTCTTTCAGCACTATTTTCCTTGGGCTTCACGCGCAGGTTTGAGATGCACGGACCTGATATCCGTATACTATGAAAAGCACTTCGAAGAAGACTTGGAGGATGTCCGACGGAGATGGAGTATCATACCTTTCCCTGATCTGAAAGCCACATAGAATTAACATTTTGTTTATCAGTTAAATTTATTAAAAAGCAATCCTTTGTATGTAGTATGTTACTTATGTACAAGTAACATCGATATGGAGTTCCTTTTTTGGGAGTAAATTGTAATGGGTGAGGTTTGAAACCTGGTACCTTTAGTGAGAGGCAAACTGCTCGACCATTGTAGTGGGGTTGGTATGGTGTCTTTGATATATGAGAAGAGGACCATTGTAGTGGGGTTGGTATGGTGTCTTTGATATATGAGAAGAGGATGGACATTTACGAGATTAAAATTTTTTGTATGTCTGTCTAATTCATTTGTGAAAACTGGTTGCAGTGCGATTTGTTCCCACTTTGAAGCTTAAACTTCAATTAAGATGAATTTTGAATGGATTTGACCACAATAAGTTACCCACTTCCTCTTGAGCTCATGTATGAAGCTTGCCTTTGTTGATGAAATATCTACTTCTTTACATAAATATAGCGTTAAATACAATCTATAGATCTATTTTTCATCCTGAGTGCTGAAATCTTGTATAAATTCCAAAACTTATCTACGATGAGGTTAATGATGGCGTCATGTCTTTCGTAATTGACACCTAACATCAGTAATGTGCACTGGATTCGATTAGCATTGTTGCGGTACTGATTCTAGATCAGGGAGCAGGTCCTCTTCTGAAACAGCTTGCTGTTTGCTTGCTGCATGGGAACAATTAGTATCCATGGGCGCCCTCCTCCTTGCATGAACTTATAAGCGGATTTTGTTGGGAAAAAAATGAAAGGTAGTTTATTTCTTTAACCCTAGGCTCTCTTACATAGGGGAGAGACCTATGGGCAAATTACATATGATAGACAGGAGAATAGAAAAATAAGAAAACAATACATATACATAAATATAAGTCTACACTCCCCCTCAAGATGGAGCATAGATGTCAATCATGCTCAGCTTGGATGAACATTTCTGGAACGGCCCTCTGAGCAAAGCCTTAGTGAAGATATCTGCAGTTTGATCCCTGAGCAGACATGAGAGGTAGAGATAAACCCTTCATGAATCATATCTCTCGTGTAGTGGTAGTCCACTTCAATATGCTTGGTTCTCTCATAAAATACAGGATTATTTGCAATGAATATGGCTGCTTGATTGTCACATTGTAGCTGAATAGGAATATGTACATCTATGTAAATTTGCTAGTACAACTCGAACCATCATTTATGTACTAGCTGTGCCATAGCCCTATATTCAGACTCAGCACTGGACCTGACAACTATAGTTTGTTTCTTATTCTTCCAAGAGACGAAAGAGCTACCAACATAAACTATAAAGCCTGAAGTGGACTTTCTATCCTTTGGACATCCTGCATAATCAGCATCAGCGCATGCAGAAACGGTAAGTGTTGCCCCCTTTTTGAATAATAATCCTGCACCTGAAGAAGACTTTAGGTATCTTAAAATCATATATATAGCTTCCATGTGTACCTGTCAGGGTTGTTCCATGAATTGACTCACCCGACTGACTGCAAATGAGATATTCAGTCTGGTTATAACGACATAAAGAAGATTCCCCACTATTTCTCTGTATCGTCTCCTGTCCACCTCATCTGTATCATCATCATATAACCTCATACTAGGGTCCATAGGAGTGGTAGTTGTTTGATATCCAGTCATTCTTGTCTCAACTAACATATCTGTCACATACTTTCGTTGGGTCATCACAAGACCCTGCTGATTTCTAGCAAATTCTAATCCCAAGAAATATCATAAGGTGCCAAGATCCATTGTAACAAATTGTCGGCCTAAAAATTCTTTAGCCCTTTTTGTCCTCTGCACATCATCGTCTGTAACTATTATGTCATCAACATATACCATAATAACCACTGTACCTCTAGGAGTTTTCTGTGCAAAATATTAATGATCCCCATTCGACCTCTGAAATCCCTTCTTCTCAATTAAATCCGAGAGCTTCTGAAACCATGCCCTAAGACTCTGTTTAAGGTCATATATTGCCTTATGAAGTCTGCGAACCTACAGATACTCCCCCTCAACAACATACCCAAGAGGTTGTTGCATGTAGACTTCTTCTTGTAGGTCCCCATACAAAAAGGTATTTTTTAACATCAAGCTGGAAAAGAGCCCAGTCACGTACAACAACAACAACAGAAAGAAGAATCCATAGAGTAGAATGACGAGCCACTGAGGAGAATGTGTCTAGGTAATCCACACACCATATGTTTGAGTAAAGCCACAAGAAACCAGTCTGGCTTTGTACCGGTCCAGACTCCCATATGTACCGTGTTTAACAATAAACATCCACTTGCATCTGACGAAAGAAGCTCCATTAGGAGCAGAAACCAAGCTCCAGGTACCACATGACTGTAAGGCTGCCATCTCTTCTTCCATAGTTAATCGCCACCTACTATCCTTCAAAGCCTCCTGATAATTCCGTGGAATGTCCACGACAAGCAACTGCAAATTTCCTGAATTCTCCAGTCAAGCGATCAAAGGAGACCATGGATGCTAAAGGATATGATGCACAGATACGCTTTTGCTTCTGAAGCACATAGGTAAGTCCAGATCATCATCCTCCACGTCCATCCCCTGTAAAGAACCTGCTCAGGCAGACCATCAAATCCATTGTTAGGAGCTATGTATTCAGAACATACCTCATGCATGCTAGATGATGAGCGGTGACCATGAGCAGAAGGAGGCATGCGGGTATGGTGATGTGGCAACTGTGGGGCAGGGGCAATGGGGACTGAGGATATAGGAGGAGGTGAAGGTGGTGGTGATGGTGGCAATGGTGATGAAGAATGTGGTGAAGGTGGTGACGATGGTGGTGGTGTCATGCAGATTTCATCATCGGAGTCCGAGGAAGTCAATCGATCACCTGTAGGAGAAAAGTACATCACATATTCGAAAAAGGTGACATCAACACTAACATAATACTTCTTGCACATTGGATCATAACATCTATACCTTTTTGTGTCCTAGAGTACCCAACAAAGACACACTTGACTACTCTAGGAGAGAGCTTGTCAATACTTGGAGACAACTGGTGACCAAAGGCGATCGAGCCAAACACGCGAGGAGTAAGGGAGAATAAATCTTTCTCAGGAAAAGCAAGAGAGAAAGAAATTTTCTCACCCAAGACTGGCAAGGGCATGCAATTAATAAGATATCATGCCGTAAGGACATCATCACCCCAAAAAGAATGTGGATGAGAAGAGTTCTGGTAACATCAAGCAAATATCGATGTTTCCTCTCCGCAACATCATTTTGCTGGGAAGTATAGGAACATGATGTTTGGTGAATAATACACGAGTTGAAAAGTAATTGGAAAGAGTATAAGTACAAAATTCCAAAGCATTATCAGTTCGTACAAATTTCACAGAAGAAGAAAACATATTTTGCACTTCATTGAGAAAGTTCTTGATAACATCTCCAGCTTCAGATTTATTCCTTTAATAAAAAGACCCAAGACAGATGAGAGAAATCATCAACAACAACAAGATAAAATCTGTCCCTGATGACCAGGAACACGACTGGGACCACGAATATCTATATCAAATAAATAAAAAATGGAGCTACTGCTCCGACTCCGATGACTGGGGAAGGTAGACCGATGATGCTTTCCCAACTGACATGCCTCACAATGAAAGGACGCGTGAGGAGAAATCTGAGGCAGAACATGACACATTTTTTGGAGCGGGAGATGACCAAAATGCAGTGCCACGTAAAGGGTGAGACGGGTCCAGCAGAATTAGATGAAATGCCAGCATAAGGGTTCGAACCAAGCGATAGAGACCGCTTTCTCATGGCCACATGCAATCACCTTGCCCTTAAGGATATCCAGAAATAAAAGAGAAGATGGGTTAAAAATAGCTCGACAATGTAGATACTTCGTAATCTGACTAATAGATAACAAATTCATATTAGGTGCATGTAAGACATTTTGTTGACACATAGAGGATGTCAGGCTAATCTCCCCTTGTCTAGTGATCAGGGAATGAGTCCCATCTACTATAACCATAGTCTGTCTTGTATGAACCTGTATGTATGATGTAAGTTGACCTCTGTCTCCACACAAGTGATGTGTAGCACCAGAGTCCATAATCCATTCTATAACATCGGATCCACTACAGCTAGTAAGTGCATAAGTACTACCCGAGGTACTAGAAGATGCTAAACATCCACATCTGAATGACTCCCGGAGACCGATGAAGAAGCACGAGGACTGGAAAGAGGTATAATGCCCCTCAATCGTGCTACAAGGTCATCAAATCTCTTATCTAAAGAGGAAGCAGCTTGGGGATCAAACTGCTCAGCTACTCGAGCAGAAACAGGAAATCCATGCTTGGAATAACATGTATCCTCTGTATGTCCAGGACGATGGTAGTAAGTACAAGACTGATGAATACGACATCCCCTGCAACGAGGTCCGTACCCACAAAACTAAGAAGAGCTTCCTCGACCTTGGAAGGCAGCCATCACTGAAGAAGTTCGACTAGTAGTAGTGGATGGGACGGTGGTCCTACTGAGCCTGCTGAACGCTTCCCCCATGGGAGGAATAGTGGCATCTTCCCAGAATCTAGGAACGAGCAGCCTCATACTCAGGATCGAGGGCTGCTAGGAATACACTAACCATGGCGGCATTCCTATAAGTATTCTGTTGCTCTGGAGTAGATGTGGAGGGCATGAAACTGTGGAGCTTCTCGAACATTCTACGCACGGATGTATATAAAAAGAATGAAGGGGCCGCCCATTTTACTTGATAGTAAAATATTATGCTGGATTTGTAAAATCTTTGTCTCATTCCTCGCCTGTGAATAGGTAGCAGCGAGGATATCCCATATCGCCTTGGTGGTGGGATGACGTAACAAATCATTGGCGATCTCTATCGCCAATGTACCTGAAAGCCAAACCTTAGCATATGCATCATCTGCCTCCCACGAGGCATTAACCCCAGTTTTCTCAATCAGCTCTTCCTCGGTAATAATGTGTTTATTACCCGTAGACTTCATCAGGCTCATTAACTGCATGGTCCAGAGCTCATAGTTCATCCTATCCATCTTGACTATCGGCGCTGGACCTCTGAAGGTACCTGTGGCAGGGATATAGACCTTGCTCTCTGACATATTGCAGGGTGAAGAAATTTAGGGTTTTGTAGATCATCAGATAAGTATCTACACAATCATATAGGAATTTGATTGCATGCATAGACTTATGCAATCAATTCCATCAACACAAACGGACTTCGATACGAGCAAGGATAGTCGTAGGGAGGTCCGTTGGTAAGATCAAGGACCGAGGGAGGGGGGCGATCCTACAAAGGCGAGTGAGCGAGTCGACATCGGAAAGCTGGCAGCGGGCGGCTTAAGCAAGAGGGCGGTGGCTATGACCGCTACACAACGGAGAGGAGGCATGACAACAAGGAGAGGGGTGGTACCGAGAGGAGAAAGAGGGGCAATGACACATAGATGAGGGAAGGGTGACGGGTATGGTAGGGCTAGGGTTAATGTACGAGAGCTCCGGCCTAGGACTGCCGCACTGATACCATGTTGGGAAAAAGAATGAAACGTAGTTTATTCCTTTAACTCTAGACTCTCTTATATAGGGGAGAGACCTATGGGTAAATTACATATGATAGACAAGAGAACAGAAAAATAGGAAAACAATACAGATACATAAATATAACTCTACAGATTTTAACAAGGTTCAGAAAGTCGGTATGCAGTATTCATTCGGTCAGGCGGTCTTAAGCGAGTATGCAGGCATGCGGAAGTATATGCAGAAGTATATGTGGACTATGCGGTTTCTACTATTTTAATTAAAAATAATTAGCAATATAATAATAAATTCAAATACTAGACATTTTATATTTAAAAAACATAAAATGCAAGTATTATAATGTGAAGATTTTCAACCCAAGGTCGAAAGCATTTCCAAAGTTGTCTACTTAGATAAAAGAGTGGATCATAAGATTCATAACAAAATATCTATTATTGACAGCTCAAAAAAGGTTCATAACATCTCAAAAAAGGTTCATAGTTCATACAAAAATAATCAAACCCCTAATCTAAATCGTCAAAAACAACATGAGGAATTTCATCATCGCTATCAATGTCTGAATCCGTGATAAATTCTTGTTCCTCCTCCACACTCGGTAATGCATCCATGTTCCTTTGGCTCCTCCTATGCTGCACCAATTCATCTGCTCCACTTGCCTCGACCACCAAGCTCCAAGTTAGTCCTGAGCCTTGAAACACCTCTTCTTCGTCTTCCTCTTGTCCGGTCCACTCACTTATATACATCCTATCCTTAGAAACAAATGGGTCTCTTCCCTTCTGAGATTGTTGCTCCCTCAATTTTGAGTTGAATTTCACAAAAATCAAGTCATTCAATCTCTTGGTTTCAAGTTTATTCCTCTTCTTGGTGTGAATCTGCAATGCAAGTATTCAATATTAATTGATTAAACAAACATTAGTCTAATCAATAAATGTAAATCCTAAATGTGGTAGCCTACCGCTGCAAAAGAGCTCCAGTTCCTCTCACATCCAGAAGAAGAGGATGTTAGCTTCAAAATCTTCATTGCCATCACCTTCATGTATGGCGTCTCACCACCAAATAGAGACCACCAATTAGCTAGAAGGAAAATTAAAGTCAACTCCTTATCTTTTTATGTACTTGAAATATGTATAAAACATATATTAGAAATGACACATGCTACTACCTGGATCGAACACGTCTTCTTTGACTGATCTCAACTTGATAGCAAGGGGTTTTTCCAAATACACCTTCTCCATTTTTGTATAGAATTGTTTTCTTTTGTTGTGATGACATCTTGAACGTCCAAATCGTGGTAAAATATCTCCAAGCAATGCAAAAATCCATTTATGACAAAGCTATCTTCAGAAATAGCTTTATCATCATCCTATAGAAATAATAAGCTGCAAGATGAAGCGAACTATCTAACATACCTCTCGACTTTGAATCAATGGCATCAGCGTATAGATTATATGAATGCTCAACGCCTTTAAAAAGACTCTTTATCTCCTTCTTTGCATCTTCAAGCCCTCCATACACAAAACTCAATGATGGCCTTCGATTACCATCAACAAATGCAAGAGACGAACGAGCAGGGAAAAGATCTTCAAGGTTAAGGAAACTTGGCTCCAAAATATTGTACTAAGAACAATTGATCCAACAATTTCACCTTTCTTTGTCTTGGACCACTTGCACTCTCTCTATTCATTAGAAGAAAACATCAATATCAACTTCTTTTTTTTCAAAGATACTTTGTAGCAAGAGTAAACAAGTGGCAAATCTTGTTTACCCAGTCTGACTATCTGATGCAAATGGAAAAATTTCGTAAACGGAGAAAATAAATTTTGGTGGAAGAAATTTAGAGAAGAGAGGGAGAAAGAGAATAACGCACCAGTTGCGCGGGGTTTTGGAGAAGGCTCGCGAACAAGCACTTAGAAAGAGATAGAGAGAGAGATGGAGATAAACTCAATTTTCATATATTCTGAACTGTCTCATACAATAGACTACCAACCCTTTATATAAGAGGGGTGGAATTACAAAAATAGAAAGGGAATCAAATTTAAAATCAAATTGAAATCCTAAATGATCCTAATTGACTCTAATCAGTTCTAATTGACTCCTAACTAATTATATCTACCAAAAAGTTGAGATTACATTCTCAATTTATTTTAAATAAAATACACAACTAATTTAAATTAACTAATTAAGGATGATAATCATAATTTGAAAAAACTCCCAAATCTGCAATGTTCTTTAATCCTCTTTGCCATGTCAATTTGGGAAATATTGCATCAATTCTCCTCCGCTTGAAATTTCATCTCCCGACAAATTGTTCGATCTTTGGTTTGTCTTTAGAGAATCTCATCTGAATTGGTGGATTGGATCTCCTCAATTTGAACTCTTTTCAATGTTACGTTTGTAGTTTCTTTCCATCAAGGGGTATGGCCGCAAGAGTTCTACCCTTCACTTAAAATACCTCCATAACATAACTTATCCATCAATTGGCCCTTTAGATAAAAATTCTTGTGAGGAGGGGGCTGCTTGTAATTTTTCCAAAATATCTCATCCCTTGTTTTATGGGATCTGATTGATGAGGAATATCCACCCTCGTTAGGGTTTTTGTTCCCTTCAAATATTGTCGATGGTGGCGCCGAAGTGGAAGATATGGGCATCGCATGGAGCGGCGACAAGTTGCGCGGAGGTGGTGCACGAGTGGCGCGCAAATCACACGTGAGGTGTGGCCACGATAAAAGTATACATTTTGATGGCAGAGGCGTGGTGATCTAAGGCATGCGAGGCGGCGACAACGGAGCCGGGAATGGAGGTGACGGCGACAGCAACGCCTGAAACTCGTGCGATGAGGACCACGCTTTGAAGTGCACGCAACAGCTGCAAGAACTCGAGATCGAGCGGAGGCGGTGATAGCACGAGCCATGCGTGTGGTTTACGGCCGAGGGGGTTAATGCGCCCAAGGGTTGCTGAGCCTGGGTAGTCAAGGATGGCCCCGACGGCTTATTGTCTCCTTGGACAGCAACTTGTACTGCTAAAAATCGAGGATTTCAAATTCTCCATCTGCAGGATCTTCATCAAATATGGGACCCAAGTCTTCATTTTCTTATTGCACAGCAGTTGTATTAAGTAAATATTCATCTTGAATGAAAATACCTTCATTTTCTAGACCAAAATCGGGTTGAACAACAAATGCAATGATCTGATTTTTGTTGTCGTCGGTTGATTCTTCCTCGATTAACGTATACAGCCACCTTTGAACCTTGAAGCTTGCTATAAGACGTTGCTTGAATTTTCATTGATGCGCGAGCCATGGGAGAGACGACTCAGATCGAACTTCAAGCGCCAA
Organism: Ottelia alismoides; assembly: GCA_037367405.1. Classification (NCBI taxonomy): domain Eukaryota; kingdom Viridiplantae; phylum Streptophyta; class Magnoliopsida; order Alismatales; family Hydrocharitaceae; genus Ottelia; species Ottelia alismoides. The sequence goes on along the minus strand of JAZKJV010010495.1, from coordinate 6,171 downwards.
TGATCGATAGGATCGTCGAATCGTAGGAACGACTCGGTGGCCATGCTCTGATACCAAATGATGCAAATGGAAAAATTTTGTAAACGGAGAAATAAATTTGGTGGAAGAAATTTAGAGAAGAGAGGGAGAAAGAGAATAGCGTGCCAGTTGCGCGAGGTTTTGGAGAAGACTCCCGAAGATTGCACTTAGAAAGAGATAGAGAGAGACAGAGATAAATTCAATTTTCATATATTCTGAACTATCCCTTACAATAGACTACCAACCCCTTTATATAGGAGGGGTGGAATTAGAAAAATAGAAAGGGAATTGATTTTAAACTCAAAATTGAAATCCTAAATGATCTTAATTGACTCTAACCGATTTTAGTTGACTCCTAACTAATTATATCTACCAAAAAAGTTGAGATTACAATCTCAATTTATTTTAAATAAAATACGCAACTAATTTAAATTAACTAATTAAGGACGAAAATCATAATTTGAAAAAAAACTCCCAAATCTGCAATGTTCTTTAATCCGCTTTGCCCTGTCAATTTGGGAAATATTGCATCATTATCTCACCCTTTTTGGGTAAAGTGTCGCATCAAGCTGAGCGTCTTTGCATGACTGTAGATGAAAAGATCTATGACGGACCAACATCATCAAGAGATTTTTAAGGGTTCAATACAACATCGACAACAACATAAGTTTTGTATTACTAGGAATCCAATGGCTCTATTGGTAGTCAAATAAAAGAACTAATAAAAACATGTGAATCAAACAACAATTAAGGAAATAAACTATCGTTACAAATTAAGATTCATGGTATAAGGATATCTAAGGATCTAAAAATATTCTCCACATAGGAATGAGAATCGCGTGAAACCAACTGCACGAGGGGGCACTACTAAAAAATATAGAACATGCCACGGTTGAGTATCGTGGCTTAATGTCATTTTACCGTTTCCTAATAATATTGGCCACGGTAATATTACCGTGGTTTATACCATCGTGTCTTATAGTTTACCGTGGCCAAAGAGTTTACTTTTCGCCACAGTGGACTTACTGTGGCTATACTGTTTTGGCCATGGTCATTTTACCGTTGAAAAAACTTTCAGGTCACGGTTTAATACCATGACAAATCTATTTAAGCCATGGTAACCAAATGTGGTAAAAATATCTTGACAAAGTGCATAGGTTTTGACAACGGTTTAATAGTTGTGATGATAGAGGTTTGGCCATGGAAGTGGTACCGTGGCAAAAAAAGCAGTCTTTAAAAAAAATCAATGCATGTGTCAATTTATCATTTAACAAAATCTCATATGATATGCATATGGCATTCGATGTTCATTCCCTGCATTGTCATAATCACATGGTGAACATGCATACACATGATAACTATACATACAAGGTAACAAACAAACTTATGATAAGGATAAACACACAAGTTGAAAAAGTGCATAATCCTCATGTCAACATAAGGTTTTTAACAAAATAAGAGCTAATTATGGTTCAATTAGCTAATAAAACATTAAAAAGTATATGATCTTTGAAATCTAATAATGTTAGGTGTAACATAAAGATCGGTCTAAAATTAAATGCTATTCATGTAAAGCGAAATCACTAAAATCTGCATCATCTTCTGAATTTTCATCATCATCTCTTCTTGCACCCATGCCTTTGTTCATTCCAGATGATGAACACTCTCTTTGTGATGAACGACTGCCCTTCGATGATGACGCCTCTTGTGCTTTGGCAATGATTGCAACTGATTTTGCTATCTCTCCTAGCAAGACCTCTAATCTTGTAACTCGATCATGTAAGTTATTATCTGGTTGGCCTCTACGTCCATAGTACTTGGATGGATTAACCCCTCCACCTACTCCCCTCACGCGTCCTGGATGTTCAGGTCCAATAGCTTGTAGATATGCTGCGTCTGGAGAGATAGGAGACCAATCATCTGGATGTTGAAGTGCCATCATTTGCTCCTGGTGCAATGAAATAAAAAGAATTTGAATTAATACATATATTAAAATGAATTTGAAACATAAGTAAATTAACTTACATGTTGCTTTTGCAATTTCTTATCATGCCACATTCTTGAGCCATCTTTTCCTTCTCTACTTATTGAGTATATAAAAAGATTGCAACGATCAGCATCAATACCCTTTTTCACCTGAATTTAATTATATAAATAAATATATGAGGTAATGCATAAAAAATATTTAAATTGAAAAAAAAATAATAATTACATACCAACTCGTGCTTTAACTGCTTGGTGTTTTGTCTACCCATCCGATGAGCTGCATGCGTTAACTTTGATCGATTATGTGCATTTTTGCATTGCATCACCTACAACAATATAATTTCCATAATTAGCACCTATTATTTTCGAACAGAAATCAAAACTATACAGGACAGATGTAATTATTTTGATGGATGAACAAAGATTTAAAACAAATACCATTAAACAAAGAGGAGCTTCTAATCAACAACAATGATAAAAACAAATAGATTCTAAGTAGATCTAGTTGAATGGAATGTTAACAATGTCTAGCAATATCATCGATAGGTATCATGGCCTAATATAAAGCATAGATTATATGGACGGAAACTCTTTATCACAAGCATACCTTATATTCCTTAGATGTCCAATAATAAACTAAAGTTCTCCAATCTTCTTCAGTTATACCTTCTGGTACATTAGCAAGTAGTTGACTTATTGGTATATTCTCATCAAAGTGCTGCAAATATAGATAACAAGTCTGGATTATAATTCTATACAAGCATTCATTCCAATGATAAACCTATAATGATTAAATAAATTGATTTTCTTACATCTCTCTTAATCCGAAATTGCCAACTTCGATGCAACTCTGAAGCATGCGAAAGAATCATCTTATCCAACTCATCGTTGATCTCCCATGAAAATGATTCCTGTAATATATTATGATTAAAATTTTCATATAAAAAATATGAACAATGTTCCTAAGGTATATATTAACATTACCCTCAATCTCTTCATAAGTAGATCACGCATCTCTTTTGTGGCATCTCTTCAAAAGTCTCGGATCGTAATTGGGATAATACTACGAGTGAGTATACCTAAATGACTTTGAAAAAGTTCACTATTGATTCCAACATCATAACCGTCCACAAGATCTACAAAAAAAATCTCTTCTGGTCTAAGGCGGTTGAGAGCAACTCCTTGAGCAGCACCTCGTACTCGTGGTCTTTCGGACTCATGTTTACTTGGAGTCCCTACATCCCTCCTCAAATGGAGTAGCTAATGTAGATGATGGTCTCATGGTAGGAGATGACGAATGATGCTCATCTGGTGCGTTGTGATCATTTACTCTATGATCAATTGCTCGTCGACGAGAGACTACCTGATGATAAACAATATAAATTATTCATATCATTAAAATGATGGAATTTACTGACAAATACGATTTTTATGTTAATACAACCTTAAATAACAAAAATTTACCGATGCAGACGATGGCCTCGTAGGGGGAGAAGGAGAACGATGCTCATCTGGTGTGTTGCGATCAAGAACTCTATGAGCTATTGCTAGTCGACGAGATGCCACCTGGTGTTAAACAATATAAGTTAATCATATTTTAAAAATGACAACCTTTACAAAAAATACAATTCTCATGTTCATACATCCTTTAATAACTCAACATTACCGATGCAAATGACGGCCTTGGAGGAGGAGATGGTGAACGATGTACATCTGGTGTGTTGTGATCATGTACAATATCATCGATCGTTCGTCGATGGGAGACCACCTTTGTTACAATATGGAAGATAATAATTTATGCAAGACTTCATATTAAAGTGAATAATTAAATATTAAAATTTACCAATGGTGGTCTTGTAGGTGGAGAGGGTGAATGTTGTTCATCTTGTGTGTTGTGATCATGTACTCTGCGATCAATTGCCCGTCAACGAGGAGGCATCTGCATTACAACAATCCTGACATTATATTGAAAAGAGTCTGCAAAACATATATCATATATTGTAGCAAGCAAAGCAATAATAATTAGACATAGAAACAATAATTGCATATATTATTACCTTTACTAGCTTAAATTTTCTTCTTGATATGCTTCACTTTCCTCATCGGAATCATTATATCTCTTTCATACATATTGTAATAGGCTCGCGGTATTGTTCTAATCGGAATTATCCATCCAGGTCTTTCAATATCGTCAACAAAAAAAACTTGTTCAACCTGACTTGCAAGTGCAAATGGATCCTCTGTCCCCAATATACGACTTCGATTTAAACTAATATAACCATCTTTGCTTTTTACAAAACCTCTATCTTTATTGAATACATCAAACCAGATACATTTGAAAACGACAACACGCTTATCGTGTGTGAAACTGGTATCAATGATTTCAATTACCTCTCCATAGTAGCCATCCAAGCCTGATTGAAGATGAGATTTCACAATTACACCACACATCTGTGTTCTTCTATGTAAGTCAACAGATTTGATTCGAAACTTAAATCCATTAACTGTATAAGTAGTATATGTGTGGACAAATGAAAATGGTCTCTCAGCTAAAATCTGTAACTCAGGAGTCCATTTACTATCTTGACAATCTTTGAGCTGGTTCAGTTTAGACCTAAACCATTGCAAGAAATTATGTGCACAGATAGACTTTCGTCGTTCAAAATTTTGAAACATATCATTGTACTCTTCGAAAAATATATCAAGTTGTTTGATCTGCATTAATATGTAATAATGAGCCAAATTCATCTCATCAACATCTAAAAACTTTCAAGTTGTGCCACTTGCCGGCTTTCCATAATCTAAAAGAATAGATAAAATACCATCATCATCATTATCAATATCTATGTCATCTTTACTTTCTTCTGCAGAGTTAAAGATATCATTTTCATCGTCAAGATATAATGATGAAAAATTAACACATTCTTCAAAGAGATAACCCTCTACTATAGAACCTTCTGGATGCGCCATATTAAATACATGGTCTTTTAACTTCTTAAGAAATCTCTCTACTGGATACATCCATCTGTATTGTACAGGTCCTGCAATTCGAGCCTCATTGGCCAAGTGGACTACTAAGTGAACCATCACATCAAAGAATGATGGTGGGAAAATCTGCTCCAACTTGCATAATGTCTACAATATCAGTCTCCCACCTTAGTAAAATAGTAGGATCAAGAACTTTAGAACAAATAGCTTTGAAATAAAAACTGAGCTCCATCAATGGTTGTAGTACATTGTCAGGTAGACTTCCACGTAGAGCTAATGGCATAAGTACTTGCATATATATGTGGTTATCATGACTCTTTAGGCTAGAAATTTTTCTCTCAGCTATATTAACACATTTTGATAAATTTGCTGCATAACCTTCAGGAACTCGAATCGCTTTCAAAAACCTTAAAATAGTTTCTCGTTTTTCAAGTGATAATGTATAGCTTGCATTTGGTAATTCAAATGTATTTTCTCTGACCTCAATTGGATGAAAGTCACTTCTGATACGTAATTGTTGAAGATCTTGTCTACTTCTAAGTGTATCCTTAGATGTGCCTGATAAATTTAATATGCAAAAAATGCTGTCCATGACATTCTTTTCAATATGCATGACATCTAAATTGTGTCTAACTATTAAATCTTTCCAATATGGTAATTCTTTAAAGAATATGCTATTTTTCTTCCAACCACCTGTTCTAAATTGTTTAAAAGAACGTCCAAGTAGAATTTTCTCCAAACATTGTTGCTGATTCCATATTTCTGCTCCACTGTAACGAATGCTTCTCAAGTCCAAACATTCCCCAGCTGAATTACCATCAAACTTCTTATTGAACCGACGGTCCCTCCATTTATGTGTTCCTGAAAGAAAACGACGATGACCCATGTAACATTGTTTTAAATTGCTACTCAGATGTAAACTATGTGTTCGATCCATACAAACAGGACATGTAGTATAGCCTTTTGTACTCCACCCAGATAAATTTGCATATGCTGGAAAATCATTTATAGTCCATAAAATTGCTGCTCGCATACAAAAAGTTTCATTTTTATTTGCATCATATGTTTCAACACCAGTGATCCACAGAATCTTCAACTCTTCAAGTAATGGTTGCAGATATACATCAATTGCATTTCCAGGACCTTTACTTCCCGGTATTAATAATGACATCATTGTAA